>OX638381.1:23884432-24213822 GCA_951813785.1 Criorhina ranunculi
CTGTGACTCTTTTGATGTATGATACCTGAATTGTATGATATGTACATAGTATGGCACATAATATTATGCTGCGCTAGAATCTCTTACTTCTAATGTTTTGGTCTAACTTTTCTTACTTTTTCTCCTTTTCTTTTTCATTTTGTACTTGTAACTCTCATTCTTATCTTAGTTTGTATTGAATCATTTCTGGTTTGTGCTTCTTGTAATGTTTAAAGTTTTTTTTTTTTTCAATTTTTTTTTATGTTCTTTTACGCTTTATTCTTAGGGCCACCCCACCCAAATAATTTTATTTTGTAATGCCTTAGCGCTTAGCCTATTATAATGGCATTCTACACTATTTTGTACTTGTACATAAATACTGAATGTCACCAACCTTTCTTATATTTTGCTTTTATTATTTATTTTTTATTTGTATTTTGTACTATTTGATTATATTATGAAC
Source organism: Criorhina ranunculi (assembly GCA_951813785.1). Lineage (NCBI taxonomy): Eukaryota > Metazoa > Arthropoda > Insecta > Diptera > Syrphidae > Criorhina > Criorhina ranunculi. The sequence goes on from OX638381.1 coordinate 23,884,875, forward strand.
GTATAAGAATAAATATTACCTATCTATCTATCTATCTATATTATTCATCCAAAATGGTAGAGTAGATGGTGGTATCAAACTCTTCTTGCAATCCGTCGATCAATCAACAGATGTAGCAGCGCACTTTGTCCTTGCTAATACCCCTCAAGAAGGTGCTACTGCTATATACAGAACAATGAATAGGATTTTGTTCGTATAAATTGTCAATTCTGAGTTGAGACAACATGACATTAGTTTAGTTCTTTCTTAGTTGTTACCAACAAGAAATTTTGGCAATCTAAACTATCAGTCTAGTGTGGTTGTCTAACTGTCTTAGTTCTTGGTCCTTGACAGAGTTCTGCGTTAAGAAGAGTGAAATATAGATTCATATTTTATCGCAATTTATAAAAAAGGAGTTAAATGTAGATTTTTTTTCCCTTTCGTTTGAACTAGTCTACAATTCCAACTAATTTTTTTAAATATTTTTGTTTTAGTTCAAAGCCCCACCACTGGGACTTTAGCAGAAAATTCAATTAAATATAACTTTAAGCTCGTGTTCTATAGAAAAAAAAAAACAATTTATTGTTCTCGGCCACCTAATCACTGATGAGTAGAAAAAAAATGTATTAAGCTGTATCCGTTACGAGTTTGTATTGAATTTTAATTACAACAAGCAATAATTTATCTGCTTAAGCCAGTACCGCACATAAAATGTGTAATTTGATGGAAAGGTGGTCCTATACGAAGCTAGTTCTAATTAGTGGACATTTTTAAATTTAAAACGCTTTTAATTAGAGACATCTGTGGATGTGTGGAATTTGTTATTATATTTTTTTGCCGCTTTTGTTTTTTTTTAGTTGGAGGTAGTATAGATACCTCGTGTAGATTTGGTAATGGTAATACCCATTTTGTATTTGAATGAATTAATTGGAATGTAAACTAAATAAAAAGGTTTGGAGAGCTTTTATTCTTTATAGCGTGACCAAATTATAATATTTTGTAGGATTATATCTAATAATTATATGCAGTCAGGCAATTTCAATTAGTGTTTTGTTTGTTTTATAGAAATAGATCTCTATGTTCTGCAGCTTTGTCCAAACATTGAAAATCACTTTCTATATGTAAAAATGTATTTGTGTATTAATTTTTAAAAAAAAATAGTGGAAACACTTCTTTTTTTAAGAATCCGTATTTTTTTTTTAGAATATAGGTACAATGGAATCCGTTTACTACGACTTCGCTTGTAACGTTTAACCGCTTTTAGCGACGTAGACAGAACAACATGTTAGGTTTGCAAACAATAAAAACGTTAACATTTTCAGTTCGTTGTGCGTCGTCCGCTATATCCGGATTCTACTCTAGTGTTTAGTTGGCCTTTAAGTGGCTTTTACCTTTATCACTACGGATCCAGAATGTTCAATCGGATCCAGGTCTGATGATTGAGCTAGTCCCTCCAAAACTTGAATATTCTGATTCCCAAACTGTCTTGTAGTAAGTAGTAAGAATTATTGCTTGTCACGCTTAATGATCCGGATTCAATTCCTGATGTTTAGAAAGTCAATCAGTTCCAAATAAGTTAATGATACCGCTACTTCATTGGCATAACACGCAGTAGGGTGGTCATATGACTTAAAAAGTTGATCGTCCTGTTTGTAATGATGTTTACCTTAGGAAGTTGGAAATGAACAGGACACCTAAAATTGTTCCCAGTTATTCGAAAGGCCACTGTTAAGACTGAAACCTAAAATCATCGAACAGCGCTATGTACGTACTATTATAAGGGAATGTATGTGAATGAATCATTGGGTGGGAGTGAATTAAATATAAAAAAAATTTGTGGTTCTCTCTTGAGCAAAGTGTCTATAGTACGTGAAAGAAAGGCTTTCACTAGCAGGCATGATTCTCATGACTGCTTGACATATGTAGTTCACCTTGGGGGGGCAAATTTATATAGCTTGTGTCATAGTTTTTCCAGTTCATGTTACGTTTTATATCTGCTTTATATTATTTGAAGGCCTCCAAGACAAACTTTTATATGCAGATATCATTCGAATCTGTCCTTGTTTCGTTTTTTTTTTTAAGCAGTAGATCTGTTTTTGAAGGTAACTTTTTTTGGGCTCCTATGATACTGTTTACTCAATTCAGATTATCTGCAAGAGATGCCTTTACTCTTTTCTTTCGTGTCGTCATATCGCCATATTAAATCACGAATGACATAAAAATTATCATTGCCCTTGTAAAAGGTTTCTAAATAGCTGTTGTCTCCCTCACACACTGTAGTATTTTTGAAAACTACAACGCTTTATGAACACTTTGTATAAATTATTTAATTTGTTTCTTTTTTTTTAAACATTGTTACAGATAATTCACAGAGATTTGGCAGCAAGAAATATTCTTATCACCGATGACAACACTTGTAAGGTTGCCGACTTTGGTTTCGCTCGTGATATTGTTACATCGAAAGTCTACGAAAGAAAAAGCGAAGGAAAGCTACCAATTAGGTAAGGAAAACGATAAAAACAGAAAAAAAAAATACTAAAAAGGGGGAGAACAAAATTTCATTTGATTGTGGGGTTCGAATGCGGAACATCCAATTTGATTGCCATTTAAATATGTATGGAAATAGAAATAACAAAAAAAAAAAAGAACACATGAGAAACTGCAGAACATCCACGATGAATTGACAACTACCCTATTGAGTAAACATTATATTCAATGCTAATGGATAATTGTTAGTGACTGTCACAAAATTACATAGATATTCCAAGTATTCGTATGTGTCTGAGCATTTGTTTGTTTTTAACGAATCAAGATTTAGGAAGCCACACTCTTGAACAAACGTTTTAAAGCACAATTTCTTGAAAACTAGAAATGAATTTGAGTTTATAAAAATTAAAGTTCAGACAACTTTTAATAGGCAAGGTACTGTTCTATCTCCTCGTCTTTGAAACTGCATTAATGAGTTGCCTATGGGTGACCTGCCTTTAGCTATCTTAGGAATACACTTGAAAAAAAAAAAACTTCATTACCTCTCTGCAATACAGTTGATTTATGTGTAAAATAAAGAAGTAAGACAAATCCAGAGATTAGCACTTTTGTGTGTCAGTATCACCAAGTGCACTTGATACTCTCTTTTGCTTAGTTTAAAAGCCACCTGTGAAGATAAAGCGTCCCTTAATCAGCTTTCCACAGAATGTCCTTCTAAATGTCCCGCTCTTAAAATATTAACACAGTAACATATAATTTCCATCTCATTTGATTCAAATCGCTGATGGTGAATTGCCATCAAGCTAATTTTTAGCTTATTTCAGTCAACTGAAATGAAACGTTGTCATCAGTCAATAAGCTGATCAAGAGCAGATCACCTTTTGGTAGACCTTTCCGAGAATGAAAAGTATTTTTGGCGACATTTTAAAATTACAAGCCATTTCATCTTTTCTGTAAATGCACATCCTGCCCATTTGTTAATCAAATGAAAACAACAAACTCACATCCTTTCCATGATATTAACTCAGATGTCACGTTTTTCCCGAAAAAGCATTGCAAAAGATATCGTTCCAGCATTCATCAAAGTTCAGATCTTTCCTTTCAATCCAAAGGAACTACTTTTCGAAATTAGTTCCGTAATTCCAAAAGAAACCAACAAAATCTGTATTTCCCCCGAGTTTCAATTTGAAAAGACTAAAAATAAGCAACAGACTCCTCCACAACTCAACCTCTTTGACGGTATTCATTCGAAAAGGATCACGCTACTGGTGATATATCTCGTCTATATTTGTGACGCTTTATTAACCAGATACATTTCCTTGGAAAAGTGAACTCTTACCATTTCTGAATGCTTACTTTGTATAAGAGTCTAACTTTCAAATATGGTTTTTAACTCCCTAAAGATGCGAACGGTTCTCAAAGCAAATATTCCATCCGTCTTCTCTGGATCTGTGTGAAAAAGTTTCTGCCACTGCATATTCGCTGAATATACCTCAAATAGAATCACAGGTGCAATTTGCCTGAGAGAGCAATCCTTCATTTTTGTACAAAGTTTATGGTGAATCCTTTTGCATCCTTTTTATGTATGCATACTCATGAGGACGTTATCAAATCAAGTATATGAAAGTGAAATAAGTATCCGGTACACACACACATACAGAAGGCGGTCAACAGCATGGGAAATGTGATTCCATAAACTTCAACATTTTGTTATTACTTTTCTACGCGGACTTGGATAAAACGGAAGTAGCACGACTGCGGGAATGTAAAAAAAAAAAATTAATTTTTCAACTAAGGCCTTCCGACATATGTACGTAAGGCAGTGTACTTATGAATATAAAATTACCCACGATCTCGCATCCTGTGTACCGTCACGTGCCAATGAACGCAAATGAGTGCCACTCACACTCGTGGCACCCACAGAAACGAATGAAAAAAAAAAAAAAAAAACAGGAGCCAAATGAAATATCGAATTTATTTGTGAATTTTTCATAACACCGCCGCACCCTTATGAAAATCTAATTTAGATCCTGTAATTTGCTCGGTGGTGGCAGTATAAAAGTCAACCCACTTACCATCTTACGCCTGTCGGTCGCTTTCCCTCCTCTGCATCAGGGTAATTTCAAGTCACGGCTGAGGGCGTGTTGATGATTCTTTCATTTTGCAGTAAACGTCGTAGGGTAAGATGTACGTAACCTAGAGGTTAAGGCGCAGAGCAACATCGTAAGAGCAATGAAAGGATGGGTAGAGTTTTTAATAGGGGAATAAGATTTTATAAGAAGTTATGGCATACAAGAGACTTGTATAGTGGGCTATGATATAATTCTTGGTGACTGTTCGTGGCATGGTTGATGGATTTCAAACCTATCAAAGGTAACTACGTGTGTACTTTTTTATCGTTGAAATTGCTCCTTGATGTAACATACATATGTAGCATTAAGCTTTTGAAAGTACATAAGTGTTGGAATGGATGCAAAAGGTCTCAAATCGTCCCCTGTGTTCGATCGAATAAACTTAATCATATTACGGGATTCCAGCTTAATTGAGTGCGGTCGAACAAATGTATACGATTTAGATCGTAATTAAGACAGTAGTAGTAAGTGAATTGAGGCAAACGAGGATTCTAGGACCACCTTTTTTTTAATCCATTAGTTACTAATCCCAGCGGAAGATTCCTTAATGTCAACTTCATTTATGTTTAATTGAACTACACAAGTATTCTCTTTCAAAGACAGAGATAGAACTGGATTTTGATGCTTTGAACTGTCATCGAATTTATGTTCTTCAAGCCAAAAACCCTGAGAACATCCAAATCACAAGGGTTGTTTTCCTTGCCAAGATAATCTGGGAATTTTCTCCTTGGTCAAATCTATTTAATGGTTCTACAAGACCATGCTTATGGCACAAATATTCCTAGTACTTCTCTCCATTTCATTCTTTTACGTCATTACCCTTTTTTTGTGCTGAACACTAAGCTTAATTCATCTTCTCCTAAGTATGATACATTACTGCAAGCTTTCGTATGGTTCACTTAACCGTTTGTTATACTTTTCCTATTATGACATCCTTTTACGGGAATAGTCACTTCTCCAAATCGAAATTCAAGCAAACTTCTCCATAGCTGAAACATAAATTCCACTCGAGCATCCTTGCATTAGATATTCCACACATACGAAGAACATTTTCTGGATTCACTCCAGATGTTATACAATTACCTAATTACATACCAGCCGCCCATCCACCCACCCATTCGAATGGAATCCACATTCACATCGCATCCTCGAGACAATCATCAATTTCCCTCCGCTTGATGGACATCCATCGTGTCCTCGACATTTTCAATATCATCAGGCACAGCAACCAGCTAACAACAAGCAACTAACCAACGAACCAAACAGCCAAGCCAGCTGCCAAAGGAACATTTGCCAGAAAAGCACATGGATACCCCGTTCGTTCGTTTTCCTTTCGTTCTCTTTGTCTATCCGGATGACGACAACGTCGTCGACTACATGTTCTAGTACATTCCAACATATTTGGTAATGTCCTTGTCTATTCTGATGCTGTACTCTATATATTTGGCATCTGTTTGCTCTCCAAATCGTGCAGGATGGCTGGATGCGGGTGGCCCCAATGAGAAATGGCAAAATTCCGGTATCCTACTTTGAATTCTAAACCCAAACAACCTGTTCAGCACTCGGCAATGAGGAAGAGCAAAATATAAAACGATATAACAATTCAACTGAAAAATCCAACAAAAAAACAAAAAAAAAGGACATGAATGGCGGCGAGTACTCGTAGTCGTAGCGGGTGAAATGAATTCATAAATTTCCAAACGATACCGTGTGCACGAGCACACCACTCTCCTTAACTTTTGAGTATCTCTGGTGTGTATCTATGGAGTTACTCCGTACAACTTCAGGGTTCAGGCGATAAAATATTCTTCTTTGTTCCTTTTTGCTCACAAAAATTTCTTCACTTACGCTTGTTCTACTTCCAGATGGATGGCAATCGAATCACTCTACGATAATATATTCTCATTGAAATCGGACATTTGGAGCTTTGGAATACTGATGTGGGAAATAGTAACACTGGGCTCAACACCATATCCCGGGATATCAGCTGCAGATGTTATGCGAAAGGTAATTTAACAGTCACTATCCTTTTTTTTCTTTTGTTTCAAACATTGAATTGGAACGATGATGACGACAATGATGGCCGGGCGATATGGTGGCGATAATGGCATCCAACTGCCAATATCTTGTTGGAAATAACAGTATGCTTAGCGCTGTTCAGGATACCATTTAGTATCACCAAACGATTTTATTTGCACTAGCTATCGTTTCGTTAAATTTTCGTCCTTTCGTTTGGTCGAGAGTACATTTAATTGCAGTCATTCAGCTTTTATTATCCTTTCACTCCACCTAACTGTGTAAAAACACAAGTGCCATCGTATCCGTTCACTTAAATGGTTGTATCACTTTGCTTCTGTTCAACTCCAAATCCCAACTCCTATCCAATCCATGGATACACTTATTTGTGTGTGTGTGTGTCTATTTCTATTTTATTTATTTTGCTCATCCTTTTTCATTGAGATTTTCTTTTTGTCCATTTTGTGTGTGTGTGATTATAAATAGGTGAGGGATGGCTATCGATTGGAAAAACCAGAGCATTGTCGTCGGGAGCTGTACAACATCATGTACTATTGTTGGGCGCAGGACGCCAATGAACGACCAACATTCTCGGAGATAGTACAAATGCTCGATAAACTTTTGCACACGGAAATGGACTACATTGAGCTGGAACGATTCCCTGATCACAACTACTACAATATACTCAATTTAAGTGGTGAGAAGTTGTAATGCTTTTGTGTTATGACCTACCAATGGAGGATGGGAGCGGATGCATTCGAACCAGAGGTTAACAACGGAAGGAGATGGGTACTGATGGGGTAGTACAATTCCATGTTACATGGAAATCGTTAACATTTTGTTCGTCTATTGTTGACTGTCCTTAATACCGATTTAGTCCTTTTGTTTACAGTAGAATACTTTTTTTTTATAAAGCTTTTTGTTATATTCATACAATATACATATTTTTTTATTATTGTGTTCTGTATGAAGGAAAGTAGGAGGAGGAAGGAACTTTTCAAAAGACTTATTTTGTAATACTTCAATTTATTTATTTTGTTTTTAGAATTTTTAATTTAATTATAAAAAAAATAAAAATAAATTTAAGTACTATACCAAAAAAAAGGGATTACTTTGTAGGAAAGCCGATATATGTACACTTAACCCTTTATATGGTTGGAGTGGTATGTGAACAGAAATTCATATGAGTCATTGGAGCCCAAAGGAAGGGCTCTGGAAATGGATACAAGGAGGTATATTTCATCAAGGTAAATATGTGGACCTATATTAAGTCTTTGTCTTGACCGAATAAATGAATATTTTATGGAGTAAAATAAGTGGCAACTTATTATTGAGAAATAATATTCGTGCTTAGAGCGTTTCCAGCTTAAGAGGCAGATCCTTATTGTGTATGTTATATGTTCAGAGGGAACGGCTGTTATATGATAAAGGTATGCGATTTTTACGTTGCATAGAAGCGGGCATTAGCTGAAGACGATTAAATGACTTCATTTTGGATTCGATCCTTTTACCTATAAGTATATCCTAATCGTGTATTAAAATACTTATTTCAACAAAAAGGACTTTGCCTTAGCATATGACCCGAAGGATGATATTGAAGTTGATTTAAATCAATCTCTGGTGAGCTGTGTCGAGATATGTGTTAGTAAAGTTATTTAGGACACTGCCTTCACGACATCTTGATAGACGTTTCAAAACTACGTTTTAGAGCTATCATTAGCTCTAGCTTCTAGCTTGATCTGATTTTATACATATAATTAGTCTCACTCTACAGCTACACTATAGATCGATCGGCATGACTAGAATGAATCGGTGGACTCATAAGTTGATACTTTTCAAGACTCAATTTGGTTCTACCAATATTTTTCTGCTGCAGACACTCCTAATTGAGATAGAATTTGAGGATTAATGCGTTTTAAAAAATAATTGGGCTTCGAAGAAAACTAGTTACTTACAACACTCAGGGGTGTATTATGGTTATTTTCATTGCTTTTATCGACCTCTCTGGACGATACCTTAGAATACATCTGTGACTAAAAAAATAATCAACAACCCTTCCAAGTAGCTACTTTAATTGTTTCTCATAACAGAAAAGCGTATGCTATATAATTGCCACTTCTCCTTGAAACTTTTTCCTAACCAGAATTAAACTTTCCAGAGATTGTAAGGATATTTTTCCCAACAATAGTCCCAAACATGATTGAATAATGCATTCTTCTGATTTCCATTCTCTTCCATCAAGTCTACTTAGTGAAAAGTATCCCATTATGAATACTATAATTGAATTGAACTCTATCGTCACAACTGGCCATCATGGCATAATGGTACTTCAATGCAATTGGAAAAAACAACGAAACTTCTCTAAAGAATAATTCTCAAAACTTGTGCCTTCTTCTTCTAACAGAATAATAAATTACATTACGCGGAAATATACAGCAGCATCAAGGACTACTGCAACTACGACGAGCATCCACAATTCACTTCCGAGAGCGCAGAACAACTCGATGAGGACCGATTTGAAAACTTCCTTTTAAAAACGGGCAAAACACAAATATTAGCAATTCCAAATGGATAACAAATCGAATCCAAACGAGCAGAAGCGGAACTCTTCAATTTTTTTTCCTTCCATTTTTAATTCGTACTGACTGCAATGCAATGTCGGAAAAAGAAAACTCCATCTACTATTTCCGTTCACCACCACTAAAACGGGTCGAAGTAGTAAAAACACTGGAACTGGGAAAAAATTTAAAACAATATGCAAATAATATCTGGAGTTCTTCCTGACTAAGGATTTCCAAGCTGAATGCGGAATGCTTGCAAGGGCACTACTGAAACCTAGTTCTGTGTTTTCAATGGTCTCCGTGCTAAAGGATTGCAGAAGCAAAAACATCGGGTTCTTCCTTGTTAACTTTTCCGAGGTAAAGAGCACAAAAGCAATTTTTTTATTGTTAGCATGTGTATAAAAGCAAAATATGTAGTGGTCATGTCCTTCAAGCAAAGAGGAAGTAGCTTAAGGTAGAAACGAGCAAACTGCAGAGCCAGAAATCAGTTGCGTTAACTTTTTTTTTTTGAATTAATGCTTTGAATACCTAATACATGCCAATGGACACCTTTTACTGCAGTTTGTCAGATGGTTTGTCTTTCAACAAGGACCTTGACTGATTTCAGTCAGGAACATAAGACCGATCAACATCACTTGTTTGGTTTCCAAATCACAACGCGGTTACAGGGAATGATTTTTTAGAATCTGAGTCGAGAACAATAGTGAACAAACTTTAGGCTTGTGAACCCATTGTATACCAATGAGTGAGCAAATACTCTATATTTGCTTGTGTCTTTTATTAATTTTGAAAGGTAATGGAGCTTGAAGAAGTGAACTTCTAAGAAGTCTTTTCTGAGCTTAGTAGTTTCATTGTCTTTTAGATCTTCCTTGGGACATTCTTATACTAATTTGAAAATAATCATAAAGTTTCGAGAACAAATGATTGTCGAATCAACGATAAAAGGAACAAAGGATCGAATTTCCTTAAGATACCATGTTCATCATCTTTTGTGGTGGATGGAAGATCTTTCATGAATGTCTCATCGTCTTCCTTTTAAAACCACACATTTCTTTAAGCAACTACTTATTACTTTTCCCACGAAACTTCACTCAAAAAGTAATCAAAGATAAACAAGTTAAGACACACCACTCCTCCCAGTTGTTAGTGCTACCTTCCACGCACAATTCATTCTCTTATCAAGACAAAAAATTAAAAACCAACACTTAAACGATATTTCTTACCATTTTCCTTATCCACATTCTCCGCTTATCTTTTACACGTTTCTATAATACCTTCCATCTTGTGCTTGGTATCCTTATCTTGAATATAAAATGCAAACACCTCGCAGTCCAAGCCAGCAGCAAGCGAGCGTGTCTTACTTCTGTCGTACAATCACCTTTATATTCATGACAATAACGCACCTGCCACGGGGTGACAAAATGAAACGAATTTGCCAAAAGCAAATAATTTATCTTCACTCCTTGGAATTGCTCCTTTCAACAGTTAATTAACAAGAGATACAGCAATTCCACCTGGAGGGTGGAAACACCATATCTGCTACTCAGATACCGACATCAACGCTTACCCAGCTCATTTGCCTTGCATGTGCGCTCGCTCCAGTTCATGGTAGTTGTCCCACAACACAAAAAAGGACACAGCTACCCAAGGACGACAGAAACGCCACAATAAAACGCAAATTGTCAAAATAAATTTTCTTAATGATTTGCACGATTGTGCCGGGTTGGCATTTAGAGTGAAACGTGCAGCAGCACACTCTCTCATTATGTGATATACCTTCTTAAAGGGTCCTTGCCTTCTATCTCGACCCAGTGGAATCTAATTCGAAGCACCGCATCGGTGAGTTGGGCCGGCCAAAATGATAATTCTTCTCTCTATGGGCGAATGAACCTTGGAGAAACTCCCCCGGAAACTATGCAATTATATAAACATTTCGACCAGCGGCAACCCCTAGATGGGTTCATTGCCAGTATGTGTTCGGAATAAAAATGACACTCATTCTCCGCGCGCCGCTGTGCGCAGAATGTCCCTTTCCCAAATGAAATACTAATTGAGAAAGTTTTTCACTCGAATGTCCTTGTGCCCTACGAAGGACTCCAACCCCCCCCCCCAAAGGACCAAAATTCGGAACACAATTGCCTGGCGAAAACTTAACTCATATATATCCTTCATTTGGGCCCAGGCGGCGAAGAATGTAAATAAAGTTTTCCGTTTTGTTTTGTTTGCATGACTGGTTGGATAGATGTCCTGTGTGGCTGTTAATCCGTCAGGAGATTTTGTGATTCGGCGGGTCTTTTGTGTGTGCTTGTGCTACTACTGCTGATGATGACGACGATGATGATGTGGGGGTGGTGAACGTGTAGGCATTTTAATGCGCCGATCACGTATTTGGGAAAATCCTTTCTTGTCGACGGATAAGATTGTCAGTATGTTTCAAGGATGATGGAACGGGGTTAGGCAGTTATCTGTCATTGAACATCATTTTCATTCGGTTAATGGATGATGAACCTGTTGAAGTCGTAGAGTGCTCAATCAATTAAAACGTGAAAACGACAGGCAAGTGACACATATCAATTGTCACACAATTTCTACCGTATTTTCACAATGTTCGTGTCAAGTTATCATTACGTTGAAGAACATTTTTAAGTGTATACATATGTATATAATGTCCTTTAGTATTGAAAGGTTTATACGGAAAGAAGAACTTTTTTTTTTACTGAAAAAGAGAAGTATAAAGTGTTTGTGTAACTGGTATAGAGTTAGTCTTAACCATTTAAAATAGAAGTGTCTGTAGCAACAAAACTATCACCCTAAGTCCTGCATTTACATTAATCCAGCGCACAAATCTAAACACTTCTTGCATTTTAGAAGATTTTAGGATAAGGGCACTAGACTTTTTTATTTATATAGTGCTTTGAAGTTTGAAAATCTTGAGTCCGACATTTTTAACCGAAACCAAGAACCATCAAGTTATTCCCAAAAGAAGGATACGTTTTTGTTAAACTCTCGTCATCGGGTCTTTGATGAATGTTAGAAGGTTGTCTCACCGGTTGAAAAGTCCTTCGCTTTCGAAAGGCGAGTAGTTTTCGAAACGAGTCAAACTTCAAAGTTTAAAGAATTATCGACCAAAATTGAAGCAAAACCCATCCCCATCCTCAAGTTCCAAATGTGTAAAATGTGAAGCAAGCGAAAATAATAAATCTCAAGAAATTATTTTAATTCCGTTTGAGTGCCACATAAGACACGTTCATGCCTCCATCGACCTCGACAATATTTTTTTTTTTTTACAAAGCACTCATCATCCTTGACACAGGTTGGTATGCATGTGTATATTCAAGGATGCACCTTCAGGCCATCAACTCTTTTAACGTTTAAATATCTTTCTCTTGTCCTCGTTCAATCCTGCTGCAGCTACTACGGGTGGTGCATTGTTCATAGGGTGACATGCGACTGCCTTTGACTTCGGTGAAAAGTAATATAATGTGGGCGTCCCCATGGATAACTGCAGATGACAAGCGTATAGCATGGGGGTGTCGGTATGTGTTTGTTAAATGGGCACCAACCCCGGACGTGATATGCATTATTAAGCAATAAATATTAAAAGGATCGATCGTGTATGGTAAGTTCGGCAATGTTTTATCCTTTTATTGGAAAAGTTTAAATTAAAAGTTTTCATTTTGTAACTCCATCGTATGGCCGATCCTGCGACATCGTCCTGCTGTCATTTTGGGCGATGGCATAGCACCGGATGGTTGTGTTGGGTCTAAGAGTAGACGAAAACTGTATGTGGGAGTTGGCTAAACTTTTTCGAGTGACAGTTTCGTTTAAAGATTATGGGCTTTGGAGTGAGCCGTTGTTAAATGCCTTCAGTAATTGTTAGCAATTTTCTTACAGTTTGTATGCGTGACTATGTGAGTAGTTTTCCGTTTTTATTTCATCGTCCTTAGTAGGAAAATTGTGCAAGTAAGTGAACTTTTTTTTTTTATTGTTTTTGTCGAAACGATGACATGGTCTTCAAGGTGCTGGAAATTGATTACAATTTTTCTTTTCAGATTAAGTGTATTCTTAGGAATGGCGTAAACTTTCTTAAGTGGAAGTTATTTAAGGTGAAACTTCTGCAAAGGACATAAAAGAATTTTATTTGAAAGTGTCCACCAATTCCACACAGATTTTTTTGATAGTTTTAGTTAACATGTTGGCTTTATTGATTTGCCTGTTGCTGATGGCTGAAGTTGATGTACACGATGTTGTTCATGGCATCCAGCATGGAAAAGCTTCGGAGGCACTTAATCTTTACCTGAGATAAAACTTTCTCCACAAAATTGTGAATGCTCTTAAATATTACCGCCAAGGGATGAAAATGCGCCCACCTTCAAATGATAAGATAATTTTTCATCAAATGTTCGTTCCAAGCTTGCACCATCATCCAGTGGTTTTCACCTACACAAGTCGCCGCAATGTAGGTATAACATTGAATGAATTGGTATTCGTGTGTTAGAGTGGCGCAATGGAAAGCATTTTTAGATTGGTGTTCACTACCGCGCGTATTTCACCATCATTTAGACCTTCACGAAGAACGTAACGAGTTTTAACGTCAAACGCATTTAACCTAGTTGACTTTAGAAACGTTAAGGTGAAGTGAAAGATAACTCCGTGAAAAGGAAGACATACTACTGACATCTTGGTGTGTGAATTAACTGAATTGAGAGCTCTTCGTTAGAGCCAAAGTTGAATTTACTTTGTACAGATACATGCCGCTGTCTACATGAACTCTGATAGAGTTTCTTCGTTTATATGTATACACTGGAGTGTGATATGAAGCAGCGAAATGTCTCTTGTTGATGGTATTCGCACTTTAAGGAACCATGAGTGCTTCTTTTCAGAGTTTCAAAAAGTCTTATAGTTAGTGATAGAAGCCCTTCAAAGCCTTATAACGAACTTCTATGAGGTAGGAATAGGAACCTAATTTTTTGCATTCAAAGAACACATTTTGTGGTGGAAATTATGTAAGACCTATAATTGTATAGCCGTGCTTAACTTACTCTTAAAATTGAGGTTGAGTTCTGGATGCAATCACTGTAGAATGGAACTGACAACCAGTTGATACACACGTTAATCCTTGGCTGTAGCAACGTTAAAAAATATTGCTTCAAATATGTATGTAAGTGAATAAGAAAACGAAGCTTGCGTATGTATCTACACAGTCACAATGCCTGTCAACGTTCTCGCTTCATACTGTTATGCTTTTAGAAAGCATTTAAGTTCATGTAAAGCCATTAAGTTACGATCATTCCGACGTAATAATGCTCGATTTTACGTGATGAGTTATACGATCACGGAAGAGACGATTTGGCCCCAGGTAAACTTTGGAATTAAAACCAAAAGTTGACAGCTACGGCCCTGGATGCTTCATTTGTTATTTCTGCTGGTATGATTTCATGGTTTGCTCATGGAATATCATTAGGAGTTTCGGAATACATCATTCACCGGAAACAGTTTCGAAGTCACAAGAAGCAGAGTATCTGTCTTTTAAATTCCACCATTTGCTGTTATTTCTTAAATGAATTCATTTCTAATGACGGATTAATGAACTCCTTTTCTTTATCGGACATCTACTTCACATCCTCATGACAATCAACTTAGCACTCTGCAGACCATCACAATTGACCTAAGTGTACCTCTTCCCTGCACCCACTCCATTCACAATCCTTAAATGACCGATCAATATTGTTCCAACTCATTACAACGTCTGAGCGGGTAACGTTCTGTAAAACTGGGCCAAATGACACCCTCATAAATTGACGCAACCAATTTGAAATACACAACTCTCCACACTCCTCTCAGCTTTTGGGAAACACTTTTCGTTCCGCATAGATAACAAAAGGCCTGGAATTCTTTTGTTCTTTCTTCGACGCAAATAACCTTGTTCATGTGCGTAAATGATCCGTGTGCGTGCTAATGTGGAATACGTGAAAGTTCACTATCGTGTGTGCTTGCCATCCTGCCAGCCTACCGGAACTGCCAAAAGCAAGTCCTTATTGCCAGAGTTAACATTTGCATATCAAACATGAATCGGATTCATCATTCGTGGCGCCATTCGTCAAACATCGAAATTCCTCAGCGCCAAAACGAAGGGGAGTTGGGCCCTTAATGCTCCATGCCACAGCACGGCAACAACGCAACGACTGCTGCTGCTCCACCAAAGCGAAAAAGGATCTGGAATTTTCGGTCTCTGATACGATTCGTGATCAATTTCTTTTCTCAGAATTTCAGGCAATGTCCGACGTCTGTGTGTATCCCAGAATAGTTTTATGTTTTAGCGGATGAAATACAAGACTCCTTGACTCCTTCGCCTCCCCCTAACGTTGACGTTGTTTTGTTCATCTAAGATGCCAACGGAATTTATTATAAAAACGAAAAAGGAATGGAAGGACGTGAGGGATTATTTTCGTCGAAATGGTATCATATCTTGAGCGCGTTCATGACTCGGTATGTCAGCATGTTAGTATGTTCATAACTTGTTCTCTTTTTTGTTGTTAAACAGTTGAGCGTGCTTGGCTTCTGTAATGAGTGACGGAACTGAGAAGGAGACGAGTAGGCCTCTGGCTGGTGGGGCCTGGGCACTGTTAATAGATTGGGGGGTGTTATTTACAAAATGAAATGATATTTGCCGGCGAGGACGAGGTTTGTTTCACTAATTTTGTGTCCATAGCCAATTGGACAGTTAGCGGGAGGATGATACAGTGTGTAGTGTGCGTAACATGGAAACAGGAATAAATTATCGTTTCGGTGAAAGGTATAAATTTACATTAATTTGACCCTTAATCTGTATTTGGTTGTTTTAGTGCGTGCCTGACATAGAATTCGGAATTCGGAATTTATTTCTGAATTTCTGAATTGTTTTACTTGCTACCGTCGACCCTTGAGGCGCTGGGTATGTTGTAGAGATATATTTAGACGAATGGATTGTGGTAAGGTATTGGAATGCTTTTGGATGATTAGAAGGCAGTTTATCGAAAAGTGAGAGTGTGTTGGAAGTAGAAGTATTACGTGACAATGGCCTAGTTAAGCATCATGATTGGAGTTTTGATGTTTGTTTACTCTGATGTGGATATAAAGGACATGTCAGCATCTTAACTGCTTCGATATAGGTATTCGACTCATCAGTAGAAAATATGTGACATGTCAGTGTATGAATATTTCATGAACTTAAGGGTGTAGGGAAATATTTTGCCCAGAATATACATGCATATGTATGTGCCTTTATCTGTATAAAATTTAAATGACACAGAAACTTAGCCATGCAAAACTGACTTGTTTGGCCTGGAGCCAATGCGAACACCAAACAATGAATGCTGGATTGGCGTTAATCTGTCTTTCTTTTATTCCATCACATCTTTAATGCTGCGAACCAAATCATGTCCTGGGACGTAGCCAAGACGGATAGTTGAGCTTTCTGTTCTAAATTTGAATACTGATTTCACTGTCTGCGCTCTTTTCCAATTCTTCAATCTGTGGCCACTGATTGAACTACCTTTTCACATCCCACATAATCTCATTTGATTCATTCCATTTAAATAAATTCTTTACAGAAGTCGTTTACGCAACAATCCCTCCTCGATCCAATGAAACACAACACTCTCATAATGGCCAAATTGCCATTCAAAATTCTGCACACATAAATTAAACAGACGTAATCTAATAAAGATCCTTGACGGGTCTGCCATTGAAGTGCTTTTAAACTTTTTTTTTTTTTTAAATTGCAGCCAACACGTTTAATAAGCTGTATACTTTTATGAATATCCTTGTTGGGTAAATCTTTTCCCATTCGAGAGCGTAATAAAGATTTTAAAATGTGATTCTGTACCGCATATCCTTGGTAAGTCCCCAACGAACCGAAAGCAATTATATGCGTGTTGTACACTGTGTTGTCAGTACTCTCTGGCATATTGGGCAAACATCGCGACCGGCATCAGCCATCGTAAAATGTTTAAAGCCCACGTAATTACTTGAGTGCTCAGCCGTAATGAAATTGAACCCACACCCACAAAATGTATGCGAACCGGTGCTACACATGTCTAATTATCCCGTGAAATAATAAACTTTAAGTGCTGATCATGCAAACGACAACCGGCACACATCAGCCGGATGTGTTGGCCAGCACCGTGGGCCCATAACAATTAGCCGCGCTTTAATTAACATTATAAAAAAAAATAAAATTTGCTTGCTATCGCTGCCGAAACACATGTTGGAACTAAGACAATAACATGGTATTCCAGCCTGTGGAAGATATACCAATTTAAGTTCATGTGGCGAACGTCCTGCGAAGGGATGAATTTGAACAAGTTTACCTCTTTCCGGATGCAAAAACGCTGCCTGTCGGAAATGGTGCTGTTTTTACATTTTGTGGGTTTTATAATTGTTAAACAAAGTTTTATGGTCGAAAATATCTTAAAATACTGTTTAAGTGAGTTGAACATTGAGATAACAAACTTACGAGCAGTTTTATGTGATACCCACCACCAAACTTCATGTTCTTTGTTGGAAGTGTTCTAATTTTATTTAATTTCGTTTTTTTTTTTTAAGGTTTGAGCTAATAACGATGGCAATAAAGTCTGTGCTCTGTAGTAGGAAGGAAAGCAGAGAACTCATTTAATTTGATCGGCAATCTAGATGCTTGAACTTTACAAATCGAAGGTTGTTAAGGATAAGTAGCTATAACATCGAATGTTAGCAACAGACAACATTTCGATATAGACACCCAAATTTAACTACTGGGTGGGTAGAATGAAAGCAAACGTTATGAAATAAGGTACATCGACTTTTTTTTATTTGTCATTTGCTTGGGAATTAGGTGCTAAATACAATTCCTCGGGTTGAGCAAGGACTCGATCTTTCGAAGACCTCCACCTGAAGAATTTTGTGCAAAGACATACGCTTTCATCTGTATATGATGGCACAGGACCTTAAGCCGAACGATCATTTGCTGCGCCGCATTTTTGGTTAAAAGGACTCATCAATACACAAAATTGCCAAGTTTGGAGGAAAAGGATCAGCGCGACATGCCCAATACGGGTCAAAATACTCTACGGTACCACATGAATAAACTCCGTATTACGGCAGAAGACCTGTGTAAAGGCTGCGTAGACGAGGAAGTCCATTAGGACACAACCAACTTCCTCTGCCACTGCCCCGCCCTGTACCATCAAAGATACAAATTCCTCGGGCGACATTTCTTCCGGGATCTCGAGGAACTATTTGGTAAACCGGTGAACGATCTGAACGGCTTCATCAAATCCACAGGATGGTTTGTACCACTAACGCAGTAAGTAGTTACTATTACACTTTTTATGTGGGTAACATTTAAGGGTAATTTTTACCCCTATGGGTAGCACAATGGGTCTTAGAGACCTGAGTGTGGCGCAGAGGAACTCCTCTTCGCCGGCCCACATAACTTACCTAACCTAACCAGCTCCTTCTCGGGATTGAACAAGAAAAAGTGAAATCCCTCGCCTACGTCAACAAGTCTAGAACAGTTGGTGAGCATAAAGCCAACACAATGCCTTCCAAACACAATTTAGTCGTGGTATTGTCAAAGCGAACGATTACAACATTTCTCCGAAGTATGCGATGGGAAACAGGACTCTGACGAATGAAACGCCGATCGAGAAAACTTTCTTGATATTGTTCTCCATCGTTGTGGGGTTACCAATCCAAACAAAGTCAATATAGGAATAAATTGAAATGACTATCCTATAATAACTTGCGTCCAGTCGAAACACCATAAGCACAGCGCGATTCATAATATCGGCGCCCTAAAGGATTGCACAGTGCGACACCATTTCACCGACTGACTTAATGCTTAAACTTAAACTCTGTGTCAGCAAAATAAACCATATTAAAACTAAACACATAAAAGTCAAGATGCGAACGCCCATCAAATGTCAATTCTGAAAATATGTTTCGTAGCCTGGGCCCGCACGATTACACACAAGAACACGCACACATTCAGCCCGGGCGGTTGATTTATGCTTAATCTCCTGGAAAGCACATTATTTCATCAAATTCAAATTAAAGAATAATTTCCCCGGGCCTATCCCAAACCATCATCGCGGCACACTAAAAACCATAAGAATACCCCAAAGGAAGGAAAAAAAAAAAAAGATAATATTTCACGGGAGGTAGAGATAACCACGTCTGGCGCAGTCGAGCTTAGCCCATAAGTTAAGAGGACGCTCACGCAATACGCAAAACTTATTGTGATTCCCATGTAGTAGAATGATTCATGTCCTTCGCTGTATAATAGTCATCAAACTGTGGGTGGTTGGCGCAATATGTCGACCGGGCGTGTATATGAAAAGTTTCTGCGTTCCCCCTTGCACCCTCCAACCATTGGCACCACCTTGAATGAAGATTTTTTTATTGGATGGGTTGAATGATTGACAAAGAGCAAATAGGAACCGTTGTAGTATCCTTGACACATCCGCACGCACATCCTATTTCTCATGCATGTGCGCTTGGGGATGCGTATATGAATGTATGAGTGCGTTTGTATGTTTGCCTCTCGCGAATATGTTACATCCGGTTCGATTCGGGGGCCAACCTTTTTCGTGTTCAACTGCCACCGACAACGATGTAGCCCTCGACCCCGAAGGGTAGAACGGAGGTAGTTGTATGTTATCCACCCACATGTGTAATATATCATTGATACGTCTCCGGTCTACATGTCAGCTGTCGTCGTCCTGGTTGTGCTTGCCTCATGTACCTTCCACTCGTCCTCGAAGGTATTTATTTTTTTTTTGTGTTTGTACGAAAGAGCTGAAGGGAAATACAATAGACGTGAACCGTTTTTTTGTTGTCCTATCAAGAGGACCATCTTACGCATCCTTAACACACAATTTACCCTTGCCATGGAGGGATGGAGTAGAAATAGTGGAGTCTTTTCGTAGAACAAGGGTTTACCACCCATTTATCAACGAGCAAACTGGGAAGAGAACAGAGTGATTTTTAATATTACTTCCTTGATTTGATTTTCATCATATCCCTCATCCTCGATTAGCGGAAGGATGTCGGTATCCAAAATGAGAGAGCGGCAAGAGAATATTTCCTTGTTATCTCACCTTTTTTGTATTCTCCTTGTGAACAAAGAAAACTTCTCCAATTTCAAGGATATCAAACGGAAGATATCCAATTAAACTTAACTCGGATGCACATTAATTCCGGCAGGAATTTTCATTAAGCTCCAGTCAAGGAACCGAAACACATGCTACGTGCGCTCGTGTATGTGTGACGGCTTCACACAAAGGCACAACACGCCACTCTCGGCAAAGTGAACATTGACAATTGACAAATCAGAAAAACAACACTTGGGCGTATGGTTGGCTGTGGCAGTAGCAAAGTATCCTTTTTTTTTCTTGTTGTAGTCCTACTCACATTTATGTTGCCTTCCTCACACCCACTGTGTGCATGACGGTATCCTACATATTTAATTACAAAACGTCATCAAGTACAGAGTGTGTGTGTGTGTGTGTGTAGAAGAAGGATCGTAAAATCAGCAGCAACAGGATACACGTACAAAACGAAGGATACTTATCATGCAGATACTGGTACTTCATTTAGGGTTGGTGGTTTCTTACTGCCAACAAAGGGGTTTATCAAGGATGGGCGGTAGACAAAAACGAAAACAACCAAAAGGATAATGACTCAGTGAGAGTATACGGCCGTTTCTTGAACATAAAATTTTATTATGGCGCAAGCAATCAAAATACATTTACTTTGTGAATTTAATTCGTCACAGATTGGATGGAAGAACGAACGAACGATAGACTGGTTAGACGAAGTTAAAGAGAAACGAATCGGCAGGTAAGTGGAGCAGATATCTCAATGTGGTGTGTGTCCTGGCAATGCTGGAGCAAGGATTTCTTTCTTAATTTTTTATATTTTTTTTTTTTGTGCGCTCTTTCTCTTGAGTACCAGAAGAATGGTGACGACGATGACGATTGTGAAGGAGGAGTAAGTGAATTCCACAGAAGGATTGTTTCTGACGGTTATCTGGATTGTGCTGGTTTGGATTAAATAAATGGAATAATGATGAAATTGAAGGTTCTGGGAGAATTGCTCGTAAAAAGAAGAGAAAAAAAAAAACAAAAAAACCAACAAGAGGAATCAAAATGACGACTAAAGTTAACAGAGAATGGAACGAGGCAATGCGGAAAAGTTGATTATAATGACGTTGATGATGACAATGACGAGTTTTATTGAAATTAACTTCCAGAGTTGTTGCGGGAATTAAGTGGATCATCAGAGAATTTTTCTTTCGCATTTACATTTAGATTGGAAACAAGTTTGCATTTGGAATTTAATAACCCTCGGATGCAAGTGTGATGCCAATTACTGTTCATAACGTGCAAACTTTAAATTTTCAATAACTATGCTCAATTGTACATATGTAAATATTTGTTCTTTGGGCAATAAGTTTTAAATTATCGAAGCGTTAAGATACATTAAGCATAACAGGGATTACAAATAACAGGGGTAAGTTGTTAAAGATATAAAATAAGGACTATGAGGCTTCCATAAGGGTCCCGTCAAGGAGGAAAATACTTGTCTACTCCAAAGTAAAATGTCCTGCCAACTTCATCTGCGCTTTCGATATCAATGATAGGTTAGGTTGAAGTGGCTGCCAGCTATTGCCAGCACACTTAGACCAGTGATAAGTCCATTGTGATACCACATGGATTTGAAGAGATCTCCATACCTACTCGTTAAACCAATTGGAGCTTTTTATGAAGCGAAGGAGGCCTCTGATATCTGTGTTTATCAGATCGCCTATGTCGTTAAGGTAGAATTCCCCTAAATGGAGTCTTCTTTTATGGGAGAGAGCTGAGCAGTTCTAAAGATGGTGGGGAATAGTTTCCTCCTCCTCTTCGTCCATGCAGCTTCTGCAGAAATCGTTTGAATGGACGCCAAACCTTATTGCATGCTTGCCTATTAGACATTGTCCCGTGATGACACCTATTACGGATCTGATATGCGATCTGTTGAGAGAAATCAATTTCATAGAGCGTTTCGTAGAGATCCAGCCATGGCGAAATCCGCTTTGTCGCTAGACATGTTATACCATTTGTCCACCTAGAATTTGTTTTCCCGATAGCTTTCAGCTTGAGCTCAAGTTTACATGTAGCGATCGGTATACCCAGTGTGTCTCTATCTGTGAGCAGGGGTATGGTTGTTCCATATCTGGCGAGTTCGTCAGCCTTGCAGTTCCCTGGAATATCTCTATGCCCCGGTACTCAACAATAGCGAATATTGAACTGCTCTGCCATCCCTATAATAGATGATCGGCAGTCTAGAGCTACTAATGAATTTGTAGAGATTGATTCCAGAGATCTGATCGCTGCTTGACTGTCTGAAAAGATTCGTATATCTGTGGAAGATATTCAAATCAATCAATATTCAATCATCTGTGGAAGATGTTCAATCAATGGCCAACATCTAGGAATGGAAAGCAAATCCGTTGCTGTTTAGAACGTTACTTACATTTCCGCTGATTGATTTAAAGATTGTCTGTGCCTGCTAAGTATTTGTTTGAAAAAATGTCACAGTAGGTGTGAATGTATGTTGAAATTAGTTTTCCACTTAGAAGTCTGGGGAATAACTAAGGTAATGTCAGTAAGAACTCAACATTTGTTTGATTTGAAGAAATGGTTGATGGAATGTCCAGAATGGAATAGAAAATACAGTTAATTAGTTTGAATTGACATTTAATTTTGCACTTACCTAGATCTAATTAGGTTAATTTTCTGTTTCAACCTCATAACTCCTTTGGCGAATATCTTTTAGCCCTGAAGCTGGTTTGCTAATTGAATTTTGTAAAGTATTATACTATAGTATCTACGTGGTCTAACGACAACGTATCCTTCTCCACTTCCTATTTACTATACATTATATACGCTCGTGTAAATTACGTAGGACAGTCAAAAATAGTACAACATTAAAAACCAATTAAACCATAATCCAAAATCAATCCCTATATACGCCAACAGCCAACTACCACAACTCCGGGATACAAACCATCTTAAGCCGCGCAATGAAAGTTAATAGTAAAATAATTGATGACGTTATACGAGTATTAATAGATCCTTCCCAATGGAACGTTTAAATGATACACACAACCACCAAACTAACTTACACAACTACATAGGGCACGATATAAAATGCCACTAACAGCAGCACACAGCAGCAGTGGGGAGGCTACGTTTGCCTGTGCATGCAGCAGCCATTTATTCCAGATATGGTGTCCTTTTCGTAATGAGTTTTAGCCCGTTCCCACCCTCTAACCACTGGTGGTAGTGCCCCAAAACTGCCAAAAACTTAATGAACCATTCCAGAGTGACAAATGGCTTGAGCAGCAATATAACCAAACAATTCGCACAATATTCGAACGTTTTAACGAGCTGACAAATGTCCTCTTTGGCGTGGCGCAATTGCCCGTTGTTGTTTGCTTCTGTGTGTGTCTGCGTACGTGTGTGCTTGGGTATGTCCTTTATAAACTGCTAATCAAATTAATTTATCTAAATCAGGTTTTTGTGCCGTTTCGATCCTTGCTTCTCCGCAGCAACTAACGGGTCGCGTCATTATTCGCTCTCTGCTCTAGATCCGGATTAAAATGGGAAAAGAGAAATTAGAAATTTATTTTGAGTTCAATTCGCCGTGATTGGAAGGATGGCCGGGCTAGCAGCTCATCAGCAACTAAAATGAATCAACCAGCATCAACTGAGATCAAAGATAATTGATTGCCATAAGGTATGGGACTAGTGGTGGGTCTTCCTCGCAATTATATTCAATTTAGCGTCGTTTACTTTGTTGTACAGGAAACTAAGGATCATTGTTTGTCCTGCTGGCGGTGCCAATGGAGGTTTATAATGCCACTGGCAGGTATTGAATTTATGTCAAAGCAATTATTTTCGGTCAATTGCATTAGTACCGTCAGGCAGTGGTAATCCTTTCTGTGAGCGGAAATAATCCTTGCAACATATCCTCATCAAGACTTAAGCGCACGGGAGAGACACATCCCGCAAGTGAAGGACAAAGGAGAAACAATATCCTCCTATCGCGTGTATGTGCGACGGTTAGTCTTGTCATGCTTTAAGCCTCTTTAAGCGATGTTCGGTCCCTGGATACCATTTTTTACATTGTCCTCTATGCACCCTTACATTCGCAAGGACACAGTGTCATTGTGAGATAACTTAACGTTGCTTGTAAATTTCATGTTCGCTTGATTAAGGATGCCCGGGGCAAACAAGGGAAACGAACAGCAATTGGCACGTATCCTTAATCAAGACAAAATGCTGGAGTAAGGGAGCGAAGGAGTCCTGGTGGGAATATATCACAAGCGACACCACCTCTGCACTAAATCAATATCCTCGTATGGGGATAATAAAAACAAGAAATACTAATATCCACATCGGGAGATATCAATTAACAGGGAGCATTACTTATATTTATATAGATGGGACGATGACCTAGCTATTTCTGGGTGTGCATTAGTCAAGGACATCTCTGGCCAGGGTACGCAGCCATAGGGATGTTCATTGGATTTTCGGATTTTATGAACTTGGGTTTGGAATGTGCGTTTCTGGAATGCCATTGGGTATGAGGAGACATAAAACACAATTCCCCGTAACAAGTCCTACTCGATGGAATGGAATGTCCAGCAGGAGGGAGAGCAACCGATGGAAGATTCCTGTAGCTCGGGTGGAATATTAATAGTGACCTGTTGCGTGTACGTTTCAATTATACGAAGAAAAGGGAATTAGAAAATTGGGACAGTGTATTGCGTCGTTCTGGTTCGGGAGTTTATTTTTATGGATGCCGGCAGTAGCCATCCAGGGCAGTTTACGATTGCACTGCTGTCCATGATATAGTATATGTATCGGGGAATGGTACTTTGGGGATGTCATTAAATGTAAACGGTAGTAAAAGAGAAATTACTGATAACAAAAGAAAATTACTCACAATGGTTTGACAAAAGTTTTACGATCGTCCTTGATAAGAATGATGGATGCTAGGCGTTTTATTTTTTTGGGACTCGATAAGGGAATGGACGGATGTCATAAAACGAAAAAGGACCACCACTATCTGGTAGAGTTTTTATGTGGCCACATACAATTAAACAGCTTAACTAGTAAAAAGAAAAACAATAACTCTGTGACGAGAATGTATGTAATCTCATCTAAGGCAAGTTCCTCTAAGGCTTTCGAACATATTGCCTTCGTAAGAGTTATTGAGCTTGCTCATCACTTTTCGACTTCCAAGCCATCGATTTTAACTATTTCTTTTGATAGGGTTTTATGTTCGTAATATAAAGGTATCATTGGGTTGGTAAAGGGAATGGTGGAGGGTGTAGAGAATGCTAGTTGTCTGTTTGGTGGATTCCCGCTGAGACTTGAACTTGTAATGGGCTCATTTACAAGGCTTTAGAATGTACTTTACCAATATCCTGACTTTTTTTTTGTTCCATTGCTTACAATTCAAACATGTTGCTACTTAAATAAATGGGCGTAAAGGCTATTGTAATCCTTTCTTATTAGACCCAAGTTCTAAAGTGTGGGATCAATCCTGAAATCAATTGGACTAGGATTTACTGTCTTGACACGAAGTTGGTCGGCGATGCTTTTAAAAGAATCCAGTGTATTGTAGCTGCACAAGAAAAAATACTTACAATTTAACGAGGAAACATGGAAGCAAGATCCGGCTGATACTGAAAAAAAGGAGAAAAATTCAGATAAATGTTTAAGGAATTAATTTATCTAAGTTAAGTACTGTAAAGCTAGCTAAAATGAATTTTTTCTCGTCTCAAGAATCATGCAAATATGCAATTCAAAAACTCCCAAGGAGGCTTAAAAAGTATCCATTTGCTGATGTCACCTTTGGTTTTAAGAACCGACATGCTTAATAGAAACATAATTCAAAATTCGAATTATCAATCAAGAAAGACGCTTGGACCTACGAGCACGGTAAGGCAACATCAAACATATGTACGAGTTTGTATAAGATTGCCTTATCATCACTCATATTCCCTCTATTTGAGCAAAATATTCTTTTACCAGCTCAAGAAATCACTGGACAAATCCTCAACACATTGTGGAAATAAAAACTTATCCTTTCTCACGAACTATTGCACTATTTCGTTCCGTCCTCGAATACCTTTTACTCGTAGCCTAAATCCATTTTCTTCAAGTGAATATCCCTTTTAAAATGTACACATCCACACACAGAGAGTCCAATTTGTTGAAGGATTTTCATTTCTGAATTTTTACGGCTGCAGGTACCTACTTCGAGCAAAAAGAATGAAGAGCTGCTTCAATATTCTGGTGATGATGCCATGTCCTTCACTGCATTACCGACCGAGATGTGCCTAATTACGGAAATGCATCAGATTTGGGGATACGATTTGAAAATGAGACGACAAACGAACAAAGCGGAAGCTGCATCACTTCCCAACTCATCTACCTCACAGAGATTTTTGCGCGGCAGAATCAAGAGTTTCAAATTATATTCAGGTCACACTCTCTTGACTACCATTTGCTTCGGCCTCTGTGTTCGGTAAGAGGTAAAAATTTTCCTTTTTCCTTTTCTTCATCATTTGCCATTTTCTTGCTTTTTTTCCTAATAACAGTGAACGTGTACATTCATATTCATATGATTGCACCCAGTTACCTTTCAGTAGTGTTGCACACAATATTGTCGCGCTATATGGAGTCCTTAGAGGGCATTATGCTCATGCAATTGGGTAGAACATGTCAAGTTGCTGAGGCTTTAGTGTGTTCGGTGGTGTGGCAATTTTGTGCCTCTGCAATAAAGGGGTGACCAAGAGTGTTTTGTGGGAAATACAGTGGGATTCATTGCAAAGCTCATATAGACATCAGCAGGAAGTCGGTGCTATCTGATGACCTCATTTTATTAAATTTCATCCGTTTTCCTTTTATCCTTCTCCTGCTCCTCTCTTATTTATGTATAGCAATTGATGGTTGGATTGAAAGAGGCGGTGGGTTGGTTACCTAATGGCTATTGACCGATGAGATTTCTTTTGGTGGTTCCCTGCTTTGATGTACCTTTGCTATATAGTTTGACTTGGATTTTAAGGGAAATTCGATTTAGGACAATTTTTTTTTTAACGATGTTATGTTTTAATGATTTCCTTACTTAAAAGTTATAACTATAAGGTACGTAGCTAACCTTTAACTTTATTTATTTTCGCAAGCCTCAATAGGGTGGTTCATCCTTTGGAACTAACATCACATGGCATTTGACGTTCTCAATCATTTCCTACAAAATTGTCACATTAACATTAAAAGAAAGGTATGTACGAACTTGACAAAATAAATATTTTTAACAGGCATATGCCCTCAATTGTATGAAGCTGTTACTGACAATGTTCAGTCAACCAATGTCGAATATTTTTTTAATAGCCCATGGACTACCTAAATCCTGTCGAAAAAATAGGGGGTATAACAAGAAAAAGCGGAATAGATAGATGTCACTTTTGCTGACATATTGTCTATGTTTCATGTGGTGTGCTACCAACTATGTTCCTACATACAGTTACCCAATATTATCGACAGGACAACCGAATCGAGAACAGTAAAATTGTACTCGTACAATATTAAAATTCTAAACATTTTTTTTTTTTTTTTTTTTAATGCACATACCGATGCTTTCCTGAGGGACTTGTCACTTGCTGTCGTTGCTCCCTTTCGTTTCGGAAATTTGACATGTTTTGACAAAATGTTGAAATGTTTATGACTGTACATCCTTATATGGTCGGAGGTTTTATATATTTTCACTGACGTCTGTCATCCACATTTCGAGAGTGGTGACGATAGATCCTTTTGGTGTACATTGTCGGAAGCTCTTCCAGTTGGTTTTCGTATTTCGTTTTTTTACGAGAGTGGTTTTGGCGAATACGATCGCATTGACGGTGTCAATTTGTAAAATGTGTTTCGTTTGTAGTTTGATGAGTTCAATTCGAGAAAGTGCCAAGTTATATGATGGATGTTATACTAGTTTGTAGACACCTATCATTGAAGTGTGAAAAAATGAAGACACAGTTAGAGAGATGGCAAGAGTACATTTTGTGACCAGTAAAAGTGGTACCATATAAACATTATGTTTTGCTTTCCACATACAGTGTAGATGCAATAAAAGTGAGTAATGAGCTATAAAATTTAAGCAAAATGAAATGCACTGGCTCTTTTGTTACTTTTAGTTTGTTCAGGTAATATTCCTTGCAAAACATCTATAGAGGGACAAGCACCATCTCAAAGGATTATGTTGGCAAAACCGATGTCTGCAATCAAGTGTTGGTACAACTCGGCTGTGGCATTAGTAATTAAGTTTGAACACTTAGATATAAAGAATAGAAATGGGCCAGACAGAAAGGAAGTGCTACGGAAAAACAGGCGCTGCTTTCATGCAATTTTTTCAACACCATTCTTGAAAGGATTATGCAGAACTCACATGCCAAAGTCAAAGGCATAATCTTTCAAAATTATTTGGAATTAGTCTCATAAGCCGCCGATATTGACATAATCGGGAGAACGCAGAGAGATATCAATAGCACGTTCCTGAATATTCAGACGGAAGCGGCTAGAATAGGCCAAACGGTCAACGAGGGCAAAAGAAAGTACGGCCTTATCTTCTTAAGTTGAGAGCGGAGAAGGAGTTCAGCTACAATGACTAAGATAGTGCAGATATGCAGAGCAAATGCGCAGCAGTGTTCCGGCCTGGAGAGTCTTAAAGTCCACCCCGGAGAGACGGCGCAGTAGAAGAAGACCGCGACTGAAGTAGTATACCCCAGTAAAGCACCATTTCGTGCGGAAACTGGATTTAGTTAGCTTAAGATGCTTGTTGGTTGAGATCCAAGTCTTCCCCGAATTGTAGTTCATCGGTTAGCAAGGCACCTAAGCTTGACAGAAATTAATAAAGATATTCAAAATGGAACTCTTGCAATGGAAAAAAAAGCACCCTTATGCAAGCTAAACAAAAAAAAAAATGATAATTTGTCTCCCGCCGAGGACACCGCTTTAATCATAGAATAAACTGGAACTCTTAGGTTAAGTCTTGGTACCTAGGTCTTAAAAAAGCCATTTAGCGAAAAACCTTAAATTGATGCTGCAGAACGTCTAAGATGAGACAAATACGTCAGTAAGAATACGGCTATTCGAGGCAGATCCTGCTCTTTTTAGAATATTGTTGGAAATGCGGCAGCATTCACCGGCTTCCTGATATCTAAGTTGGAAAAATCCTTATATTTTTTCTAGCTCACAGCAAGGTAGCTGGATTTTTTCCGAGACTGATAATCTTTTTATCATGCTTGTTAGTTTAGAGTACTTAGACTTAAAATGTCACTAAGAGAGAGAAGTTACCATCACCTCTCGGAATGAAGCGAGATGCCTCTCCCTTCTACAAAAGTCATTGCAAAAGATGTACGTATCCGAGCATGGCTGATGCAACAAAATCATGAATTGCCAGATTTATCAAATCATTTTCATTTTTTTTCCAAATGATTAACACATGACACCACCATTACGACCTTATCATGTAAAATATGATTTTCCATGTCCTTTAGTCGACATAACACAACAAAACATTTTTTCCAGCACCACTTCCCTATATGGCTTGTGTCATCATGATACGTGGATGACAATAAATAATGCATGTTCAATGGACGAATATTTTTATTTATCGAATGACATTCACCAGGAAAAGGGAAATAAAACATTATCAACCGTTTGTTCAATTATAATGCTTTTCGCTAGAAATCCCATTTGAGGACCTGAGAGGTTTCTCAGTAAACTTTCAGTATTACAACAATCATTCCCATTGTAGAGATCTAGAACTTGAAGTGTGCGACCATGGAAAAGTCAGAATGCCCAGTTTTGAGTAATATAAGTGGGATTCAAGAGAAGGGAGGTTAAGGATTTTACCTCAACTAAGGGGTTAAGTGCTGGTGAATGATGATGGCAGGCAGTTTACAAAATTCATTTCTGTGCACAAGGACGACAGCAAACAAAAAGTATACTGGCCTGCACACCCACCACAAAATACTGTATGACTGAATAAATAATTTAAAATTTGAAGGGCATAATGACAGAGCGAGCATTTTTTTGTCAGTTATTTCACAGCATTGTACCCTGCATCGCACACACACACAAGCGTATGTACATTATATTTATGTGTGTGTGTCCAACTTAACGGAGCTTTGTTTTTAATGGCGCTGCAGTGCAGCTCTACAATGTTGCGGGCTGTTGGCTTTTATGAAGTTTAATTTTTTTATTTTTGTTTCCTTAGCGAGACTTTTGTTGTTTTAAAAACCCTATCCGATAGGGCATGTCGTTCTTGATAAATAGTCTGTAACGCAGAGAAATATTAACAGTTCATGTGATAATAATTAGACAAAAAGAGCTAATGTTTATCGACAAGCAGTTCTTCAGTATCGCAAACAAAGTTTCGATAAAAACTCCGTTGAACAGGCTTCCTTAATATTTCAGACTACACACTTCGTCGATTTTGGCAGCTTACACAGATCATCTTTAAGCACATTTACGTAGGCTCATTGAATGATACGATTTTTTTTCTTGTTTAGGAGTTCGTCTATTCTGCCTATGGCAGCCTGTTCGGTTCTAATCCAAATTATCCATTTTGATTAGAAGACTTGAAATAAAGACTTCTTTTAGCAAGTGAACTGGACTTTGAATTTATAGAATTTTGCCAGGCTTTTAAGAGCGGAACTCTGTCTACATTATTTGATGTTTGTATTAGTGTCCAGCTTAAGAGACTCGGTTTTTTGTACTCTGTTACACCCTTTCCGTGGAATTGATTAAGTTTGTATATTTGACTTGCTTATCAGCAATAGTTTTGTAACCTAAAATTCAGAAATGTGTGGTTTTAAACAAACTTAGCCTAGCCAGCTATATTTTTCCTATATTCTTCTTAGTTTTAAGGATATGGCTGAAGCCACTGTTTTAATTTTTTTATTTATTTATTCCATGAAATGCTTATACATTAAGATATAGTATCTTATAAATTGGTGACAAGCTTGCAAATGATTTTATTATATTTATAATTGAATACTAACTACCAGTGGTTCGAACAGCATTTCATTTATTTCTTCTTATAATATTCCGCAAGAATCCTTGATGGAGTTGCCAAAACAACTCACATAACATAACCTTGCGATTGATATCTGAAAGTTATTTCTCCTATAGCATACCTTCTGAGATGACCATCGCTTTCAAAAGAAAACCCCGATAACTATCGAGACCATTGCTTACTTTAGAGGACTACACTTCGAAAAGTTGTTTGTTGCACGGCAGTGCTAATCGTCAAGGCATTATTGCCTCACAATGATGTGTCTCATTCGTACCAGTAAAAGGTACAATTTCTGTCGCCCTAATTACTTATGTGTCTTGTTATCAACCATACCAAGAGGTTTGATAGGGTATCACACAATCAGTTTCATGTGGACTGTAAACTTTCTACAATTTTAGTTGCTTTAATTCGCGTGGGCTCTCAGTTGAGAAGAGTCCTTTGTTTGTCTGTATAGTACGAGGATAACAAAATGAATCGACAGGCAACAAAAAGAGGACAAAAGGAAAAAAAAAAACAGAAAAATTAAAGCAGAGAGAGAAACAGAACAACAAAGACATCACAGAAAAACTAAAACGAACGTTCACTTTATGACCAAGAATTTGGGTCAGGACAATCAACGCTGAGAGTTGAATCTGCATAAATTCACTTTTGCCATTAATAACAGGGATATGAAGTGTGCATGGCAGCTCGCGTTTTATGCATATGTGTCCAATATACCAAAGAATAAAATTTCAGATTTCAACCTGTCATAAGAAATGAGGTCCTGAGCTTCAATGAACCATTCACAATGCCATTGTTGTGCACCATTTTTTTCGTGTTATTGATGTGTCCTTGCGTTGGTTTACGTTTTTCAATTAAGAAGGAACGTGTACCCCATTTCTCGGAATAAAATCATTGGACCCATTATGTTGCGTATGATAAAATTGCTTATCCATATGTCACTGAAAATTATATGGTCAGAAGGTATTCATTAAAATCGGAACTTTCGTCGTCAGGATTCAATAAATTAAATTTATTGGAGCGGTTGGGCGTTTTCTTTTTAAGGCATCATTAAACTTTAAATTAAAATAAAATATTACTCCTGATATTAACTTTTTTTTATTATGGTCTTCCTGGCTTAGTGACTAGTGCTTTCGAATGCTAAGCGAGCTGACACAAGTTTGAGTCAGCTAAATAGCGAAATGTGTGCAGTTGTTTGATCTATAAAATAGAGTGTTTGGTTGCATCATTGCTTGTCACGCTGAAAGTTCCAGGTTCAAAAAAAGAAAAAATAGTCGATCAACTGCGAAAAAGCAAATGTCAACTCTACTGCATAAGCATAACACTGGCAGTAAGGTGGTCATATAGCTTGAAAGTGTTGATCGTGCTAATGACATCCGGATGTTCGAAAGAAATATTGTGAATTATAAGCTATGGCGACAGTACCAATAATTCTCCCCAGTCATTCTGGATACCATCCTCGGAGCAAAAGACTGAAACCTAATACCACCTGAGTTTTAAAATCACTACACCAACTCTAGGTTGTGCAAATAGCATCATAATGGTATTCATAACCCTTTAAGCACTAGTGAATTATGTATAAAAAAAAAGTTTGGTGTCCATTGGAAATTCTTAAATCACTGTTAAAGCTTATATACGGAAGTAGAAGGACTTAATGTGTGGCAGTAAAATCTAGTCTAGATAATTCTGACTAAATGGTAAAAACAACACATGGATTAGATAGAAGCTTGATGACATATTTATAGACTAATTGACAAGACTGAATCTTCAACCGTTACTACTTTTTGGAACGAAAGCATCGTATCCCAGACAGATAGGAAATAGTCTTAATCCGTGCGCCATGCTGACTTGGAATTATCACGCGGAATGGAAGAAGTGGAATGGCCCAATTGCTTGGACAATATGGACTTAAGTTCGCCCGAAGCCGAATTGTAATCTGACTATGGTTCCATCATAATCTTTCTACTCGGTTGCAAAGAAAAAGAAAAAAACATGTCGGACTAAGACCAGAAATCCTTCATCCATCTACCACTCAGACTTAATCCACAATTCGGTAAAACGATCAAACTTGTAAACCTACACAAAACCAACAGAAACACCCTCTAAAGCTTAAGCATACAAAAAGGACTACACACTGCTCACATGCGAACAAAGACATATATGTACATACGTAAGTACTTTTACAAGTCCTGTCGATCTGATTGGTGTCCTGCATGCACACTCACCAAATCACACTCATGCAACTCAAATGGTTATGTCACATACGTGCTGTGGAAATCAATAGGATCAGGCATTTCCTTTTCCACTGAGAGGTAACGAAAGAGCTCCAGCTTACTGCCGAAACACAGTCCAACAGGACCACTACTATCCATTATGCAGAAGGATCCCACAAAATCACACACATTTGCAAATGCAACACCAGCGTAGTGGCAAAGAGCCAATTTAATCAGATTAAAGAGAAAAAAGAAAAATCCACCGAACAGAGCCATGCATATCCAACGTGGTCCGCTCAGTTAATCCCTGCATACAACTGCATCTTTTCGATTTGATGGATTTTTTCTCTTATGGATTTGCACTCTGAGTAAAAATAAATTTATTTTTGTTCCCCATCACCAATCGGCGCAACACTCTAAATCAGGTTCACACTTAATTTTTACACCAGATTGGCGTCCACTATCCTGTACAACAAGTGAATAATAATTACAACATTAAAATACTGTGTCCTTTGCGAACTGGACACCCAGCAGCTGATAATGGCGTGGTCCGCTCGCTATCGAATAATTCGATGAGAAAAGGGATTTAATCGAATTTTTTTTTTTTAAACTCGCTGGCAGTTATTTTGTTCATCCTGTTAAAGGATGAAATGTGACAGAACAGCAACTGACTGAGTGAGCATTTAAAAAAAAAAACAGAGAAACGAAAAAAAAAAATTTGTAAATATCTCAGATAATCTCCTATTGAGTGATGTAACGTGGTGGAATCCTTAAAAAATTGTACCACCCTTAAGCGGCGTATCAGTTCCTTTGTAAATTTTGTTTTGTTTCACGGGGGATGTCCTTTGGGTTTTACCAGATTTACCATTCCATAGCGGCTGTCAATTAGAACACACCTTCAGTCGTCGAAGTTAGGTGATTTATCCACTTGAGGGGATCGGTGTGTCAAGTGGAAATGGAAATGTAAGGCGGACAGGGGGTGGAAAGACACTTTTATCTTCCGATTAAATTGCAAGCAAATCGCTTGGAATTGAGATCCTAAGCTTCATTGAAGTTGTTCCTGATGATGATGATGATGATGCCAGCGGCAGTGGTTATGGTGGTGGTCGTTGTGGTAAAAGTGGAAACAGTGCTTAAGTCCTCGGGGATGAATGATATTTAATGACACTGTTCTTCAATTATTCTGGTTCGTTGCGATTTGTTTGACGTTTGTTCGTCTCCGATAGCCAGGAGAGGAATGAGATATGCAAACGAATTATTCATTCATTCAATCATTCGATTGTGCAAGCTGGTTGAACTCTTGACTTTAGTTCAATAACTGGGTCGACATTGTATCATAAATTTAAAACATCGGCGGTAATGGATGTCGATCTCTGTGTGGATATTAAGAACACTTAATACAATTAATTGCTTCATTTGATAAGTTAATTTCTAGTGGTATTCAGTTTTATTTTTGAATTCAATTTGCGGTTTTTTTCATTGCCTAGTGACATTGATTTGGTGCTGGTGTCAAATCAAACTTGATCATCAGATGTAATAACTGTCGCAAAGTGTTTTTTTAAGTTCTAAAGCACATGTTGCAACGAAGACGACTGAAAGTGTGAGGAAAACAAACCCAGATTCCTTAAAAGGCCTATTCAGATGCGTTCAAAATACCGCCAATAAAACTAAATTTGATAGACCTGCAAGGAGTCAGACTGTAAACAGTATCGTCTCAATAGTACCGAGCTATCACAAAGTGGTCTTATATATTCTTCATCAGTCGAGTGTTCGTCAGAAAACTTTGTTATTATTTGGTCTATTTGTCACTAGCTACGTCCATACTTTCTTTATTCTGAACGCTCTGATGGGTCCCTGGGCATGAGGGCTTACCAGGGAATGAGAATGCTGACGAACTGGCTAGAAAGGGCTCGGCACTAAGTCTAGAATAAACTCCGTATCACGGCAGAAGACCTGTGTAAAGGCTGCGGAGACGAGGAAGTCTATGAGGACACAACCCACTTCCTCTGCCACTGCTCCGGCCTGTACCATCTTAGAAACAAATTCCTCGGGCGACATTTCTTCCGGGATCTCGAGGAACTATCTGGTAAACCGGTGAAGGATCTGAACGGCTTCATCAAATCCACAGGATGGTTTGTACCACTAACGCAGTAAGTAGTTACTATTACACTCTTTATACGGGTAACGTTTAAGGGTAAGATTCCCCCCTATGGGTAGCACAATGGGTCTTAGAGACCTGAGTGTGGCGCAGAGGAACTCCTCTACATACCTAACCAAATCTTCTTTATTCTGCCTTACAAAGCATGTACGACAATTTTACTTGTATAACCAATTAATTTGTTGGTGAGATCTCTTCGACTTTACCGTGTCTGATGAAGTTGTGTTATATGGAGTAGCTTATCTTAATTTAACAAGACTAGAGTCTAAAGCCTTGATCACTGCTTGACTGTTGTCTGCACAAATTCTTCTTCTTCTTGCGGTCGTCATGGCTTAGTGGTTAGTGTGTCCGACTGGTAAGCGAGCTGATAAAAAATCGAACATCAGCAAAACAACAACATCGTCCAACATAATGGTTTAGTGACTAAATTGATCTCATCTATGTTTGTCAAACGAAGTTGATAGGACTGGAGGCTGAAACCATAAAGAAATAGTCTGTTTAAAAGGAGACTTAATGATCAATAAACAATTTGTATCTCTTGCTTTTGTGCCAGAAGTTCTTCATGCTTGTAAGATCTTATACAGAAGCTTCCAGCCACCAGCTTATGGCAGTTTCTGCTTTCAAAGCTAAGATAATGCTGAAAGTTCTGAATTTATATAAACGTTTATGTAAAGGTTAAAGGAAATAAATAGTAAAAATATATGTGGAGATCTTGACGGAAAAGAGGATCGCTATATGTACTTACCGTTTTATTTCAAAATGTCCTTAAGAAATTCGAAAACACAAGAAGGACCAGGCTTTCAAATACTCTACAAAGGGAAGGTCGAAATCCTTTTCAAGAAATACTAACAGAAGTTACTTTGAACTGTTAAATCTTTGCTACTTTTCGTAGTTACAACCTTGTTAGAATAAGTCTAAACAAAAATTTAATTCATTCTTCCTGGTTTTATGTATTTTCGAGACTGTTCAGCTGCCTATGGAAAAGCTTTAAATACATAATACCAAAGTACATAGCAATTTGCCATCCTTTCCAACATTTTAAATGCTCCGATTCCTATTTATTGACTTAGAACATGTACATATTTGTGGAATTTCTTTATAACAACTAAAGTCCCTTAGACAATAAGTAAAAAAAAAGAAGTTCAACGTAAACAAAAACATCTTCCTTCGACCATTCGACTGACACGTCCGTTTACAGAAATTAATAATTAAGCCCAGAGACCAGTCCAACATTGTGCTAACCCATGTGACCCATCCACCATCTAATAAATTTGAATCACAAACAAAAACAACCCTTCGCAGGGTGTTCAACAGCATGGAGCTCCCCCAAATTGGAGATGCCAGCAGGCGTAGAATCAAATGAATTATTTGAACAAATTATTGTAAATATTTAGCAGCCCAAATAAAAGTCCTTTCCCACCTACGAAACGCCCTATTCCAGCAATTACTGCTGACTTGACTGACTCATAAATCTCCGAGGAGCACACCCGTCTGGAAAATTTATGTCGGTCCTAGATCTCACAGCCTGCCTGCTCTATACCGCATACCATTATCGTTCCCCGTCTAATTAAATGGAACGCAATCAAATTCGTGGCACCCACTACCCCCCAATACTGGCTAAAATCGAGATATGGTTGAAGTTTTGAATTCGAAATCGAATCCTTACGGCACCATGCCACATGTGTGTGTGCTGCTCGAAGCAACTAGAAAGTGCGCTGCGCGCCGTCTGCAGCGTTCGCATTTCAAAATCCAAAATATTAATTTCCCTTAGCGGATCTTAATTAATTTTAGTCCGCGCCAAGAAATCCGTTGCTATACTTACGTATCGTCGCGCCGGTTGTAAACGATGAAATATCATCCTACGATTCCTGGCATTGTGGTCTGCCAGAGGTTACACGCATACTGAGCGACGCGCAATATCCTTGAAATGTGTGGATGATAATTCCAGGCTGTGTATTCAATTATCGGATGAAATTTCCAATCTAATGAGAGAAGCCGAACGGTTCCTACGGAACTCGCAATATCGTCGTTCCTCGAGGAAATGAATATTTAATTGCGAGAGAAATTTTCAAAGGGGTTCCTTGCACAAAGTTGTGTATGAATGAATTGTTTTACACGTTGAAGGGGGTGTTTACTGTGGAGGAACTCGTTATGAAATATGATTAATGGGATGAGGATTGTCAATATCGGTACGGTTCAAGGACATTGATGTTTAATTCAGCTATCAATAGGGATTTGTGTTGTCATCTGAAGGTTAAAGCTTTGTTAACAAGCTAACAATTTTTCCTGCCTTTCCTTTTCCCCCTTTTTTTTCTGACTTCTTCTTCTTCTTCTTTTGTTATGCTCATTTGCCTAATTAGCGGCATGGCATGACTTGTATTAAGGATGTACATACACATATTGATTTGACTCCCGCTATAGGACCGAATTTGTGTGTAATGAAACAATAAGATTTTTTTTTAATGAATCAAGAGGATTGAATGTTGAAGGAGCCTCAAATTAATTGTGTCAAAATAAGTCAAAGTTTAGAGGCTTATTGTGGGTGCACATCTTATTTGCCAATGTTAGGCGTTGCGATTAAATTTGATTATTTCGAAAGAATTGCCTTAGTATTAGGAAGACGAAACATCGTCCTTAAGTAAACAGATTCATCGCATATTTGTCAAAGTCATTCAATCACTGTACATAGTCATAGTGGCGACTTTGCGGAAAAAAGTAGAGTGTAAAAGTGAGTCTATTTTTGTATGGTCCGATCTATAATCTACTTTCATGCCCAAAGTTGCTGTAGAAGACAATATCTTGATAGGATTCATATCATG
Organism: Criorhina ranunculi; assembly: GCA_951813785.1. Classification (NCBI taxonomy): domain Eukaryota; kingdom Metazoa; phylum Arthropoda; class Insecta; order Diptera; family Syrphidae; genus Criorhina; species Criorhina ranunculi. The sequence continues at coordinate 23,923,395 of OX638381.1, forward strand.
CTTTTTCTTCTTGATTATTCTGGTTTTTTTTTTTTTTTTTTGTATCTTTTAATGATCAACCGGTGACCATTTTTTAGAGAAAATAATTGCCATTTGCACACATTTCGTCGTTTTACTCTCACATGCTCATCGAGTTGTGTATTTTTACCACTGTTCATTGCAAGTTAATTTTCTGCAATTCAAAAATAACTTGGCACCCGGCGACGTCTTAACCGACTTAGTACGCATTGTGAGCAATTCTTGGTCAAGTCAGATGTGATGCTATTCAATTTAAATGGCGATTATGGGCAGAACCTATGACTGAAACACACTTCACGCGTACAGTTATGTAACGAACTTTCTTATTACTCGAAGTGTAATTGGATTCAATGTGTTATACAGCGTACCAAGGCCTAATGCAGCTTGTTCTGGATTGCTAATTTGAACATCGTTTTGAATTCAGCAGTGTCCTATCTTTCCTACTGTTTTTGAAAAAGCTAAACTAAGTTGACCTCAGCCCACTTCACATTTACGAGTATTTTCCTCTAGATTTTTGTAGGTGGTTGAAAAATGTATCAAATGCAGCCGTAGTTCGCAGTATCCCTGTGATAGCTTTAATGGCCGATCTCTGTACTATTTAGTGTGATTCGAGACGGTCAGCTCCTTTCCATTAAGTTTGGACAGTTTAATGGGTGGAATTTTGTATTTTCTGGTAAAAAAGACTAGTTCTATTTTTTACAGTGTGACATTAAATCCACAGTTGTTTGACCAACTACTGACAGTATTTAATGCTGTTTCCATAATCTAATTTATGGTTTATAGCTACTTTTATTGCCTGTCTATGTTCACATGCGATGAGCTCGAGTCGAAAACTTTAAAGATACCTGTTGATATCAGTATTAGGTGCATTTGGTGGCTATTTTCCATAAAAAATTAAAGCCAAGTTTGAACTGGTGCTTAGCATCTTCCATAACCGATAAACTATGTCTTGTTTGAATTCCAATCTCATGTATAAGTATCAAAAACTCAGTGGCTCAGGGAAATTAGCTGAAGTCCTGCCGGTGACGTATTATGTAAAAACATTTCTACAATACGCGATTCCCGCATCTCGATATTCATAAGGGGACTTGGAGATCTCCTGATCAATCAACCGTCAACCAGATTGACCACATTGCGATCGACGCAAGGCACTCCTCCAGTATTATGGATGTCCGAACGTTCCGAGGGGCCAACATCGACTCGGATCATTACCTTGTTGTAGCCAAGGTACGGGTGCGGATATCCCGAGCACCGCAAAGACAAGCTAATACTGCGAGGAAGTTTGACGTCGGACGGCTACAATCGCAAGAGATCGCCAAATCCTATTCCGATCGAGTCTCCCTCAATCTCTTAAGAGGTCCTATGCTGCCAGCATCAAGTATTGAAGACCAGTGGCAACACTGCCAAAAAGCCATCAGAGATGCCGCCTCTGATGTGCTTGGTTTCACTCGGCCACCCTGGTTTGACGACGAGTGCAGGCAAGCACATGCAGCCAAGCAAGATGCATACAAAGCGGCGCTGCATAGAAGGACCAGAGCTGCTCACGAGCTCTATGAGCAGAAGAGGAGAGACGAGCACCGGCTTCTTAGGAGAAAAAAGAAGGAGCATGAGAAGCGCGCGGTCGAGGAAATTGAGAGATGCTACTCCAGGAATGAAATTCGGAAGTTTTACCAAAAGGTATAAAATACATGCCAACGACACAAACCCCGAACCGAAGCCTGTAGAGACGAGCAAGGGAACATAGTAGTAGAATCGCAGTCGATGCTGAGGATTTGGAAGGAATATTTCTGTAGACTGTATAACGGCGACGACGAACTAAATACCGCTGTCAGGCAGAATGAACCTTTCAATTTGGACGATGGAGACCAACAATTCCGTCCACCCGACCTGGATGAAGTGAAGATAGCCATATCTAAGCTGAAATCCAACAAAGCTGCTGGAGCAGATGGCCTGACTGCCGAGCTCTTCAAAGCAGCAGGCGAGGACTTGGTAAGGAGCATACACCAACTCATCTGTAAAATATGGTCGGAAGAAAGTATGCCCGATGAATGGAACCTCAGCATTGTTTGTCCGATCCTCAAGAAAGGAGACCCTCTAAACTGCGCCAACTACAGAGGTATTAGTCTAATTAACATCGCCTACAAGATCTTATCTGCCGTATTGTGTGAACGTCTGAAGCCGTTCGCCAGCAACCTGATTGGTCCATATCAGTGTGGCTTTAGGCCAGGAAAGTCCACCATCGACCAAATATTCACACTACGGCAGATCTTGGAAAAAACCCATGAGCTCCAAATCGATACACACCATCTATTCATCGATTTTAAGGCCGCGTATGACAGCATTTATAGAGACGAACTATACAGAGCTATGTCTAGTTTTGGCATCCCTGCAAAACTCGTCCGTTTGTGCAGGATGACGATGGAGAATGCACGCTGCTCCATCAAGGTCGGTAAAGAACTCACCGAGACCTTTGATGTCAAAAAAGGATTTAGACAAGGCGATGCGTTGTCATGCGACTTTTTTAATATCATTCTTGAAAGAATTGTGCAAAACTCGCGCGTCAACACAAGAGGCACAATCTTTCAAAAGTCCGTCCAATTACTCGCATACGCCGATGATATTGACATAATCGGAAGAAAGCAGCGTGATGTCAGTGGCGCTTTCGCGAGTATTGAGACGGAAGCGGCAAAGATGGGTTTAACGGTAAATGAGGGCAAGACCAAGTATATGCTGTCAACAAGAAAGGACACTCAACACCGACGTCTCGGACAGAACGTCTCCCTCGACAGATATAACTTTGAGGTAGTTAAGGACTTTGTCTACCTAGGATCCGCTATCAATTCAGACAATGACACCAGCGCTGAGATCAGACGAAGAATAACCCTTGCCAATCGCTGCTTCTTTGGGCTAAGAAGGCAATTGACTAGCAAAGCCCTCTCTCGAACAACAAAAGTGACCCTATATAAGACCTTAATAATCCCAGTCCTCCTCTACGGCGCAGAGGCATGGACTTTATCAAAAGTGGATGAGGGTGCTCTTGGCTGTTTCGAGAGGAAAATTCTTCGGGTGATTTTCGGTCCCGTCTGCATAGACGGTGAGTGGAGGAGGAGATACAACGACGAACTGTACGGGCTGTACAGCGACATCGACTTAGCCAGAAGAGTGAAGGTCCAACGACTGAGGTGGCTGGGTCATGTAGAGCGGATGGACACCAATGCTCCGGCCCGAAAAATCTTCGAATCCGCCCCCGAGGGACAGAGCAGTAGAGGAAGACCGCGACTCAGGTGGCGCACGCAAGTTGAAGGGGACCTCAACCAACTTAGCGTGCGAAACTGGAGGCAGCTAGCTAAAGATCGAGCTGGCTGGAGACGCTTGTTGGTTGAGGCCCAGGTCCACCCCGGACTGTAGCGCCGCCTAAAGTAAGTAAATATTTCTACAATAGATTTGCTAAAGCACGGTTCAATATTTACTTACAGTTGATGTACTTCGAGTGTCGTCGATTTTCTATGTCTTGTCGAGGAGTTCCATTATAAACAGAACTAGTATAATACTTAATAATAATTAGAGAGCAAAGAGTGAAGTAAAAAGTTTAATGCTTGAAGGCTGAAGTTCTTGGTGGTAATTGGGTGCGCTGCACTGGCAAACTATGTCAACGTGAGAACGGAAATAGTTATTTATTATCACTCATAAGCTTCACTCGTGTTAAACTATCTACTATCTTAACACCCTTAGGGCCGAACCTAAAACAATAATAATATGAGAACTATCCAGAAACCCAAAGAAATAGCAAACGGACAAAAAATTGCAAAGAATTGGCCAACCATTGTGAAATTATCCATGCAATGGAATCCCATCAAACAAAATCACAAAGATGTTATTCGGCTCAAGGAACAGAATGATTGCGAGGGTTTTCGAAATGAGTTAAACAATTCTGAAAAGCATTGTATAGCTCTGAGAGTGTTGTAAATGCCTTTTGTACAACCAGGGGTCACAGAATCACGATTATATGAACATCTAGATGGTATTTTAGCGTGTGCTAGAGGGATAATTGCTCTGAACTCTGTGAACTGACCGGACCTGTTTCAAACGAAATAAATAAAAATAATACAAATATTTCCAATCTGTATATATGGAAAATCTATCTTATTTGACACTGAAATTTAAATTTCATTTCCTTATCGTTTTCAGACAAAAACGTTGGAACCCCTCATAAGAGCTCCCCTATTTCTATACGAAAATTATATATTGACATCTACTCACGTTATGCAACAAGTATACACGGTACTAATTTCAAACCATCATCTCGGTATAGGCGACTAAATTACCTCATTCTTCATCTAATTAGCCTCGAATACCCGCAAGTGTTGAAGAAAATACCTCAACATATTAAATGGAATTTTATTTCCCACTCACAGCCCTAGAAGTGACACTTCTCAACGTCGTTATATCCTGTAGCAATAAAAATCACTCCAAAAATAAAATTTCTCTTTCATCTGTCATATTCCATCCAAACAGTGTCAACCATTCAACAGTGTCTTCCACCATCATCATGAAGCAGGCAGGCAGACACCTCCTGTAAGCAAAAATACTGCCTAAAAAAATATATTATTTGTATTTAAATTCGCTGACGCCTATAATTTCCTTTCCTCAGATGGTGTACATAAAATAAAAAAATAAAAAAAGAAGAGAAAAATGTCAAGATTGCCATTTTACTGGCATTGCCAGGGCGCGCTGTCACCCTCATCGTATCGTCACCACCATAACCATCATAACTCACCATAATCATCGTCATCGTCATTATTATCGTCCTCTTCATCCTTACAACCCTACTTTTGTGTTACACTCGGAATACGAGCACCAACAACCATCATCATATTCCGTTCTGAAAACTGGAAAATAGGTAACAGGACCTACTCATACCCTGTACCAACCACCACCACCAGTGACAATTTCCTCAGGCATAAAGTCCAAATTATAACAAAAAATAAAATGCAGAATCTTCACCAGCTTCACTGTTAAAAAGAAGGACACCCGTTCACCCTGCCTGTGCAGAGTATTAAAAAAACACAGTTATTCATTTAAATTTTTATACCGTAAGGATTGGGGTGGCGGCTATAAGATAAAAATAAAAATAAAAAGGTACCTACCGAACAAGAAGAAGAGAATAAAGAGAATGCTAAATACACAAAAACATCCTTGAAGTCACTCACTCAAGTCAGAACCATCGCATTTGCTTTTTATGCACATTTTATAATATTTAGACGTGTCCTTGTCCGTCGTCCTCGGCGACATCGTCGTTGTCGCTGTCATCGTCATCGTTTTTGTCGTTGTCTTCGTAGTAGTTTTTCCTCGTTGGTCCAAATGTTTACTACAGCAACGATAATCCTGAAAAGTGGGAGCACCCATCACATCACACCACACCAACCACCCACAACGACCCATGATAAAGGATAATAACAACAACAAGGTGATTTCTTGTTTTATTGTCAACTTGTCTCTCTTATTTTAAGCCCATAGCATCGCGACTTTGCTAGTATAATAGTATCTGGTTGATGTTACCCCACCCCAGAGCCCAGACACCCGCATCTGGCTTGTGTTGCCACCCCTTTCTTGCCCGTTCTTTAACAACTCACCGCAGGCGACCATCAACTTTATTATTATTTCCTGTAAGGATGTTTTAACATTAAAAACACAACAAAAATGTGAGTATTTTACCTATGTATATAAATAAAATGAAAATTTCTGTTAAAAAAAAAAAAAACGGGAGAAAATAAATAAATAAAAAGACAAGAAAGAGGAGTATGGGATGTGGGATGTGGCATGGGGAGATGAAATGAAACCAGGCTATGATGGATGGAACTGGAGCAAGGTGTCCTCTTACGCGCGCCTCGCTGCGCTCTCATCGTATGTTGTTCTCTCGCAAGGAAATCGGAGGTTGGGGAAATTGGATGCAGGAAACAGATTGGAGTCTCGGTTTCTAGTGCCTGTTTTAGCATCATGGAAAATAATATTTTTTTTTTTTTTATGTTGAGTTTGTGTTGTTATATTTTTTATTTATTTTTTGCTTTGTGTTTGTGTGCCTTCTTCGCATCCTGATTCATATTTATCGTGAGAATGAACTCGAAAAGGACATCTCACTTGCAATGCAAACACACGCAAGTCTCAGAGCAAATGATGCGATCGGGCGGAGTGTGGATAGGAAATCTGAAGCAGCAACAATGGAGTAAAGTCACGGTCATGTTTATTTCATAGGTACACTGTCATTCAATAAAAATTGGCTTCGTTCTTAAATATAGAACACACAGGTACTTACATACATATGTAAGATTCGAATGTCAAGTGAGTCGTAGACTTGTTGCTGTTTTGGTTTGAGGTGAGCTCAGACAAACAAGTACCTACGACTGCTACCGCGAGCAGATACAGCAGCTGTTTTGGGTCGGTTTTGTGGTCGAAAGTAAATATAAGTCTTGAAAGCTCTATTTAGGACTATCAGCCTTATTTGTGCTCACGGCCGCGTAGAGGAGAAAGACGATGGCACCAAAGAGTGCCCGAGATATGACGTTAATGGGAAAGAAGGACATTTTTGGAAGTACTTTTGAAAGGCATGGCCTGCACGTTATGGCCTTAAAAAATGCAGGATTATTAACTTTGCATTTTTCCAAAATTCCACAAGGCAACTTGTTAGTCACTTGATCAAAGTACAGCCAACCAAATCTATCACTTATGGTCAACAGAAGACGCTCCTCTAGTGCATTGGATCTTCAAACGTTTCGACTCTGACCATAACCTTGTTACACTCAAGTTACGGATCCGAATAACCAGTAATATAACGACCAAAGCTACCTCTGCAAGGAAGTTCAATGTTTAAAGAATTCCCACAAGTGCAAAAGACCAGCGACAGTACTGCCACCAAGCCATTGGGAGCACCGATGTTATTTGCATCACGAACAGCCCTTTACCAGCGAGCAACCTATAGTTTAATACTTAATGCGCACAGAGAGACTGCCTATAAAGCGAGTCTAAAAAAAAAAACGAAAAGTGCTCGTCTTTCGAGCAGAACAAGAGAGAAGAAAAGCATGTACTCAGACAAAAAAAAAAGGACCATGAGAATCGTGAGATTAAGGGAACCTCAATTTTTATAAAAGCAAAAATCTCACTGTCACGCAGTCTGACAAACTCAACCTAGAGGACAACCAACCACTAATTTATCTTCAAAGGCATGAGAAAATAGATGGTGAACTCAACCAACTCGAGATCGCAACTAGTCCCCAGTTTACACCCGAACTGTAGCGCCATCAGAACTGAACTAAAATAAGTTGTTGTGCTATTTAAATATGATGTCCTGCCATTGAAAGAAAAGACTCATTGTAAAAACTTCCTAAATCCGACTGACTACTTTGTAAATTCGCAGACTGTGGCATAAAAAAACAAACAAAGTATAAGTAAAAATGAGGTCTTGCAGTTTAAAACCATCTCAACATGGCAATGAAATCTTTTTATGATTCGTTCGGTTGGTTTTCATTTTTTTTTTTTAACTTTTTTATACGTATTTATTTTTTTATTTGCAATTTTGTTCTCTTGCCATTGTAAATATCCTTCTTAAGGTTACATACCTATACACGTATATAAACCCAAGGAATAAAACCGAGAACAGCATAAGGAAACCGCGAATTGCGGTTACTGCTGTTTCCAAATGGAATCGGATTGGCAGCGGTGGACGTGGTGCGGTGGTGCGTAACCTCAAAGTCACTTTGTCAGTGTTGTTGTATGACAGCGACTTATAAAAGCGCGATATTACCGACTTTGTTTGTTCTCTTACTCTAGCCGCGGGATAGTTTTGATAGTGGTCGTTTCTTGGAAACACGATGAGTCCTTGTGACATCTGTATCTGTATGTGTGTATCACTTGTGCAGCACGTGCATTTTCAGCAAAATTGAAGTCTTTGCCTTTTTTCGTTGACCTACAACTACTATCGCCAGCATGTGGGTCAAAGATCCGATTAATTCTTCGTGACTATTTATAGGGGGAGATAAAAGTACGTGAGCTTTCTGAATTTCTGATGGCCATATTTTCTTTATACGAATGGTTATCGTTTTTTGCCTTTCGTTGACTTTGGGTGTACGTTTCTAACGAAATAGAGCTATTCAGCTACTTCTTTTTATGTCATAACTGATATAGCTGCATCTGTGTTAGATATATGGGAACTCAGTTGGGGATGGGTATTAATAATTTTCTTTGATATTGATCCCCAACTCAAGTGGAGATTTTTTTCAAATTCAGCAACAATTCTGCATGCTATATGCATGCTTAAGGGTAGAATTTAGTCATAAAAGTGAAATGAGGTGCACTAAGCATTGAAAAGCCAACAATTTTATCATGTTGACCAAAGAAAATGAAAGAATATTTGTGTGTATCGATGCTTGGATAGAACACATGGTTTTAAGTCTATGTAAACATTTAAAGGGGAATTTTCACAATACAATACAGAAGAAAAAGCCTTTCTGACAATACAGATCTGTTGCAGCTTCCCTGTAAAATCCAGCGAAAGGGTAATATCAAATGCTTTCTTGTTTGGCAATATCACCTATGTCGCCTGTACTTTGACTAAAAAAAAGCTCTCATCTTCCTGGAAGGCCATTTTCCTATGACCATAGCAACAGCAAACACTATAAATGACAATATTCACAAATCACTCACATTTCAGAACAAAGTCTTATTAACCATCAACTGGAAGATGCACCGGAAGATCTCATTCCCCCGTGGTCGCAACCTTACAATTGAAATGGACATGAGAACTATAAGTTTAAAGCTTTAAGGAAAAAGTGACTTCAGAAAGTGGTAAAACGTTCGTGTACAAACCATCAGTATTGAGTCATGTACATTTCGTTTGCCCCCAAATGGTTAGACATCTGAAAATAATTTGAATAAACTTCCATTCCACCAGGAAGCTGCAGGTGCTTCCATTCACAAAGCGCCATTTACGGATTAGTAATTAACTTCTACGCTCCACTGCAGATTTCTTACAATTACACAGTCTATTCCTCTGAATTCACAAATATTGAATCAACAAAGAAATCCCTAATCACTTATCCCCCAGTGCCCTGCAAAACTGTTCACTGTTACCAAAGTCTAAAAATAGAAATCTTCCACGAATATTGTCAATTCTCCCTTTTTCCTAACGATCTCATTTACTTCGACCTAAAATAACCACTAAAGTCAAAAAAAAAAAAAAACTCTACTATCTGCCTGCCACCACCAATCAAAAATCCCAAATCATTTAAAAGCATTCAAAAATTCACCATTCACCCTAATCATAACGAAATACAAATACCAAACCAAAAAGTGCCCCGTCACCCAACCTCGTTTGTCAGCATTATTACACTTGCACCCTCCCCTCGCCCACCGTCAATACAAAAAATAAAAAGAAGAAAAATATCTTCCCTAATGCTATCATGAATGTTTCACAGAAAAAGTGCCAAATGCCAAAATGATAAGGGGCTCAGGCCAACAACAAAATACAAAAAGCGGAACTTTTCCATTCCCAAAGTCACAGGGATATACTAAATTCCCGGATTGGAACCCTCGTTACATGAATACCTACCAGCCCCCTAAAATTTATTTTTTCCACCAGCAACCCAGTCAATTTTCATTAGGCCTTCCGCTCTTTAATTTGCATTAGCTCCGGTATACCATCTCCCGCACTGTGAAGCCACTACCACCGTCGTCAGCACCAACAAGGTCAAGTACATCACATGTTTCAATTTGCTTTTAAAAACACTCCAACTCACACGTTAACTCTCGCACCCTTAACAGAAAACTTTTTCCTCAAACCGCGCCAGCAACAGAACAAAGCAACAAAGCAGGGAAGGAGCAGAGAAAAACCCAAAACTCTCGATGTAAATGATGGTGAAAGTTAACGAAACGAAAAACACTCTAACTGAAAACTTTTCAAACTCACACTGGCGCGGGGTGGCGCGGGTTGCCCATAACCGAGGGTTGCAAAGTATTCAAGAAGATCCATCCCATTTCGAGAAAGAATAACATTTGCTTAAGTAAAAAAAAAAAAAAAAAGTGACGGAAATGTTCCATGGCCACCACCGTTGCCGTCATACGCATATCCATTCATCCATCCATGCGTCCAACCGTCGCCGGTTACTTACAAAATAAGAAACAAGTCCCACATCCCTTCTTCATACTTATCATCGACAATCACTCTTTTACTTGGGCAACAGTGCCAAAGTCATCCGCCCACCACCCGACAAGAATCCTTCGGTGCTCATTGCAATTGCGAAGCGGAACTTTTCTCATTTTTTTAACATCATCATTTCGGTTTACCAACAAAACATTGAAACCTCACTCACCCTCTCTCGTCCTGGCTTAGTGATAGAATCGCTGGTCCGAAAAAAATACACACGAATACATTTAGAAAGGAACAACAACAAAAAAGGAATTTGTAACGTAAATCTGGAACGCAATTACATTAAAAGCTCCCTTTGATGTTAGAACGCGGTCCGAGCTAGCAGGAGAGACCGAAGAACACCAACTCACCTGTGATAACAAGAATTGATATTTAAAGAAGATTTCCGCAGGTATTTTTTTTTTCGTCCTTTTTTTCGAACTTGGTCTGGTTTGTTTCATTTTTCCCTTTTCTTTCGTATCTTCTACATCAGTTCTCTTTTAAGTTTGTTTATACAGTTCTTTTTTTTTTCAAAAGGAAATAAGGATATCGCCAAATCGAGTTATACACCTTGTACCGTTGGCCGCGCGCGTTTCGATCATGGATAGATAAGACCTGACGTTAACATTGGACAAAGGACTCGACGGGATGAAATCATATTAAGTATAAGGATGAAACAAAAAAATTAAACGAAATCATTTCAATCACAATTTCTCTCTTTATATCCTTTTTCTTATTTCTTTGTGCCTGTGTCCACGTTTTAACGTGCGCACTGGTCCTAAAGGTTAAGGAATATAACATAAAACCGGAAGCATCGTCCTGTATCTGTGCTGATTCCTCTGTTTTATGTTCATCTTTTGCTATTGTAAGGTTATTAGGCAGTCAGTCGGGGTGGCAGTATGAACGACGAACCTCTGTCATTCCTTAAAGATACGTCTACAAAGGACATTATTTGCTTCGGTAAGCGTAAAATTTTGTATCCTCCTACTAAGAGGGAACGATGGAGGAAGAGAACCAGAAACAGAAGCTAAACAGCGCAAAAAAGAAACATAAACATTAGAAAGACTGATGATGATAACAAAAAAGGGGGAAAGGATACTGCTGCTGTTGCTACAAGTGATGTAGATGTTGGTACTCTTGCTTTTGCTCTTGTTTTTGCTGCTGGTACTAGTGGTTAGGGTCTGGTAATAGAAGCAATGAATATGAAAGTTATCATTTGATGGGGGTGACTTGGCCTATCAACAGATATATTTTTAGGAATTTATGTCTGCCTGCGTTGTTTATGTTGTATCCGACAAGATGGTCCTGTTCTTACACAAATGGTAGTTGGTTTGGTTGACTTTGTGCTCGACGTTGACCTTGTTGGGTCGAAACATGCGGGTGCAATGAGTCCATCATAAATTAAACATGTGGCCAAGAATGTTTTTAGCAGCAATTAATACGTTATCATTGTGGGTTTGTATGGCAATTGACTTACAAAGACAATAAGTCTTACGTAAAATAATTGGAAACGGAAGATGGCACAAATAGAAGCATCCTGTGCCGAAAAACAATGAAAGTTTCAGAAACAATCGAACAATACTTTTACTACAAGGGCAACGATCGGATTTCAAAACTTAAGAAAAGAAGTTTTCCTTCTTTGAATATGGTGCCATGCAGGCAAGTACCATTCACTGACTTAAAGCACTATAGATCACGTTTAGAAAGTACATGACAGCAGCGAGAGACAGCATATCCCCAAATCCCTTTAATAACTGCCTATTACCACTAGATTTCAGAGTGTTATAAATTATGTACCGCGACTGATGAAGGAGGGATATATTTCTGGGCTCTGTCAATAACTGAAGGTCACCTTTATCGTGCTTAAGGGTTTTAATGTCAATGCCAATGTCAATGATAATCTTATGCTGTTGACTTTTGTGAGTTAAATTTGTCATACGATCTAAAACACAAGGAGCTGGGTTTCTCTCAATAGCGCATCAGGCGTCTAATCAAATTTAACACTTCTAGCGACTTTGTAAGGAGTTGACATCGGAATATTACCTGACAAACACCTAGTTAAAATAACCAAATCACCAACACTAAAGGGCTATAAATCGGTTGGGTTCAACGATGATTTTCTAAGGAGTTATTTCAAGAGCTGGCAAGTGAAATGAACCACTTGCTGAACGCACTCTTTGAAAATGCTTAGGAAATTGATATCTTCCAGGAGTAATGAAATCTTCCATGTTCTATCATAAAATAAGTTGAAGAACACTCGGAACCTTAGTTCTTTTGTTCGGCTTTTTTATGGATCAGGGAACACATCCAGTACAGGGCGGGAGTACAAGATTTCTCAATTGGGTCTCAACATAAAATTCGTTGAGTCTTGGCTGATTCATAGACCATACTGGGATCTGGGGAAATGAAGGGAAGACTTCTCAGGGCCGGAACCTGTCTTGGGTCTTTCATTCATCTAAGTTGGTTTTAACTTCTGGTTGATAGCAGATATAAACTTGGTTTTGTCCTTATTCACCCCTGAACATATTTTGGCTGCTTCTATCTCAATACTTGACAGGTTGCTGAGTTTTGAAAATGAAACAGATTTTTGCAGGTTCTTGGCTTGGCTTGGCTTGGCAATTTCGCAGAATCCGATCAAATAAAGAAGCCACATGATAGAATGTCACCTTGTCTATGTCTTGTTTCGAAATCAAAGGCCTCTATGGGGTCATTATTGACCTTGACAACGCAGCCATCGTTTTTCATCGTCATCGTATATAGAAGGATAAAATTGGTAGGGATGCTAACACAACACATGTCTCCGTATAGTTCGTCTCAATAAATGCTGTTAATCGTTAAAAATATGTTTGGTGTAAAAATTTAGTCGATTGTGAGGAATTTTCGACTAAAACCGCACTGTTAGGGGTCAATAAGGCTGTCTGACAATTTTTTTTTTTAAGAGCTTTTTGTTAGAGCTGCTTTACTTAAGTCAAGGCATATTTAATCCAAACAGCCAGTATCGAAGGTTGATTTTTCGAATGAATAATATTCAAAGTTTTTCCCTCTGAACATCTGGATAGCATTTCAATTGCAAGACTATTCGACCTCCTGGAGCAGAAAGTCTGTTTTCTTCTTATGATGGTCGATGCTTGTTGGTAAAATATAAGTCCTTTCAATGCATATTAGATAACAATTTTCTAACATAATCTCAAGTCAGCCGCTTGTTGTCCTGCGCAAAAGGAATCTCTAGAGTCGCAACGAAAGTGAATGTCAATCGAACTCCACTCTTAAACTGATATGCAATCATTGATTTCGATGCAAAGAACACATCCTCAGTTTCCGTTTCCACTTCCCTTTGACCTTAGACTTATCCTGAGATTAACTAGTAACTTGCATGGAAACGAATATATATATACAGCTTATACGCCTTCATTATGCGTTTGGTTGAGGTCTTTTCTACTCTGAATGATTCGTTTTTCATTTTACCTTATGTTTTTTTTTTTCTTTAACACACTCGTGTCACATTTAATCATCCTTTCTTAGAAACCCAAGCAACAATCACTATATCCTTTATCTGGTTTCTGTTGAAAGAAACCTCGTTATGACTGCCTGCATGTGGATTGAGATATGTAATCGGGGATTAACTCCGATAATAACAGGACAAATAGCTCCTTTGAAAGAGCTAAACGAAATAACGCATACTGACATACAGCCCACCAGAAAAAAAAAGGCTGAATCCACCCGCATAAAATTCACAGACAAATCAGTTTCATCTCTTTGTGTGTCCTGTGAGGGTGGCATGGAGAGTGTAAAAGTGAATTTCGTTTCCTCTTTTTTTTTTCTGTCAGAAGCTCTGCCTATGTCCGCTTTTGTGTCAAGCAAGAGGTTGGTGTGCGCGCGCCTGCAAATAGGTCGATAAATTCGAATATCCTTTTGGGACTCTAATGAAATAATGATGTAGGTCTTTTCCTTTTTATTTCGCTTTTGCTTTCATTTTATCCGGGTTATTCGGTAAGGGGGGCCATGGTAAGGTGGCAAAGATAAAAAGGACGTTAGAAATTACTTGGATTCCCAAAGGTATCCTCCTCCTTCTTCTGAATTTTATTATCTAAGCACGGCAACATCATCGTGGGGGCTGGTTTGTGCCCGAGTAAGCGTGAGGGCTTTGTGTTAAAAATTAGTTCAACTAACAACAACAACGACAACGAGGGCAACATCGAAACAAGAAGTTGTTATCATCCTTTTGAGTGTTGTGTGTCATGTTGGCATAGCAAAGAACAAGACACAAGACACTACTTTTGGGAATTTTTTTGATCGTCTATGATGTACCAAAGGATACAATAATGAAGCTGTGATACAAGGATTGCAACACAATTTAGTGTAATTAGTATGTATGTATGTTGGGAGTCTATTAGGGGCAAAGTGTGTTGTCGTAAATTTGTAAGTATTGTTTTTTTTTTGCTGTTGTTAGCCGAGTTGTGGGGGTGCCAAGGTTTTTCTAGGGAACAGTGAGGGGTGAGTATTTAAAATTACTTGAAGAGACAATGGGTTGTCTTACATAGTGTGACATAGCATGACATTTGACATTTTACGAGAGTCAAATTGTTAGGCACGTTAACAACGACTGAATATTTAATGAGTCCCAAAGTTCAAGCAAAAGAATGTTTCCAAGGGGCTTGTGCCAACGTATTTATATTTTGTGATTGTATGAATCGTCTGCCATTAGTGCTGTTATCGGTTTTACTTTCTCTATAAAGGACTTATTTTAACATGTTTACTGACCTCTACTGCTCCCTTCGTAAGGGATATTCATAACTCTACTCGTTATGTATGATCTAGTCGAAATTTTAGACTTGGTGTTAAAAGCTTGTTTTTCAGACTTTTTCTGGTCAACAATCAAAAATCTATTTGCAAAAAATTAATCTAAGAGGGACCTAGTTCACTTTTGAAGACTGATCGTCTTAAATAAACAATCCCTCAGACAGCAACAATTCTAGCCACGTTCACGCTCAGTACCATTTTAATTGGGCAACATATAGTAGTTTTGTGTTTGATTTACGCGTCCCATTTAAATTGCCTTCATTGTCAAATAAAAAAAAGAGCTTATTCCATTAAAGTTATCACACAAACTACGTGCTGATATGGTCCTCCATCGAAAGATAATCGAACATCAGTATCTGTGCAATCAACCCCATCATCATTCCGATCGTACGACACAAGAACACTTCTGCTGGCGTCATGATATATTGCCACCTCCATTGGTAACCAATTTCATACTAAATCACGGGACAAAACGAAAATACATTTCTCCACAACCCCAGAGTACACAGCGCCCGACATTAATACACTCAGCGGGATGGACGACCGACCCAAACAGAACGCCCAAAGAAGATTTATTGCGGTGAAAACCGAACGGAAAAACCTGCAAAAGTTCGAGCAAATATGAGCATATACGCAAAAAGGAACAAGGTGACTATTTGCACCCACCCTCCAAGGCAACAGAGTGTAACTGCACACAACCAGCTCAGAGCAACAACCTTTATTGAGCAGGAGAGTTGAATCGTTCACAAGCGGATGAAACTCTTTTTCGCTGCTCACCCACCTCCGATGAAACATTAAAAATTAATTAAGAAATTTCCAAATGGCTTCTCCATCTTCGTTATCGTCCTTCCGACAGACTGGAAACCCAAGGTGGGAGTGTGCCATTCTTGGATCGTGCTTAAGTTTCACCTGACCATGAAGTACTGCGAATGCAATTAAAGGACATTAATTAAATTGAACACGATTGTTGAAATGAAATGTCCTTTTGTTATATCCAACATAACCCAAACACAGTTCTCCATCGAAACCACAATTACTCCGACCAGAAGGAGGACTAAAACAACTTAAACCTGAATTGTAAAGCAATTGACACAAAGGATACACCCAGCACAAAGGTGAGTAAATGAACATCAAATTCACAAACATTCCGGGTAACATGATATGGTTAATTATTAATGCGCGGAGAGGAAGGCACAGGCAATACCAGAGACGAGTAATGAAGCGAATCATGCTGGACACACGAATAATATTTGATTAGGTGCGCGTTTGTATCTCGATCGTCCTGGTTTCGTTTCTCTCCTGTCCTCTGTCTCTATCCTGAAGGCAAAATCGTATTTGTGTTTGAGTAGACGGTTAAGCACAGATGTCCTGTTTGCCGGGATGACATTCCGCTTAGGGGATGTCTTTCGTCTCTCTTCGGGTGCGGGCTAATCGCTTGTTTAGTGAAAAATTATTTTAATTTGCTCAGCGTTTTCGAAATGTAAACAATTATTTTAAGTGCAGATGCCTGTCTGTGTCTATGTATGCGTTTGCTGATGTGACATTTTTAAGTTAATTGTTGTTTGTATATAGGCCCCCATGGGGGGGACAAAAAAAAGAAAAAACAAGCGAAAACACATTAAATGGGTGGCAAGGAAAAATTATTTAGCAATTTGCTTACCGGCTGTCACTAATGGATATGTTCCGTGGACGCCCTTTTTTTATGATTGTTGCTCACATGCGTGTGCTCTAATCGTCATATTTGCTAAGCTGTGTTATGATTATTTTATTTTTAGCAAAACAGGTACCTTCATGTCACATGTTTTATTATTTTTTGTCAGATGTTTGTTTCGACATTGTAAATGATTGAATTTCAACACGAAAGCTGTTTAAAGGGAAATCGATTTTTTAAAACAAAGAAAGGAAACTTGTTGTATTTGATAAAAAAAGAAACACTCTTCCCTGAATTTAATAAAACAATTAATTTTTGTTAGGGAAGTGCTGACGTCACCATGATGAATACCAATGAAAAGCGACTGGAAAATTACTGCTTAATCAATTTGGTATAGAGTGGGCGAAATGAGGCCGGATGATGTTTTACGGTTGCTAAATTTAAATGAAATCTAATACAAAAGTTGTTTTAAATACCCGACCTTTTTTGGAAAACAAATTAGATACCAAAATGTATACATGCAAGAAAAATGGCAATTGAACCTTAAGACGAAAGGTCTACTTCCAAGTCAGACTAAAACCGAACATTCATACATATATGTACATATGTTCAGTTTGCGATAAAAATAAAACATATCTGTACCAGCACTGGCTCATGTCTGTTTAACACGAACTTACACCCTAAAGGCCAAGTATGATTCAACTCTCGAACTTCATCTTCGCGAGCTTTTTTCAGACAATTTGTTGATTATACTTATTGTTTGATGATCAAGTAGTAAGTGTGGCCTGAGTAAGTTCAAAGCGCATACCTATCATGTGTTGCAGACTAATAAGTGGGTGAATGTGTTGGTCACGTATTTTGGTAATTTTTATGTGTCAATATACGCATTTCGATCTGAGCAGTTAAAACAGCATACTTGCTTAGTGAACCAGTCCCCAACCTAGAAATGGTAAGCAACGGAAGCATAGCTTGATCCTTAACTAGCTGTCGCTATGTTATGTAGCCCATACTTATGTTCATCCAACAAAAGGTGTCATTTTTAATCAATAGAAAACTGCAACATTTTTATGAAAAGTGATGATATTTTTATTTTAGTCTAAAGAACACACTCTGAGGTAAGTTACGAATCTGCCAAATATCCGCCTTGGAGCTACCTAAAGATAGTCTTTCTTTCGATCACGTTGCGGCTGTATTTTGCGAATAACAGCTCTGATATTTTATTTCAGTGCACAAGTCTTTGGGGGAGCATTCGCGTAGACTTAAGGAAAAAGTCTAATGGCGTTAAATCGCACGGTCTCGGTGGACAGTTGAAGTCTCCATATCGAGAACTCACACATCCAGGAAATTTGTCCCGCAATAGAGTCATTGTTTCACCACGTGTGTGGCATGTGGTGTCATCTTGTTCAATTTAAACATTCTCCACGTCCATAGCATCAATTTCAGACAAAAAAAGTTGGTCAACATCGTTCAGTAATGCAATACATTCACCGAAATGATCATTTTCGAAAAAAAAAAATCGCCCAATGACACCGCCGCGGCGGCCCAAAAACCACACCAAACAGTCACTCGTTTAGGATAAGGAGGTTGTTTCAATATTTCTCTTGAGTCTTCGGAGCCCTAGATGTGACAGTTTTGTTTGTATACGTACCCACATAAATTAGAAATAAGCCTCATCACTTAGAATAATTTTGTGTAAAAAATCATGATGCGTTTTCGTAGTGAATTTTCACCATTTCAATACGTTGTGCGTGTGTTTATGGATCCATATTTAATAACCTTCTAGTTTTAACTTATCAAAAGTCATCGCAATGATAATTGAATGTTGACGGTTCAACAATGGCGCGAATTTAAAATGGCACCTTTTGTTGGATGATAGCTGTTAGCTATGTATATATAATTACAAATAAAAATTATCAATTCGAGCGTTTGTATGTATTGTGTTTCTAGAAAACTTTTTGCAAAATGATAGTTACCAAGTTAAGAGTGGTCTGTTGATCTTCTTTGAAGGTAAATCTATTTTAACCTTAGATTCATAAACAATATTCATTTACATCGTTCATAAATATATGTAGGTCTGTGACACCCCTTACCTTCAAAGTTATCTTATTTACTATTTATAAATATGAAAAAAAACACATAGTTTACTTCAAGGAACATTAATTTGGGACCCGCGCGACACTATACTCTCTTTGTTTTAGGAAGGTACTGAGATGCACGTGTTTGTATATCTTTCACACAGCATGCTATGACTGATTTTTCAAATGAGAGGGTCTGTGAGACACATGTTTATGAATCTAGGATTAAAAAACTAAATCTATTGATCCTACTTCAAAAACCTGTTTTTCTGTC
Organism: Criorhina ranunculi; assembly: GCA_951813785.1. Lineage (NCBI taxonomy): Eukaryota > Metazoa > Arthropoda > Insecta > Diptera > Syrphidae > Criorhina > Criorhina ranunculi. The sequence goes on from OX638381.1 coordinate 23,942,390, forward strand.
TATGAACACCAACCATTCGAACTAACACGTGTATATGTAATAAAATATCTTAAATCAAGGTTAGAAAGGATTTGTTGGTAGGTATAGGAAAGCTATATAATGCCACAAAAAATAAACAAAACAAACATTGTCAACAACTAAAACCATTCCTATAATTTGACGCTATGCAACTTCAAATGAAAAGGATATACACTCGCAAATACCTACTTCATGCAACCAACTCGATACATCTGAGAACTTTATTGTCCCAAAAGTCATAATTAATAACATGCCTAGTGAGTAGTGCTCAGTTTGAGATGAGACCTAATTGCAGGGGAAAATAAAAACATGTACCTACTGTCCGATTGAGAGGTGTTCTAATTGAAAAGAGGCATAGCCCGGTTATCGACTATGTTTTACAGTAGTTATTGAATTCCTTGTATTTTTGAACCTTTGCTACCGGCGCATTGGACAAGTCAGACTGCAAGCAGTTTTGTTCTTAAAGTATATTCGTATATGCCGACGGAGAAATGGTATGTGAATGCCATAAATTCTTGTGGTTTTCTTAAATCCTAATTAATTCCGAAAGGATCTCTTTTACATACAACTTGCAAACATTTTATATAGGTATTTACACAAATAACTGATGTAAGAAAATAATTTCATTAAAGTACACTCACTTTGAAAATCCGTTTGTTACAGCAGCCACCTGTTGACGGAACTAACTTCGTCTCTGTTGAAATTCGATGATGTTTCTTCAACAAATCACACTTTTATACACAATTTGCATCACTGGATAAAATCACAAGATCCTCGCAAATATATTTAAATTTATAAATTTATTTTCCCTACTACACAAAAAAAATAGAAAAAATATATATTTTTTTAAATTCCCTCGCAAATTAATTCCTAACAACTAACAACAAAATGGCACCATTGAAAGAATGAATCTAACGCACATTTACATGTCCGCCGTCCTTTTTTTTTCAATTCATAGTAAAATATTAATAACATTTCACAATTGCATTATCCCTTTTTAATATTTTATTATCTCTGTGCCTCTCATCTTTCATTTTCGCGGTGGGGTAAACCAAAACAAAAAAACAAAAATAACAAAAAAGAGGGCAATGAAAGTGAAAATTGGTATGAAATAAAAATAAATAAATAATAATTTCATTGAAACCCGTCAAAACGGGACAAAACTCAATTGAAATTCACAGAGAATAAGTTTCTGAATTATAAATAGAACGATGAGTTGGCCGACGCATTATCAATCCTTTTTCTGTTTTCCATGGAAATCAAAGCAAAAAAAAGCTGAAAGTACGGACTTAATAATTAAATCATAAAAAATTAAAAGAAAAAGGCACGCGTGTCCTTTTTTTGAACAAATTTTAAGGAAAAAAATGTAAAAATAAATAAATGAAACTGGAGCTTGTTGGAAAAAATCTTAAAGCCGGAGGCAAGAATTGTGTTTGCTCACTTGGAAATGAATAATAAAATAAACAACAAAAAGGATAGTAAACGACAACAATGTAGAAAAAAAGGATAATAAATCGATTTTATATGCATGTGTTGTGTTTATAAAACATCCTACTGGCGCCATTCATAGTTGTATTGTCGTTATTCGACTGTGTGAAAACCGAGTGTGACATATCCTTTGGTAAAGGAATTTCTCTTTTCTCTATGAAGAGACAAATATCCTTTTTAATCGCAAGAGAATGAGAGAGAGTATATTCTTTTTCGTTTCATTTTCCCCTTAGTTAAATAAACTCACGCGAAAGAGAACCAAGTAAACTATAGCAAACACGTTCTTCACATCGCAACGTGCAAGGACATATGATGTGCTCGCAATTTATTGCCTGTTGGTTTTTTTTCGTTTATCCTTTTTGGCGAAAGGAAAGTTTATTTTTTTCTCTTTAAAAGGATGAATTTTGTCTTCTTTTAACTTAAACAAGAAGATTTCAGCATGTGCCATAAGGGGGTGTATGGAGTGGGTGATCCATAAAACCTAGTTTCGAGCCACATACTAATTCTCTGTTATGGCCACTAAAAAGAAAAAAACACTCAGTAAAATAGAACGACATGATGAAAAAAGAAAATAGAAATGTGACGATAGAACTACCTCTATTGAGTGTGCAAATTTGCGCAATGGCAAAAGGAGTTTTCCGCGTTTTCTTTCACTTCCACTTAAGAACGACAAAAAAAAGGATATGTATAGAAGGAGTTACTTGTAAGCCAGTAAAGTTATCTTGTGTTTGCCATTCAATACTGTTGCTTGGTTACAAGTGTGAATTATTTCCCTATCACATTGCCGATCATATGATTCAGGTATCAACAAACTTTGAGGTTGGTTTTTTTGTTTTTTTTTTAAATGTTTCAAATTACCGTGGTTTTATTATTTTTAATCACTTTGCTTTGGATAAAACGTGGACGGACTTTTTTTTATGTTTACACTAGAACTGTACTATTTTCTCTTGACACACTCTCTATCCACTCGAGAAGAGGATGTAGCTAGTTGAATCCATTTGATAAATAAATAAAAAATAAAAAAAATCTTTTGAACGCTTTGTACAGTGACTGGTGATGGACAGAACACTTATTCAATTTTCGTGACTTTATTTTGGTAAAGACTAGAGATCTAATCTAACGAGATTAACTGCGGATGGTTAGCGAGCGGGAGCAAAATTTTGACACGCGTCCAAGTTACACGAGAACTCAACACCAACTGACACTGACAGTAGCCATCAAGTGAGTCAATATGTTTTCATGCTTCAGTTTAAGGGTATTTTTTGGGGGGAGGGGAGAAATTCGCTCTGTTATGTGGACTATTGAATAATGGGGTTGCTGGTTCATGGGGGTTGTAATTTTTCTCTTCTTTGGGGTGAAAATTTCTCTGATAGCGGATTGAGGTAACTTTCTCTTTAGTACGAGTTGGTAGTTAAACGGAACCGGCAGTGTTGTCGAGTTGTATAGGTGATATTTAAGTGTAAAAAGAACTATAAGGCATTTGTTTTAAAAATTTTGTATAGCCTCAAAGACGAGGTTGAACTATCAAACACACCGTAGATCCGAAGTTGCAGAACAACACTTAGGATGGGATCACTAAAGTTTTAACAAGGCGAGATTTCACGGCATTTCAAGTGCATACAAAAAAAAGTTGGACGCATTGATAGCTTTACCGAAGTATTAAAGAGAGGTTTGATTGTCGAGTTAGATAGATAGATATAATATTTATTTCGTTTTGAGCAGTTCTTCTATTTAGATCATTACAACACATTGCAGATTAATATGTTGATATTGGAAAGACTTCCAAAAGAACTAACGAGGCTTCAAAGTGTCATTTTACATGATACATACATAAAGTGGCTTAGAAACAATTAAGTGGTCAACATAGTGTCGATGTTGGTCGTCTGTAGATAGGTTGACAACTTAAATTCTATGCTACCCGAATGGTTGACGTCAAATCAGAAGAGTTTGATATTCGTGTTGGCTAATTTGTTGACAACTAAGTTGATCGTCTGTATGCTTAAGAGAGGAAATTAGAGAAATCCGAGTTACAAGATGAAGTTGCAGAAGGCAGCACTATTTCAACGAAGTAATTTTTTATTGAAGATCAATCATTTTATTTCGGTTTTAGTATGGGACAACGAAGAGGAGAGTTGATCAGTAAGAGAATGTTGCAAGGTACGAATGAGCCTTTAAGAGGAAAACACTTGTTCCACATTATAGGTATTTCACATTTAATTGATAAGTTTGGTCGACTTCCGACGCTCCTAGATCCTTTACATAAACAGCTTATGGTTTTACAGCTGATTCTTCGTTTTTCGCAACATTAGCACGAAGTCTTATTTAGACAAAACTAAACACGAAACTGTTCCAAGTAAAAACTGTTGAAGATTGGATCGTAGTAGAAAGAATTCTTCGTAATGTATCCCTGAATTCCGATCCCTAAGTTGAAAAAAACTTCTTGTTTATAAGAAAGAAAGATTGTTAGCAGTGTTGCTCTTTACAGCCTTAATATCAGCGCTATTACCGAAAGTATTTTTAAAGAGTGGAATGTTTCTTTAATTCTAGTCTTAAGTTATAAATTTGAAATAATTGTCACGCTTTATATTTTTCAGTGGAGTTGTTGATAAATAAGAAGATAAGACATCGAAGTCTAACTAATTCATATACATATGTATGATTCGAGAAAGTGACCCTCTTCATATGTGTCAGTGTCCTTTTTCTTTCGTCCTGGCTCATATGTTCATAATACGAACATACGTACATGAAGCTGCCAATTCAAAATAATTTTAAATTAAACACTTGTTACATGGTATTGCCTTTTTTTTTATTCCAGAATATTGATTGTCAACATATTGCTATCACCAAAGCTTAGTATCCCTCCGGATCTTAAAAAAAAAAAAAAAACAATAGGATTACGTTTTTAAATACCGGCTGTAATCCATTTCGTATTATTTACAAAAAAAAAGAAGAAAAACATTAGTACAACATTAAGAGCATTCACCCCTTTGGCAGAGTTTCTCTTTTTTTCTTTTATAAACCCATGCGCAGTAAGCACTCCTCTCCATGAATACGAAATAAAATGGAATCAAAACTATATACAAATTCCCCCAGTGATGTCATACTAAGGCAGACTTGTCTAGTCCTTGCCCCGTACCTCTCCTATTTAGCGTTAAATACCACAGGGTACACTTTTTGTTGATGTACATGGATATGTCTACGACATCCCTTAAGCGAATATTATATTCGGATTAGGTACACTAATGTGTATGTCCTCTCAATCCCTCCGCTATATGACGGTATTACAATAAAATCAAATTCATAGAATATCTTTTGTGTGATGAGCAAAAGGGACACAAGTTATTCAATTTTCTATGAAGGAAGGTGGTGTGAGTGGCGGCGGGGTCTTCAAGGACCCTCCAATTTAATAAGCTTTGCTTACTTACACTTCAGCCAAAAAAGGAAAAGGATACAGAGTAGGAAAGAAAAAAAAAATTGTTGGCATTGAATGTTTTTTTTTACATTTCCTGTGTTTGACATTTGATCCCCGAATACATGCAAGAGGAGATGGGTTTAAGGTTAGACCCTTGTTGGAAAAGCAATTGGCAGGATCAATTACGCGGTACAATTCCGTTCCCCCACACGCGACTGAATTCGACCTCAAAACGTGATGTGTCACAAGTGTGGGTGGCAAAATAAATTGGAACAACAAGTTGCAAGTGTGGAGTGGGAGGTTCTCACACCCCTCGTGTAGCTCATACAAATTTCGGGATTAGAAAAGTTTAAACATCAACTTCAGCAGCAGAAGCGGCAGCAGCAGGTAGCGTAGTCAAGTCACAACACACTGTGACATAAAGAGCATTGCTGCTTCCCTTCCCCATAACTCAGGCGAAACAAAGAGGATGTGTTCAGGCAACAGAGGGTGTTTATGTAAAACGAAGCACATATCATACATCCTTGTGGAACTGTAAAGAATCATGGCTTACAAAGGGATATTGTACGAGACTGAAAAGGATCTTGGTTTCGAAAGTCACAATTCGACATTGTATCATCTTCTCAGATAAAGATGATGATAATGATGGTGATGACGATGACGACGATGTCGAACGGATTTTCACATTCAGCTCTGGCAAACCGCAATGCAGGCACACATTGTGCCTCGCCAAGGATTGAGGACTACATACAACCTTTTGGAAAGCCTCCACACAAAGAACGTGTGTTCAGAACTTATGACAAAAAGCCCGGTGAGCACAGAACTAATAGAGGTCGACTGAACTCACATCGAGTTGTGCCGACAACGACACAACGCAACGCTGCCAACGAAGGTCCTTTTTTGTCGCTTCCTCTTCCAGTGTTGTTGCTAGGATCAAGCGAGTATGTTTCATAGATGAGCTGTCTTATTCAACAGGATGAATTACGTAGAGAAATTAGCATTTGAAAGTTTATGACGTGTGTGGGAAATTTGCGGACGTGTGTACATAGCTCGCACAACACACATCAGCTCGGATGGATGGGGCTGAAAAGAGCTGGGCTCTCGTCATGAATGATGCTGGTGCTGATGCTCTTGGTTGGTTGAGCTCCATTGGTATTGTTGTTGGATGCTGGTTTCCTTTTCTTTTCCTTTTCATGAGCACTGCAGCTGTCAGAATTATTCATTCAAGGTTGAGGATACGGGTGATGGCATCGGGGGTGTGCTGGTGTTGCAAGGATTGCTGCTTTTCAGAGTCGGTTCATGTTATGTTGTGGATGTGGTGATGCTGATTCGCATTTTAATTTGTTTCTGTTTGCGGTGCAGCCACACACAAAATGGAACAGACAGTTCCATTCCAACGTCATTGAAGTGGGAGGTGTGAGTGGTTGGTGATAATGTGATTTGGCATCCTTTTGCCCTTTTTTTTGGAGGGGTTTTCCTGTTTCTTTTTATTTCCATTTTTTTTTTCTCTCTTGCCTCTAAGCCGATAAGGAGCGTATTGTTGGTGATTCCTTTTGATGTCAATGATCAGTTGGATTGTATGTCTGGGTGGGTATTGAGTTCACACGGAATGACAGTGAATGAAGTTTGTATTTGAAGGGATAATTGGAAAAGTAGAGGGAATTAGGAGATGTCAAGTTGATGGCAGGCGGGGAGTGTATGTGTGTGGCAAAGATGCTTTTGTAAACGAGTGATGGGCTTCGAAATGGCTTAAGCAAAGAGGATTTTCTCATAAATTGTATAAGAAGGGGCAATATCTTAACAAAATTTAAGGGATAACATAGATGTGGTGTAGTGAGAACATTGAATTCGGTGTTAGAAGAAAATATAATATGAATTAATTGGATGGGCCAAAATATTGAATAAAGATAATCATTTCATTCAGACATTCTGAACATCTGTAAGAAGGGACTTCACTGGAGGAAAATATAATCCTCATTTTATGTACAGTGAACCTACTTACTCAAAAGAGGCTTTTCAAATGTCTGTATCAAGATTAATAGGGCGAATATTAAGGACATTTAATCCTGATACCGTCATACACTCATCACAGTTTCACCTAAGTACCATTCTACAGGGTTCTCTACTTTGGATCACATCACTTTCTCCAGATCGATAAAGATGATGTACAAGTCTTTCGAGGCTTCGTAATATTCTTTGTACCGCTTTAATCGAGTAATGGAACTTGACGCCATATCCTGTAAAACGTCTTATTATTATTATTATTATTAAGGCTCTGCGACTAACGCATATAGCACTGCGACCTGAAAGATCTATTGTGCCTAGAGCCAGTTAGACAAGGAGATACTCTATATTTCTAATGAAATTGAGAATATCTCCAGTCGAGGCGTTACGAAGATCCTCCGGTGTTAGGAATTCTTTACGGAGAAAGCGACTTAAAACGACTTAAATATATGGGGAACTAGCTGACCTTTTGCGGTTGCAGCCACACCGACAATCGTTAAGGTGTTTTAAACATAAACTATCATGTTTATCGGTGCAATAGATGACGAAGAGCTGTTTTCACAGAAATGGTAAAATAATCCACTGTTCCTAATCCCGATAAAACTAGTCCGGTTAAAGGTAGAAAGCCACTCTTCGAAGCTCGGTATTCTAAGCATGCAACACATATCATCGGCGTGCTGCCGTATGATTTATTCTGAAAGAGCTTATGCGTGCAACAAATCTGTCCAGCTGCTAGTATACATGAAAGATTTACTAATATTCGTGTGTATGTCCAAAGTAGGCAAATATAGGTGAAAGTACAACCACACACACTAAAAGCCGTGGTTGCCGTAGCTAAGGGGTTTGTTCGCTGGACTACTTAGCGAGAGGACATACGTAATTCTAATAGCTCAAACACATGTGGCTACGCTTCAGTTAAAGATGAGACAATTGTCGATGCTATAGCAATTCGACAAAAAAAAAGTTGAAGGGATCGACGGTTAGCAATGACTGAATTGCCTCAGACCGTTTCGAATCTCAACTTCAAACTGGGTCTGGTTCAGGATCATCACTAATTGTTGGACTTGATAGAGTTCATTCAATGTACGAACGTTCCATGAGCGCATATATTTTTGGAGAAATAATTTCGACGGTTGCGATAAAAAAAAACGCCTATAACTCTAAAATAACAAAACCCTTAAAATAAAAGCAATTATCAAAGAAAACTTAACGAAAAGCAAAAAGGTTGCCATTTTCACTAGAGACAGCTTTAGTCCTCCTGATTTAAAGGAACCAATTTAGATAACTTATTGCCTGTGCTACACAAGCGGAACCTGTATTTAATGGCAAAATACAAGTTAATGAGAAAATTTCCGTCTGAATACACTTGTCCCATCATTTTCCATCCGGATTCCATCTCCATAACGCAATTGCCCCCCCTGGGCGAGCCTACACAATTTTGCAATTACAGCAAATTCTTAATTTAATTAGCGAAATTTTCATGAAATAAATTTCACATACTTAACAGCAAAGTGTTCGCGCGAACGATCTTCTCCTTAGCATTCCTGTGAAATGGTCTCCCGGTGTCGGTGACACCAACAGCAATGCGGCGCGCCTGTCTGCCGTGCGCTTAATATGGTACGCGCGACTTCACTTAATGAAATAAAAATAATTTCATTATAAAGTCCCTGTACACAGGAAATTTGCTGACAATTTCGGAAAATAATTTTCAATTTTAAAATGGCCACGGAAGAAACACCCCCCTCATCAGGTCCTTGACTTCCACTTTCCAACCGAAATTGTGTGCCTTCACGCAACCCCCTCTCCTAATGCAATTAAAAAAGATAAATTAAATTAGCGCAATCGGAAACTCGGGTTTCTCTCAACTGGCACTGTGTCTGTTCGGGATTCTTCTTCGTGCGTCTCTGTAGCGCAATAAAAATGGAAAAATGGAAAATTTCCATTCGACAATCTATTTTTTATGACTCCCCGTTTTGTATATTTCGATTGAGCTCCAAGGCGTGCCTCGGAAATGCTGACTGGGCTGATGGGTTGCTGAGGTGCTGGCATACTGGGGTGCTACGTCGAAATGTCATCTTTAGACTTAATTAACTGTTTTCCAAGTTTAATGAGTTTGTGCAGAATTTCAAGAAGGACGCGAATTAAAAAAGGCAATCATAGCAACACACCAGCACTCTCGACGGGTGGCACGCAGAGGGACGCATTTAAATCGTGGCTACGGAACGAGGCATTCAACTTAAAATGCGTGTAATTAAGAAAATTTGTGGTGCTTGAGAAGGAAATTTCTTCCTGAATTGTTAGTAAAATCTGTGTTTGACTAGTTCTCCAGGATGTAGCACGGGTACAGTGAGGAGTTACTTGACATGAAAAAATTCACAGAAAATGTATTTTAAAGTTATAGGATTTTGAAAGGTATACTTTATGATTTCTTTTTTTAATGTATTTGTTTCGAAACTGGTATAATCATAATCGGCATGTACTTCAGAACGCAAGAGTTTCCACCTTCTTGTTAATTATGTTTCTTGCAATGCATCATTTTATTTCCCTTCCTTATCCATATATGAAAGATCAGGCTAATATTATTCATAAACTTAAACACTTTTGGCAGCTATAACTTCGAAGTAGTATAGGAGTTTACCTCCCTTGTATAAGACACTGCTGCTACTTTGGTTCAGGAAGACGGCTGGGATCAAAACTTCTAACACGCTATATGGAACACTGTTGCTGCCAGTTTGGCTGAATACCAGAGCACCTACGATACAAAACTTCTTCGACATACATATACGACAAGAACTGCGAACTCTATGAGCTGTATCAAGATGTGAATGTAGACCAAAAAGCCAAAAGGCTCAAGTATATTGAGCAATGGACAGCATTTTTAAATAGCAGGTACGAGACCGGGAAGCTCCAGTATAAAGACCAAACTATCGTGGATATCAGGATACTTGAGCAAACAAACGTGCACCTCCCGGGCGTGATCAAAGCTGCCGTGTCTCAAGCTGGGACTTTTCACCTATCTCTTCAAATAATAACCATTTCACCATACCTTTGTAGATTTTATAACAAAAACACCTCGACCACCCTGTAAAGTTCACAAGTTTGCGCTTTCATCATTCCTTGTTATCATCGGTGATTCACGATCACTTTCCGAAGACAAGGGAGCTTTTTGGTACAAGATCGTAAAGCTTAGCAACTCAAGTTTGATTTTATTTGTGTATTTTTCTCCATTTCTCTTTTATTCTGCTTCGTAATGTTGTCTATAAATGGATAACAATTGCATACCGCTTTCAGTGTTCATTTGCCGGTTCGCACTTATTACTCTTATTAGGTGCTCTTCAAACTTCAATTAAAGTAATTACAACTTGTTTTGGTTTTTGTGATTTAAAGTACATATTTGTTGGAAATAAAAATGGGAAAAGGAAGTGAGTATGATTACAAAATTTAAACCGGTTACCGAAAGTGTATACATTCCTTTAATTTGTTTGTTTGTTTGTTTTGTTGACATAATAACCAGTCATGTCAAGGTTGTGGAAATGGCCTTTTCGGCTTTCAGGCAAAATTCTAGATAATTCTAGTTATTCTCTGATCTTTCAAAACGTTATCGCATAGTAATTGTTTATTTATTTTTTATTATTGAGTTCGTGACTTGAATGAATAGCACATTTGTACTTAAGATTGAGATAATAATGCATTTTGATAACTGTCACGTTCTCCGAAGCTAATTCTAACACACGTCTTGTTATTTTCGAAACAAATGGAGGAGAACAAAAAGATTACGAACTCTAATACGAGATTTTTATTCTATTGCTTATCTTATCTACATACTTATATAAATACTTTCACATACATGTCTGTACAGTAATGATACGTACATATTTTGAAAATAAACAAAAATAAAAAAGTTTTGGTGACTATAGGTAGACTATAGAGATTATAGACTATAGCCTCTAGGTCAAGCAAAACAAATTAGGTCTAATGTCGATAGGAGGGTTAAAGTAATAGTGGACGAAGTATATGCCTACCAACGAACTTTTAAAACATTCTATCTATTCCGCCCTAACTCTTACATCGCTGATCCAATTTCAATAAAATTTTGTAAAGAGAATGGGAATAGATCATAGAAGATGTTAGTAGTCGTGGGAAGCAGAATAAATTTTACCGATCGAATTATAGAGCTTTCAAAGTTCAAGTGTCTTACTGACAGGTTTTAACCTTTTTCTATTTACTTAGTTGAACTAAGATTTACTAAATTTTGTTTAATTTTTTTATTTTTTTTTTATCGCCAAACAAAAGAGTCGGAGATAATTTGAAGAGTTTTTCTCCGATTTCAACATTTCAACGGTGTAGAACAGAACCATACTGATGAGGACCTTATACAAAGTCTCCTTAGTTGTTTATGAAAGGTTTTTGCTACTCAGAAATGATCAAACTCAAGTTTCCCTTTCCATAGGCAAAAAATCATTGTAACTTATAACCCTTTTCTCTTGAATCGATAAAGTCTCACCTCGATAGTAAAGCTAGTAGAATAGCTAATAGCAGGTGGAATAATATCAACACTTGTCTTCTGTCGAAGCAGATCTGGCCTAACCTAGATTTGAGGAGAACAGGAAGACTTCTGTCTGTGAACAGGAAACTTATAAGAATTATAGTAGGAGCTCTTAATTGGCAGATATATCATCAGAATGGGTGTATCTTCTTACGATTTCTGTAGAAGTTGCAGAGACGAGGAGGAAGAAGAAACGACTGTACACCTTCTTTGCACATGCCCTCCTCTATCAAGGCTGAGGAGGAAAACACTAGGAGAGTACTTCTTCAATGATCTTAACGACCTAGCCAGATTCGACATTTTTAGAATTAAGAGTTTGGTTCTGCACTTAGTGCGGCACAGTATAGTGTTTACACCGATACAGTCAGCCAGAGCTTATACTCCTTTTATCCTATAGAAAATTCCATATGAGGTTTCTGAGGCTGGTTTCCGGTTTCTACAAGCGATATTACAATGGGCCTTCATTCTGATCTAAGTAACCCTGCTTAATGGGGACAACCGCCCAACCTAACCCAACCTAACCTTACCCTTTTCTGTGCTTTGCCCCTGTGCTTACCAATTCGACTTAATAGTTTCTTTCCTTAACTTGAACTTTATCTGTAAATTGCTGGACGTTCATATTGATCCATATCACCTAAAAGATAGTGGGGTGGAAACCTTGTAAATTGAGACTCTGCTTTAGGTTCTATAACAAATATTTAGTACTAGCTGTACCCGCGATTTCGTCCGCGTTGACCTAAAATTTCTTGCCATTAAGCGTGACTCGCGAATACGTTGATGTGGCATAGCTTACAGATTATGTGATGTGAAGATTGTTTTTTTTTTTTTTTTTTAAGAAAGGTGGAAAGCATCGAAAGCCTAACTATATCTCCCGTTGAGTATACAATCGTAGTCACTGGAAGAACACATGCCCCACGTCTTCAACTGTGCCTTGCTACCACTCCCATCAACATCAAGGTCACGTGAATTGTGATATCAAAACAGCGCACCCGTGCTAATAGTGTCTTGATAGGACTTTACCAGGCAATCACTTCTATTTACCTACCTCTTCTGTGTCTGCGCAGCACGGGTAAAGTGGAGAGTCAGCGTTATTGAACCGATCGATTTGATTGGAAATAGCAATGTCTCGTTAAGACCCGTGTAACGAAAAAGGCTACTTCTCCATGCTTGTGCCTTGTCCAAGTTTCAGTAATAAGGATAAGACGATATGCCCGTCGGCCTTTGGTTGATAGGTTCCAACTCTACTGCCATTCTCTCAGGCTCCTTGTTGTTTCGTCGTACGCTAGTTCACCTTCCTTCCAGGTCTATCACAGAATTGCGACTTTATTTCTCTTTCCTGACACTTTGTACTTTACTGTAGTACATCCCGATACACTGCACTACCGTGATTTAAAATGTGGCTTTTAGAGAACACTGTCGTCTTTTAAAATGAAAGGGCAAATTGTTAAGTGTTATAGGAATGCTATCTCCTTTGGCCGTTCCGGTGAGAATTGTTGCCTTGATCACATTTCTCTCCAACTCTGCGATGCACAGCCTGGTACTATTGTATAGTCTTATCAGCAAAACAGCAAAACCGATGCACCAGTTTATGAGACGGCACTCCGGATATCTCTAAGAAGTTTAAAAACCCTGCTAATTAGATCGTTTGCGGACATGATCTGCTTCATATTCTCGAAGCGTTGTGAGATGTACATACTTGGAGCGGAAGAAAATATAATACCTCGCCTCAATTGTAAAATCGCAAGATGACTCTTGGATAATACTCGTACTTCCTACTACTACGCCAATATTCGGCTAAGATCCTAAACTTGGGGTGTTTCAATGGGTCTTAAACAAAACCAAGCTGAAACTTACCCACCTCACTCATCACACTTTCATTATTTTCATGTCCTTACGAATTCCTCCCATAGCGTGGAACACCATGAGATCCATTCAAATACCTAACATAGTCAAAAAAAAAAAAAGATTAGAATTTTGCTCTTTATTTACATACCCCACGTCATTTTTTATTCCTGCAGTGGGATACTTCTTTTTTACCTACTCGAAAAACTGAATATCTGCTACACCACCATAAAAACCCTTTCCCTGTGAATAGCGAGTGAGATCCGATCATTTAGAGGCAAAGATACACATACCCACGACAAATAAAAGAAAGCAACAAAAAAAGGAAAAACCACCCTTGTCGGGCACACGATCATGATTTACGATCCCTACGATGTGCCACTGACTGTGGGCTGCGCACGTCACTAAATGGATGTTTCCTAAAGAAATATGAATTTTAAGAAATACAAATTAAGAAATAAAAATTAGTCTATGCGCTTCTCCTAGACATAGACTATCTACTCGCGAAGTTTCATCAAAATCCGTTCAGCCGTTTAGGCGTTACGGAGGAACAAACATCCAAACATCCAAACATCCAAACATCCAAACATCCAAACATCCAAACTTTCACATTTATAATATTAGTAGGACAAGTATATACCATTTCGTTTTAGCAACATACATATGTGTGTACATGAACTTGAATTCGCTATGCATATCTCTCCCTTTTGTATTGATTTCATTACTAGAAAATATTGCAATTCACATTCGCTTATAAATTTCCATATCACTGTCACAGAGAAAGATGATAATTTTGTTCCTTATTATTCAAAAAAAAAAAATGATCTCCCACTTTAACCTTTAGCTATTTGGGTGCAATCAAGCCTGCTATAGTGTTATCTTTAATTCAATTTAATTCGTGAAGCACAATCAACTTATACACACATATCTTGTACGTGAAACTGTGAAATAAAATCAACACTTACCCCAAGGCGGCTGATAAAACAGTTGTAAACAAATAAACCCGCATAGAGATTATATTTTTAGAATAGCATTTCGATGACTTGTCAAAATAATCTTAAATCTTAAAATTAAACAACATCTTAATTTTTTTTAAATTTTTTTGAATTTGTTTTTTTTATCACATCGAACGGTTTTATTTTTTTAATTTTTCAGAAAATTGTTGTGGACCTGGCTACGCTACACCTCTTGATGCTATGAAGAAGGGTCCACGCGAAAAGCTTCTTTACGTTATCACTGTTCAGCCGAATTTAGATGAACCTCATGGAGACTATTTATCTACTATTGATGTTGATCCTGAGAGTCCAACATACAGTCAGGTAAGACAAAAAGGATCTATTTGTTTTTCCTGAAATTTTATTGGGTGAATAAAAGAAGGTGTTGACTAGTGCACGTTGTCTGATTCAAGGTGGTGACAGACAGCTGCAGAATCAGTGATTAAGAGTTTTCTCTTCAGTCACAACTTTGTAACTACGACAGGGTGTATGATTGTCTGGTTCGTCGGCACGCTCGGTGTCACTGTCAAATGAGACCTTGAGTAGATCACTCTGCTCTGAAGTTAAAGAGGTGAAATTTTTCGCCAAATTACTATCCCTACACTCTGCCTCTAAAGTGTACGATCTTTTTTTTCGTTGAATAGAATATCACTATGGCCATAGGACCTTATAGTCAGTTAAGTGCACTAATTTCTTTGATTATGACTGTGTCGCACACTCTTTTGGTGCAGCCGGCAGACATTTGGTCACTATTTTGGCTTGTCTGCGATTTGCAATGCTTTGACAACTTATCAGACATTTATTCGTGGTTCAGAAGCAAGAAACTCAGAAGCAGGTTGTCCACCTTTTGGTTTCCTTCGATGTATGCGCGTCCTCTAATCAAAGCCTGTGTCAAATTATTTTTAACTCCAAAATACTCACAATCTAATCCTTAAATCCTTTTTAGGTTATCCATCGTACATTCACCAATCGTAAAGGCAATGAACTCCACCACACAGGCTGGAATGCATGCTCCAGCTGTCATTTTGTCGATGAAAACGCAGCAGTGATCCCGAAACGTAACAGACTCGTCATGCCGTCTCTGATGTCCGATAACGTTTATATTGTGGACACAGCCACTGATCCACGAAAGCCTACGATTATAAAAGAAATCAGTGGAGATGTCCTCAAAGAAAACAATGTCACTGCTCCGCATACATCTCACTGTCTGGCGAATGGAAATATCATGATTTCCACAATGGGTGACCGAAATGGCAATGCCAAAGGTGATTTCATTCTCTTCGACTCGGAATTTAATTGCATAGGAACATGGACGAAAGGTGAATGCAAAGCGATTTGTGGCTACGATTTCTGGTATCAACCATATTTCGATGCGATGATCTCTACAGAATGGGGAGCTCCAAAGTTGTGGCGTCGGTAAGCTGATCACTATCTTGTTTCTAATAAAAGAGTATATAATCTTCCTATAGAGGCTGGAAAGACAGCGACATCGAGGATTGGTCCCAGTATGGTTGTCGTTTAAACTTCTACAAATGGTCAACTCAAACCCTGCAGCAGACTATTGATCTAGGTCTTGAGGGTGCTACTCCATTGGAAGTACGTTTTTTGCATGATCCCAAACAGCCACAGGGTTTCGTTGGTTGTTGTCTGAACTCGAAAGTGTTTCACTTTAAGAAAAAACCCGACTCGGATGAGTTCACCGCCAAGTTAGTGATAGATGTTCCACAGAAGAGAGTTGAGGGTTTCTCCTCAGAGTACATTGGAGGTATGCTGTCGGATATCCTTTTATCATTGGATGATCGCTACTTGTATGTAAACAATTGGCTACATGGTGACGTACGTCAATATGATATCAGAGATCCAGAGAATCCCAAGTTAGTCGGTCAAGTATTCCTAGGTGGGGCTATTTGCAATGATACGGGAGTTAAAGTTATCGAAGACAAGGAATTGAAGGTAAGAGGAATTCCTTTGATCATGATTGTTTGACTATCATGTTTGCTCATCCACTAGGAACAACCTGCACCACGTATAATTAAAGGTCGTCGTCTAGAGGGAGGCCCACAGATGATGCAGCTATCACTTGACGGAAAACGTCTGTATATCTCCTCATCACTTTTTTCTCCGTGGGATAAACAGGTACAGTAGTTGCACATCGAATATTTTTTAACCTACTAAAATGATTTGTCTATGTTATAACAGTTCTATCCCAAAATGGTTGCAAGAGGTGGAACCATAACTCTGTTGGATATTGATCATGCAAATGGCGGTATGAAGGTGAATGAAGACTTTTTGGTAGACTTTGGCAAAGAACCATATGGGCCGTCATTACCCCATGAGATCCGATACCCTGGTGGTGATTGCACTTCAGATATTTGGTTGGTTAATGATGAGAACTAGCGACGAAGAAAGTGTCAGAGAAAGTAGTTTTTAATAAACATTTCATAAAAGTTGTAAAAATACAAGTGTCAATTTCGTTTCTTAACGTGGCAAACAATAAATTAATTACTTCCACACACATGCTCCTTAATCACACAAAAGTGAAAAGCCTTCCAAAATGTCTTTGCGAGTGGACACAAGCTAATTTAATATCATCTCGTTAACATTGCCATATAACACAGAGGTACCAAAACGGAAATTACACTCGAATGGTACTACAGTCCTAACCGTGACTCCACCATTCGTTGAAACGTTCGCCGGAAATTGTCTAATTTACTCCCGCATTGGACCTATTTCATTGCACATAGTCCTCTGCATAATGGCATCACTGTGTATTCTCTGTCTGCTTCACCATCGGAAGTTCATATTTACGGGTGAATTTATGACAGGTTTTTGGAACCGGGACTTCATTTCACTGGGCAGTAAAACGTCCATTACCATTTAGGGGTGCATCAATATGGGTTTCATTCGCGCACCCCATAAACGTTACGGCCAAATATACTGCTGGTCCTGGAAATTTCTCCGAGTATTATATTTTCTGCAGTTCATCGAGGTCGACAAATTCCACTTGAATGCATTTGAAGTCCAATTTATGAGCCAGAGCCGTTAATTTTCGCTGCAGAATTTCAGTGAATCGTTTTTGAAGTGGTTTAGGTATTTCACCAGAAAATATGCGCCTACAAATTTGGTAATAACGACAGAATAGAATTTCAGAAATCCTTTTGAAAACAGTCGTGAACGACATCCTTTCAGATATTGAACTCAGTTTTAATGCTACGTAAATATCACCCGTGTGCTGATTCAACATAGTAGGAATGATACATCACTTGCAATTGCTTTCTGAAAATCTTTCGAATACTTCCCTTGGCATGATTCTTCTAATAGAGGTAATAGTTTCTTTATTATCCATCGGATATTATTGAACCATGCTATCACAATTGAAAGGACTTAGTTTACGTCTCGCTACTGTTCGAACACTGCAAAAATAAAATATTTACCCTTCTCATTATAGATTTGCTGGGTTTGGGAGAGATTAGAATTCCTAACCCACTTGATCTCGGCCATGGAATTCTTTGTTAGTTTAAGGTGAATTACAAAGTGTTTTCTACTTATTCCAAGCGTTATAGCGTTTGTACATTGTGTGTGCTCAGATCGTTACAACTTTGACAATAACAGTTTAAGTTCTGTTTTGAAGTTCCAATATTAAGAAGTAGGTATGGCATAGTTATTTACATGTTCTCATTTGTGTAGTTCTCCTTCCTTTGCATTAACATTACAACTATCAACCCGCAACCTA
Organism: Criorhina ranunculi; assembly: GCA_951813785.1. NCBI lineage: Eukaryota > Metazoa > Arthropoda > Insecta > Diptera > Syrphidae > Criorhina > Criorhina ranunculi. Next base: position 23,960,428 of record OX638381.1, read on the forward strand.
TAGAAGCAACATAACATCTATTGTAATTTCCACGTGTCCACAGATTGAAAACAGAAGAAGTACCACCAAATTAATAACAATCGTTTGCACTTTACATAACAGCGTCAGGACATATTTCCGCCTCATTTACTGTACAGGCCATTACTTAACGCTCCAAGTGACTCGCGACATAAAACCCATTCAATTAGAAAGTTATAATTCACCCGGGCAATTATCGAAAAGTGCAACGCAGACCAAATTCATGCTTCGACGACAATGAAGAAATTTAAGGAATCCACCAAGGACAATGATCGTAATAAATGTTTAACGCTTGTCTTAGTTTCTCGCTAGCTTAATTCTTCGAATTCACCACCAATTTGAATGGCATACCGATAAAACTGGGGACGGATGGTCCCAAACAGACACCGAAGGATGAAGTGTACCCAAACGAAACAGTGTGCAATCCGTATCGGGAGGTGAAAACGAAGAACCATAGCGGCGCAGTGCCAAGTGAAACAATAAAATTGAAGCTGATTGAAAAAGTTTCGCCTGTCTTCGCCGTTTTTCGGATGAAAGTTTGGTGCAACCGTACAAACACTTTCATTTGGCGTACGGTACACGTACACACGTACAGCTTGTCGAAGTGGGTGCATTTCAATTTCCGGTTTCGTTGCCAGTTCAATATGGTGTCTGTGCTTCCAGTTGCAGTATTCCGACACTAACCCTCGTGCTTTTACAGTGGTTTACTCTACGAGTGTAAGGTTCTGCATGGGTGTATGTCTGTGTGCATTCCGTTGTCTCCCTATCTCTTCGCGAGAGTGAAATTTCATCCTATTAAGGGTAGACCAGATTTAGTTTTTCAGTCTTGCCACAGAACAAGCAGTCACTATTTCCACCATCCACTCAATGGAACCCACACCAATCCTTAGTTTATATCCGCACTCGTCGAGGAGGTGCGCGCATTCGAACCGTGGTGCAACAGTGGAAATCCCTTTTTTACTAGTTTCTTTGGATTTTTTCCAAATTTCTCTCGAAGCGTGAAATTGAATGCAGCCCTAAGCTGGGGGTGTTGGTTGATTTGTTTTGCTCTGAACGGGAGGGTGGGCGATAAACGAAATAAAATGCGTGAAGCTTAAATTGAAATTGAATTCGAATTTTATTGGTTGGAAAGATTAGTAGTGCATTTTAGTTTTAAAAAAAATTGGATCAGGTAGCCATTACGAGAGCTAAGATCCTCAAGGATCCTTAAGTATTTGAAATCAGAGCACAGGCAAAGACAATGGGTGTTTGTAATTCAATCAAAAGTACTTGACGCCAATTGAGTTTTATGTGAGACATACAGAAGTGGTGTGCATTTGAGACACAGTGTAAATTGCTGATGTTGGATGGGAGGACACCGTTTAAAGCTCGTATTGCAGTTGCCTGTAGAAGGAAAAAAAAAGAAAAGAAGATAGTAATGGGTGCGAAGCTAGGCCTTAGCTCTCTATGAGCTGCCGCGTCAAATATATATACAATGGCTGCAAAATGAGGCAAGTATTAAATGAAAAGCTCTCTTCAATACTCATTTACGAACTTCAAAGAATATAATAGCCATCAGCATGGTTGAGATATTTGACGAAAAAGGTCTTTGCCCATTATATGCTGCGGCTTTCGCAAACCACTATCAAGTTGGAACGCAAAATTATTCAAACTAACATCGACGATGAATAATATGGATTTTAGAAGTAGAGGTACAGTTTTAGACTTACTTAAGCTTGCCTCTGGTTGAGCACATTAAGTTGGTTAAGGTCCTCTCTCCAAATGTCTGCTTCCAAAACGAGTTAGAATCGAAGACTTCTCGGGCCGGAGTAGTGATGCCCATTCGCTCCACATGCCCCAGACATCGAAGTCGACAGATTCGAATTTTTTTGGCTATTTGGACCTTGCTGTACAGCTCGTAAGTTCATGGTGAAATCTTCACCCCCAAACTCCCACAATACAGATGGAACCAAAAATCACCCGAGAATTTTTCTCTCGAAACGGCCAAGTACATCTTTATCCGCCTTTGATAAGGTCCATGCTTCTGCATTATAAAGCTAGAACTGGAATAATCAAGATCTTATGCCTAAAGAAATAGCGATTACTTCTGATGGCGCTATAGTCCGGTCTATCACTTAAACTCAATCGTTAGCTAGCTGTCTCCAGTTTCGCAAACCAAGTTCATCGAGGTCCCTTTCCACCTGAGAAACGGTTTTTCTCTACTGAATCATGCCTTCGGGGTAGGTTCAAAGATTCTCCGGCCCGGAGCGGTGGGGCAGGATTTCCAAGAGTTATTCTTCCTTTGATTTATATTCTAGTCGTCGATGTTGGATACCACTATTTACTTCTGTTTAAATACTCCCAAATGTTCCACGAACAACACGTTATGTTTATCCTATCATGTCAATGTCATCGGCATATGGGTGTAGTTATTCAAATTTCTGAAAAAAACTGGGTTTTGGTGTTAGCTTTTCAGTTTTGTATAGCTTGTTTCCTTCACTGAAGCCTTTTCGAACATCAAGCGTATCGGTAGGGTCGGTCATTACCAACGGACCAGCTTGCATTCTCCATAGTAATCTTGATCAGATGCACGTCTCTATGAACGCCTTTCAAATCGACTCTTATAAAGAAGCTCTTAAATTTGTTCCATAGGAACACATAATATGTACAAACAGTGTATTTTCTTGAATCAGTATAAATTCCGAAAATCTAAGCTACGATCAATGATGAAGTCTATTTTTTAAGTGGTTGCAAAAGACAAATTTCAAACATAAAGTGTGCATTTAATAAGGTACAAATGGAAACTAATCAGAGAGCCGCTTTACCATGTATACTCAGGTATCCAACGAATGTTAAACACATGCATATCCAATATACAATCCTACATCATTCCAAAATCACTTACAAATAGTTAAATTAATCAAATATGAAATTATAAGATTAATACTGAATGGATTCTCCTTTCGACTGGTTGAACCCATTTGTACTAAGAGTAATGCGAAAATAATTAATAGCGTATTCGAAGATTCAACATACAGCTTATAGTATAGTTTGGGTAGGAAAATCTAATTTAGATTATAATTTCCATTATCAAGAAATTAATTACGTCTGGCTCAATGCTGATGGAAGAATTGGTGGAGAGCATGATGATATTTTTTTTGTGCATTATTGGAGTAGAAGGCATAATAGTTTTCAAAAGAGTACTTATTAAAATATTTTTGTATGCAGTTGTGTACCAGATAATCCTTTTGAAGTTGAGAACAAATCTTATGATACATACACTTGTACATACATGATATGACCAAAATTGTATTAGTTTGATAAGAAAGACAAAATTGCAGGGATACAAATTTGTAGCCTTATGCATCTCACATTTGTATACGTATGGTGGCGTAGACTCAAGGTAGCGTAAATTATCACAAAAATCATTAAAAGCGCTTAAGAGAGGTTGTAATCAATAGCTGTAGTACGCACTACTTCAATATATGTGATGGAAGTTATTTAAGATTTCGTTTGTATGACTACGGCAATGATATAATGGTCTGTGGATATAGGTAATGAAAGTACGAGCTCTCAAAAGGAATTACAGATTTCGAACTGAGGGTGGATCTCAATTGATATTGAATCTACGATAAATGGCAGAGCCAGGGCAGGTTGCTTCTTGGTTGTTTTGCAAAGGCTAAAACCAGTGTCTGCTCGTGTAGCAGTCCAACGCACTGACCACCAAGCCACGGCGACCAGGGATTTCATTCGTAATTAAATCGCAGATGAAACGAGTCTCGCTTTCTATTTCTAAGATTAAATTTAAACCAATTTTCTTAAATAGAAATAATCACAGCGTTCAATACTTCCATTTATTTTGCATTGCAATAAAAATGTTCCTCCATCTGCGTGCTTTACGAATACAACCCTGTGTTTTGGTTACAGAAAAAATCTCGATTCCAAACTCAATTATGCTTACATCGGTATGTGGTGAATTTAAAAACCCACACAATAAAAAAAAAGCACGATTCATTGAACACCTCCTTCCCACAGGAACCCCTGCAGACAGACAGACATACTCAACGCGGTTAAGTGCAACAGTGTAAAAATGTAAAAAGTAAAAAATTTCATTCCGAAAGAGCGTATAGGAATCCGACGGCCTCAAATCAAACAATTGAATAAATCAACGTTCACACCGCTATTCAACCACCAAAACCATGACGTCCGGTGGCAGGAGCACATCGACAAAATGCTTCATTTTCGAAAGAGAGATGCTTTCATTGCTTTCACCGACGCCCCACTGCAGTTGCCATCAAAGGAAGCTGTAAAAACTCGCATTAATAATTACATTTAAAAACATTCAATCAAAAAATCAATCCTTCCATAGCAGTTCGGCGCCATCGCTACCTTCATTGGATGCCTACCCCTCAGTGGAAATGGAAATTTTCCATTTTCATTTGCCATTGATTCCGGTGGTGGAATTCAATGAGCGAAAAATAAACGCTCTCCCGCGGGATATATGCGGTTCCTACAGCACTCCCTATACACAACTACTCGTACCACGTCTGTCATTTCAATTTCGATGCAGTTCGTCGCTCCATCCCCTATCTCAGATGGGAGTTAAATTTTAGCAGAACTGAGAGAACCGAGATTCCAATCAATTGAAAAACTGAAAAAATGGAAAAAAAATCCATCAAATTTCTACACACAAACAAAACCAGAAAAATGTTGTCCTCACACCTTGGTTGCACGGTTAACTCTCTGCGGATTGTTAGCGCTACTCCCGCGTTTCCATCTATTCCGGGGTGGAACAAGCCTTTCAATCGAATTTTATTTTAGCAAAAATGTGTTCTGGAGTAGTAATTTAAGTGGAGGGCGCAACAAAACCATTGGAGCTCATAACATATGTTTTTACTTTACGGATTGTGTTTTATGCAATGCTCAGGCGTCAACAACCTCAATAGTTTTCACGTAAATTAGATGTGGCAGGTACATTTGCAATTATTGCCACAGACTAATTCGTTTTTGGAAAAAAAAATTTATGCAAACGCAGTAAAGAATAAAACGCATCTCCGATGAATTGTACTGTACCCTATTTGAGCCGTCAAGCAAAAATTGCACGCGATGCATTTGTAAAAATAATCCACAAGTTCTTTATTAATCCCAATTAACTTACCCTTAAGTCTAAGTAAAGGTTATCATAAGTAGGTAGCACACACCATCATCATTATTTATTTAATTCTTTCTATTAATTGCATGCATATGTTTATTAACAACAAATTAAAATATATAATTTGTTTTCAAACCTCACCTTTACTTGAAGTTCTTAAAATCTGTTTACTCATTTCACCCACCCAACATTATTTTAAATGTACACCCACCCTGTTCTAATTAATGAAATTAAATATTTAAAAATCATTTTCCACGCCTAGTAATCCATAGTAAATCAAAATTTCTCGAATCCAGACAGCCCTCCTTATAATATCAAACGCCTGTCATCATTTCAATACTGCTAATAACTGTGCTCCTCCGATAAGATTGTGCCCGTCAAAATATTTCAACAAACGCTCCATCCACAGTGAGTGAACTTAATTGAAATCCGAATTTCCAAACAACACAATTCCGAAATAAATCAACAATATTCCCCCTCCTACGCAGCGTAACAAATCAATCCGTCAGCGTAATCTCGTGGAAAGCACTAGTATCCCGGTATATTTTGCTGTCATCCGCAGAAATTCAAATTCGAATAAACACGCACCAAAACGACTATGGCACATTCAAAGCCCCATTTACACTTTTTTTCCGGGCTTTTGAAGCCACCCACGCCCTTCCTGTTTTTGTTGAGTCAACTCGACAGTAATGATAAGAACTGGAAGAAAGGGAATCTCCAACCAATGACCCAGTACTGTTAGGCTTCTCCTTAATATTGTAATGAAACTGATGAAGCCTTTGCAAAAGGTATTCCCCACAGGATTACCTTGATTTATTTCAAATAATCAAGATTTCGCCTAAGAAAGCAAATGCGTTTATGTATGTGTGTGGGTGTGTATATTATTGGGGGTGAAAAATATTTGCAACCCCATTAATTCGCTTTGAAGGATATAACAGAGGAACAGGAGTTTGTATGGTCCTGTGGATGTCAATGTGATGCCTTGTGCCAAACGAAAAAGTTTACCTCGTTAGCAAAAGGAGAGACACTTTAAATCCGGTTGAAAGATTAATTTTCTTTCGAAACTTGGTGGCTTTCTGCAATAAAAAGGAAAAAAAGCGTACAAATTTGTCACGTTAAAGGTGTTAGGGAGTAATTGGCATATAAACGAAGGGAAAACAATCTTTTATGCGTGTAAGACAAGTAAGGATTGGGGACACACATTCTCATTAATATTCACGAGAGAGGCACATAGGATTTAACGCACTTATGATTGGAGGTAAAGAGTTAAATGTCTCACCTCAAGATTTGTTATCATTTCCTTTAAAAATTAAAAAAAAAAGTTTGTTGATAAGGGATGACTTCTATAACTTGTTTGACTAGTAGGGCCTCTTGGCTGTTGTTTATGTTATGCTTTCACAACGCTGATCTCTATACCTTTATAAGATTGTCCATATGTAAGTTGCAATGTTTATGGAACAGACCAGAAATGTTATGGAGCCGAAAAATTCTAAACAGAGTGAGGCTTAGAAGCACTGTTGAGGCCCTATGTTCCAATGAGAAGGAGAACAGCAGTATCATGAATGAAGTTTTAAACGCTCCTCATAATCTTTTTTGCTAGGCCATGTACTCACTTCATGATGCTCCTATATACACATAGACAGTTCTCTCGCCTAGGTTATAAGGAACATCATAATCAGATTAATGGGTTAAATTCGGCTTCATATGTATCTAGTTTAAAATTTATTCAACTTAACTCCACAGTGGATAAGATTGGAAAAAAATAACTGCATGTTCACTCCCAATAGATACATAATAATGCACTTCATCAAAATTGTAATCCGTTGTATGGATCCAACTCAACATATTGAAATACATTGCACCCACTAGTGCTTCCAACATACTATCGCTGTCTCTGTTAACAATTTATACATCCAATCCGTAATGTTAATTACCCCATCTCCGACTTCGACAAAAAATAAAAACATGTCTGCATGATTGAGGACAAACCCGACCACCGTTAATTGAATTATATAAAAACCAACAAGAATTTCCATTAAAATTTTATCCAATCCTTCCTTCTGCTCTGCCCATCATACATGTGTACCTTGATGTCCAAAGCAGTACCAATCTCGTTTCAATTACTCCATATTCTGACAATCCTGAATTAAATTTAAAAACATATAATGACAAATACAACGGCCACGCACTATATGCAGACATAATTTAAATTAAAATCATATAATGGCACGCACAACAAAATAATTGGTGTATGGTGTTCTCCAGTTTTCCACAGCGGGGTGGTATCAAAAATTATGCAAAAAAAAAAGGCGAAAAACGAAAATACAATGCGAAATCAAAGTGTGCATATAAATCTCCTACAAACACGTCCTTGTCAAGGGGAAAGCTGCATATTTAAACGGGTCCTTTTGCTCGGGGATCATTTGTTATCCTTGCTGGGTGTTGTGTTCTTCCTGTTGGATTTCTTGATGCTCGTATTTTTTTCTTTTTTGTATTAATTTTAATTCGTTGTATACATCACGTAGTTTCATATGAGATAAATTTAATCAACACTCTGATGTACAAGTAATTGTTTCACGTATTGCGGATTTTTTTTCGCGACTTCCCTGTTGTGGTATTCTGTTAACTATACAAAAAAGCTAAAAGCAAGAACTGTTTGATTTTCAGAGTACAATTCGTTGCATACTAAGCAGAGAAGGAAAGGAGATATATGCTTAAAGGCAATTATGTTTGAAAGCCAGTGAAGAATTTGAACAGATCTATTTAATATCTTCCAACAATAGAGCTGATACGCATCTTATTCAAAAGAATGACTAGGGAACAAGAATGTCCTACACAAGATGTTTGTAATATACAGTATGAAAACAATTTATGACAGATAAAGGAAGACCCGATGACCTTATTGTTAGCTCTGTACTTCTCTATTTCATTTTTAAATTTTGCATTTAATGTCATGTTCGAAGTTCAGTCTTAACATCGATGTGTTAGGATTGCTTTAGCAGTCCAAGCAAAGACTCTTAACGGATTAGGGACACATAAGATATGTCCGTCAATAACAGAAACCAAACAAAACTGTCAACCAAATTATAAAGTTCATCTTTATTTCGATCGGCAGCATTACACTAAACAATTTATTTTCTTTAATATTCTGTATACCAGGACGTATACGTAACATTTTCGAAAATGTGTAGTACTTACCAACAACCGAATTTAAATTGAAAAATTACGCAATTTAATTTAATTAGTTATTAATTTATTATGTATTCATTCTTTTTGCAAATACTGTACACTCATGTACACACATCCCTCTGTTGGGATCAAAAATTCTTGCCCTGGCCACCACCATTCATCGTTTTGTTGGTTAAGTTGTATGAAAAAAGAGTTTCACGAAATTGGCTGCTTCAAAATGCGTGGAATGAAATTAAAGCTGTATTCTGTCACGTCTCTACGACGACCCTTGTTGGATGTAGCCAGAACCTCCACTGAACTGCAGGGCGCTTATTCAATACCCACAAGCAATACACAAGCAAATCCGGAATGCGTAGACCATGGTTATAATGATACCAGTCGATGTTCGTATTTCTGCTGAATCCGTGTTATACAATGTTGAAGATAATGGTTGGATGGCAGTTGGCAACGATAAACGGTTTAAGCATGGTGGCATGGAATTAGACTCGTAGCATGTGCCTAATTAAAATTCCCACGATGCTAGCCATTTTAGGCCGTGCATTGTGGAATTGGACTCATTAGCCATCGGTCCCGTTGCTCCGTATGCAAGAGGCGAAAATAACATGAAACTGTAGACCAATATTGACAACAACGTCCCCAACAGTATGTGTTGCGTCCATCTTGATAAGCGGCTCGTTAGGTAGTTGAACATTATCCCTGCACGAAAAAGGACACAAAAGAAATGAATTAAAAAAATAAAAAAAATTCAGCAACAAAAGGAGAGAAGAAAAATTTAAAATTAAATTCAAATTAAATTTGGGCACGCTCACATGAATGGGAGAGAGTGTGCGAATGCTTTTTGTTTGGATGTGTGAATTCTATCTAGGGGTGACTTTGAAATTCGACCTATTACGATGGTGGTGATTTAGGAAACTAGACGAATGTATTTGACGGCTAGTTAACAACCCCAAGTGGCTTGTGGTGATGATTTGCAAAGGCGATCGAAGGTTCGATTAGGGCTACTACTGGTTGTTATATGTAGATATGTAAGAGCTATATGGACAGGCTGACGACGGACTGGAGCTGCATTTAGTTTCGTGTAATTTATGGCTTTTCAGCATGTTGAAATATTGGACAGCACCTAAATGAATTGTTTTCGGGGGCAAGGCGAAGAGTTTAATTGAAAATTCACAAACAGAAATTTCCATGCAAGGTATGTGGGTGTTTTTAGCTAAGAAGGAATAAACATGTTGAAGTCGATGGCCTATAGTGCATAAAAGATAAAACACTGAATAACTGGTTTTGCATAAGGAACCTGTCAAAGTTGTCTTCAAGATAAGATTTCCTGTTGAGGAAGATAAATGATTCAATAGAGGAGTATTCGAATCCATAAAAGGAAATTCGTTAAAGGAACCAACATATACTCTGATTCTCCGATTCTTGCTCAGCCGTCAAGATTTTGATAAACCTCTATGATGTCATATAAATGTTTTAGAAATTCTATAATTTCACAACAAGCACATCATGTCGAGACGAATTCAGCATTAAGTACGAAAGCCAAATGATTTATACGAACGACTATAGATATCACAGTCATGCACCATCTTTTGAACCAAATTTAAGGGCGAGTGACGATAAGGTTCTACAACGAAATAGAGTAAGTCAAGTTCGATTATTCACTTATGGAAAATGTCTTGGAAAACCAATTCTAATATAAATAGAACAACTCAATTGCTTATCAAGCTGTGAAGGCTCATGAAAAAAGCATGCATCTCCTCGGAATCAAATAGATCAATACCTTGAGGGTTATCACAAGACAATGCATCGAACATGGGTTTCTGTTCTACCAGCTTTTTGACATCGTTAACCGAGATTTCATAAGAAATACTTTACTGAGAGGCAGTATTCCCAAGTAATATTGCTATCAAATGTTATCGACTAACTATTTGCAATAATCTTTAGGTCTTGATCGCTTATGGGTCTGATGTTGATGAAGCCTCAACCTAAGTACAAAAGAAGAAAGAAAAAAACGATCGGATAATTGTTTTGCGTAAGAAGTTTGTTTATTTTTCGAAGGCTTGTGTGTCTACGATATAGTCTCTTAATTTGGCGGAAGCAAAAACACTCATTTGACTTAACGCACACAAGCACAATTAATTGGTTAAAAAAATAAATCACCATGGAATAAATGAAGGCTTCAAATTAGGTTTATAACGAAAAAAAAAAATATTCTCTTATCAAACAACTCAACCTTGAATTCAAAAATTAGTTAACTTTGCTATCATTTCTAAAAATAGCCAAAATACTTCCCGGATATTACCACAAACCGCCCAGTTTCCGCTCAACTCTCGCAGCCCTTATTTCAACAATTTAACGCCCAAAGGAGCCTGAACCTTTTCAATTCCACTTTGTGTCCTCCAATCACTGCCAGCAGGCTATCTGCAGCTCAGCATATTTTCCTTTGCCCTCATTTAATTATTTTCATGCGTAAATTATGCATAATATCAGTCCCTAACATCCTCCCAATGCACAGTGAACTGCAAGGTTAGGAGGCGGTGGCACTTCACGGAATGACTGGAAAATTTTCGAACTATACGATTGGAATATTTGTTTGTCAAATAGGAATGAGTCGTAAGGGTGGGTGGTATGTGAAAGTTATTAAATTTCCTCACCGCTTATATAATCGTTATAAGAACGAACGCCTAAACAGCGATACATTCATTTCATGTCTGGCCATGGCCCCATTAAGGCCCCAAAAAACTGAATTAAGTGGTGAAATTGAATTTTTCGACAGTTGTGATTGCACTGGTGGTAGACGACCATTTGAAGTGGATTTTCTACTTTTCGCCACTGACAGAGTTATAGTTCTGCATGGGGTGTCTAATGCAGGAGCAATCATTCATGCACCTATGATGCATATACGCGTGATTTTGAAAAGCACAATTTGAAGTAGGGGTCCGCGCTACAACAAGGTATTGTTGGATTTGCCTTGAATTGTTTTGGCTAAAAACTAATTGAATTCTGGATGGACGGGCATATTCGGTTATTGTGTGTGGTCAAGTGGCTTAACCACAATCCAGTTTTGCTAGACGAAATTTTGCAAATATTTTAGAGGCGATTTAGTTTCTTTTTTTTTTCTGTCTGCCCGCCGGCCTCGGACCAAGGTCCGTTTTAATGTGACGGACGGATGTCTGGGCTGAGTAGAGAATTTAATGGAAAAATGCGGTTATCATAAAAATTTCAATGAATTTTAATAATTCGCTATATGTTTGGATGTTTATGCATTATAAATATTTTTTTTAGTTTTTTATTGTAAAAGAAAGAAGACACGAACAACAGGTACAAGCCTATGAATGTCGACAAAAGTTAAGTTTCAGGTTTGTCGTCTTTTGGTGAAATATTTCTTACTTTATACATTACGGCTGGACCGGAAGCACAGCCAATCTAGAGTTAAGCATACATATATGTAGGCGAGCATTAAAATCTCATCTTTAAAACATGGTTCAGTTGAAGAATGTTATATGCTTATAATCGTATGAAAAATTATAGCTACCATAATGTCATTAACTAGTTTGAGGCAACTTTAGCATAACACCAGCTTCAAAACTTTAACGATACTGAGGGTTTTAAGCAACGCGAATCGATATCACGAATTTTTTTCTTAAAATGAGTTCCAACTACACTTTGAGCAACATAAACATATTTCTCCTCGACATTGTTCGAATATGCACTATGTAGATCATCAAATGACGTGATTTCTGTCCCGTATTGGAGCTGATAGCATTTAGAGTTAGCATTAACAAGGAAGGTGTGGAAAATAGTGGACTAGCCAAGAGAGCCCTAGAATCTTATAACTCAATTTCACGATTACAACTAAGACCGAGTCTCTAAAGGTCTAACAATGAAAAAAAATCCGCAAGGCTACAAAGCAAAATTCATTCAGTAATAATGATATTTAATGTAATTTAAAAATAAAGTAAGAAAGTTCAAAATTAATATGCTTGACATTAATTATGAAATTTTTAAAGCAATTTCCCACACTCCTTCAAGGCTATTTACACCAACTGCACTGAAATTGGCAATTTTCACAAGGCGTCATACCATAAATACATTTTCCTTCCATTTTTTGTCATCCTTGCTGCCATGCAAAAAGGATTAAATTTTTCACTCAGACAGTGAAAATTTCATTTGGACGATGAAAAAGATTTCCTTTCATCCTGGATGCATGCAAAAATATTAACTAAATTGAATTTAGTGAAAATCCATTTTGCAATCGTTCGAGAATCATGAACGTCGGTCGTTCGTCTCTCCTGTTTCGTATCGTTTTGGGGACCAAATAATACATATATACTTTTGGATTAAATGAAATTTATGCAAAATGTTTGTGCGTATGATCCTGTGCAGTATTTGCACCGACAACACGACTGTCGATGAGCAATTTTTCAATCTAAAAATTCTCGGGGCGGTTGTTACGATGGGATAATGGATGGTTGTCTCGTTGTTGTTGTGTTTATATTTCCCCCAGATCGTTGAATTTACATTTTCAATAAATTTATGGAAAATGGAATAATGACAGGGAATAATCAACAGATAAAAATGTCTGTTATCGAATTTGGTTTTTGTGGATAGGACGATAGAAAGAGTTGCTAATAAGCATGCAGCAGAGTGATGCCAAATATATTGACAAAAATATCGAAAAACGAGACCAGATGGAGTTCAAAAGCTTTTACAAGAACAGGTTGTGATCAAATTTAAGGCTAGGGAAATCGAATATAATATTTAGTAACTAGTCAGTAGGCTGTCGACTAAAAGTTATTCACTCAACTAGATCATCGGTAGATTAAGGATCACAAATCAGTATCTAGCCTGACTGACCTTAACGTTAGCTGCAACCCTTTTGAACCACCATCCTTTGCTTATATCCTTTTTAGGTATGCTACCGTAGATCGACATCTCCATCCCCCGAAGCCAAGAGGCTCATAGAGAATTATCCTATTTGTCGTTCTTCTACTAAGGCGTTCAACAAGTTTGATAGATACTCATGTGCATCTAGATATAAGATTGTTTGATGGGATTTTCTTTTAAATAACTGACATATTTGTTCCTCATATAATTCAGAGATTCTGATGAGGAAAGCTTGGCAATACATGTTTGTCATACCAGATCTAAAAAACATTGGAGAAGAAAATGTTTTTCAGATTCGCCGATGCCGCTTTTGAAATTGTCCCTTGTACTTAAGCCTGATGTAGCAAAAAAAAATTATCTAAATGCATATCGAACTACTTCACAAAACTTTTTAATTATACGGGCAGGCCAATAGGTTTCTTTATTGGAAGACTTTTTCCATTACGCCTTTTACCCCTGTAGATTCAATACGCGATAATCCAATTTAATCGTATCTACTTTTTAATTAGGTTCTGTTATTATTTTAATTAGTACATTGATTTATAATGCCACACGAAACATATGAAATTTTACGCTTCTAAAATTAAACAATAATATGCGTGTATTGACAAATAAATTCAATTTACATTTAATCGTGGCTATTTTAATTAAAAATTCCAAATTCGTTTTTATATGTTTGTTGTTTTCAAACAGGAAACGTGCTAGATCTGACAAATGACAATAAATCATTGCTTTTCATCAATATTTACCTACATATGTATGTATAAATATGTACACATATATTAAATAAAAACAAGTAGCTAAATTGAAATCTTCCATTTCTGCATCAATATATGTACTTATGTTCAAGAAAGTGTGCCGGTATGCGGGTATGCCGCTTACTTTTTCAACGGTTTTGGAGAAACGTTTTCCAAGAGATTTGTGTATCAAGTGGTGCTGATCATACTAGGTAGTGATAATGAAATCAGAATGTTGGAAAGAAATAATGTGAATTATTAGATCCGCTTTTCAAATAATTTCCTTATATGACCAACTCTACACCGAAATTGATATACCCTACACCTACATAATCAGGTATACAAATTCATGAAAATATTCATCCAACCAGGAAAACTTTCTTCTTTCGTTGTTCGTTTCGTTGTCGAAGGAGAAAGTTAACCTACGCGTATTTTAAGTGAGAAATTGTCGTTCTTTCATTGCATCGCGTTGCCATCATTTGCAGACCATTCTGGTACTCGTGCAACGTCATCCGAAAAGGACTTAACTTTTAAATCAACTTTGTAAACTTGTGACAAATTTTCGCAATAGAACTTTCATAAAAGTCCTTTAAACCCATCCGGCTTGAGCAACGTACATTGCCCTCACGGCGCGGCGATCTTAAATAGGAAAAGTTACGTTTTTCTACTCCCAACTCCACATAGCCTGTGGAATGAAGGAAAAAGTTAAGAGGGGAACGTAAACTTTAGTCTATAAGGTGCATAGCTGTAAGTTAGTCAAATATACCACCGTATATATACTTTACCTGTAAGCATTGAGTTGAAAATTAGAGCTGGGAAATAGTGATGAAAGTAAAGAACTCGTCCCATTGCCCAAAATGGTAGGTAATGCAGAACCCATCCGAAGAAGAGCCATCTAGCACCTTGCAGTGATTTCCTTCGAAGGTCTATGAATAATTAAAAAAAAAAGAGTAAATTAATTAATTATGAATTCGAGATAGTTTTCTGAAAGTTATTCAGGTAGTGAAAAGTTAGTCAAATAAAATTCCAATTCTTTTACTGATTCTTAAATTTCAAAAAAGCGACATTATGTTCTAAATAGTTCGAATGAGGGGCCTTTAATTTAGACACCTCCTGACTCTTATTCTGTACAGTTACACTTATTGGTAATGTTACTTTAAATATGCCTCAAATATTAAGAGCTGAGAGTTTTGAAGGTAACGCTACAACTATAAATATGCCGCAGCCTGAGAAGATATCATTTAAGGCATACATACTGCATACAGATTTTAAAAAGTTTTCAGTGAATGTAAATCTAGCTCGATTTTTATTTGTAGTCCTTAGTAACTTAGGCTAGGCCTTTCGAGACACAAAAGAATAATACGGAAAACTTAAAAACTTATGGCCAGCATCATAGTTATTAGGTTAAGTTTCAAACATTTGAAGGACAGATAGCAGAAGATCAAAATTCCCCCTCAAAACTTAAAGGGCTTGGATCGGGGAAAATGTGTTCATTTGACAGAAACCATTGCCAGCCAGACAAAGTCAGCTGAAGATTGATTTAGGAGTGGACAAACAAAAATCAATTAAATCACCCTAGAAAAATCTGAAAAACTTACAAAACCAGAAAAAACTACGCTTTTCGTTAAGTTATTGGATGTTATTCGGACCCAAGAATCTGAGTTTAGGTGTGTTTGTAAAAATATGTTCAATACCTTTCCAATTCCTAATGAATCACCTGACACCAGGTTTCAGTAGACTGAACTGCAGAACTTAAGTACCATATTCCACAATGTAATTTTCCGAATCACCTTTGACTTGCATATCTGAAAAGCTTAGTCGTACTTCTGCGTACATTGCCTTAATAGGTTCTCAATTACTCAAACGACGCATAACAACAAGACAAATAACTTTTCGAGCTTAGACATCTCATTTACGCATTAAAGATCTTTGTAAGTATAATTATGGAACCAGGAGAGGCAAGGTAAACAAATTCAAAGAGTAGCTGACTGCTACAAGACGGTATTCTCCGGAATACGCTGTGACCACAATAACTCACCGTCTAATGATTATCATCGACTCTTTCAACGGCCATTTTCTTTGCAAACTCGAAGATACAGATACAAAATGAAAGCAAGAGATTTAAAATTAAAATGTAAAATTCAGCGAAAAGGCTCAACAAGCGCTTAAACTTATGGCAAATATAAGAAAAAAAAATTCCAAGAAGCACACGATTTCAAGGATGTGCACGTCTCTGGCAAAACATTAAATGCGAATAAAATTACCATTCTCCTCGCCGACATTTCCATTGTTGTTATTAGCAGTAACAGTAGCGATAGCAGGAGCAGCGATGGCTCCAACAGGAGTAACACTACTGCTACCATCAAGCACCGTGGCTGCCGTGGCAGTGGTACTAGTGGCATTGGCACCACCGTTTAAGTAGTACGTGTTGGTGTGTCCTTGTAGTTGTTTATTTTGTTGCTGCTGATGGTGTTGTTGTTGTCCTTCTTGTCGGCGTTCCTTAACGGCGGTAATAAAGAAAACGATTAAGAACAGCGCCAGGAAAATGAGATTGCTCCACCAGATTATTGGATTTCCTAATAAGTATATACGATAAGCAGTGCCTGAAAAGAATTGCCCCTGTTTGCGTTTCGTGTTTTTGAGGGGTGCGCCAAGGCAAAGAAAGAACAAAATTTAGAATATTACAAAATAAAAAAAAATATAAAAACAAAAAAAAAACAGCAAGCGAAACAAGAAAGAGTAGCAAGTGGCAAGTGGAATGGCATGAGGAACCAGAAGCAGTGAAAGAAGAGTGGATATCGCCATAATTAGTCGAGAGTACCCGGAGGGCCCTTAATTTATATTATTTGCCTGTGAAACTAGGAAGTTAAATTGAAGCGGGAATTTAATTATAATTAATTTGGAGTTTAAGTACGGGAAAGCACACTAAAAGCACAACAACAAGGTTCAGATTGAAATTGGAGTTTGATGGATCGTTGGTTCTTTAAATTTAAACATTGGAGAACGGTAAGTGTCCTCAGGGAATTAAAAACATATTTAGATGTAAATTTTTATTGGCAATCGATGAAATCAGATGACGTTAATTAATGAGCTTCGTTGAATAAGATTCTAATTTGGAAAAGATAGGTAGACAATGAAATGTTTCCAAAAAGGGGAAAAATAAAAACGGTGTCATTGTTTCAAAAACGGTTGTAACAGGTGAAGTATATATATTTAAAGACATAGGGCATACATAGGAGTTTTGCATCACTGAAGATGATTTTGATTCTCCAGAGTCCAACTTACGAAACTTCTATTCCTATTCCTTACTTCAAATGGATTTTGTAAGCGTGGAGTTGCATGTTTTTTGTAAGAATCTAGCTTTTCATATTCCTGTGCTGTTAGCAACCTATCATTCACTACGGAACGGAGCAAACATACACATTTTACCTGGTGCACCTTGTCGAACAAAAATTCCACGACCTTTACTCCTTCGTGTAGCATTTGATTACTAGTACTCGCAACAAGAATAGATAACAAATTTCATAGGTCATAGGTCGTAGCTCCCTCGCTAGTTCTCGTCACTCACACTTTTTCAAACAACAAAATGTTGTGCTTTTTTCTCATATACTGCAGACTCCTCTTATATTCATGACTCGAATCCTTCTACAACCTACAACCTAACTGTAGTATTAAATATCTCAAAATATCCTTATGTAGTAGTAAAACGTTCCACCTACTTACGTAAAGAAATCCAAATCGATAACCGAAATAAATTTAACCCAATTTCATGGAGAAACCAAAAAAACATCGCTCCAACACTAACACACCTAATCGTCTCAGTAAATTTTAATAATGCCGCATCATTCGTTATCCTTCCTGTGTAGCGTCCTTAAGCCAATAACATCTGTCTTGCCATCACACACACCTCGGTACTCTGTCCATTTTCCATGTGGAACACCTTTTGTTTTCATGAGCCTCTCCTGTCCCCCACAAAGGCAACAATAAATAACCGCACACTTTTAACTGTGTTAAAAAAATCCTCAATAATAAAGTTCAATGGACACCCTAACGACAGGCACAAATTGCGATCGTTAATATAAAAAAAAATTCGTCCGGAAATTCTCGCACGTTCTGTGCGCGACCAAGCCGACTTAGGAAACACGTCCTGACTGTGCTGTTCTCCGAGGAACGAGGACAAATTTAACAACCCAAATATAGGACCTTAGGAAAAACAAAACCATCAATTTCAATACACGAAAATCCCCATCAACCGTGAGGATTTCGGTACACACAGGACAAACGGAAAGGAACGCATAGCAGTAGTGTGCATGTGAGAAAGGTGGGAATGAAGGACAGTGGATAGGAAAAAAGAAAAAGAAATGAAACCATCCTCTTGCACACTTTGTTAAACTTAAGACAAGTGCTGTATGGCACATACCCGGTAATTGATAGGCCATTGCCATGGTCTGCTTGTGACTTCGCCTTCTTTGGGCTTAAGTCCAGCATTGCCTTGGAACATCACAGCGTGTGATTCAATGAATCTCGACAAGAATCCTGGTGCATAAACATGAAAACTCACGCTGGGCACTGAAAGTTGAAAATTACTCATTATCCTAAGGGAAAGGAGATATATTTTAATAAAGGACCAAAGGAGAATACTCACACTTCTTATGCACATTATCCTCGACATTCCAATGTGCATTTCTATCGCGCAAATTCGGATTACAGGAGACCTCTTGCTGTTCGAAACCCCACTTTGGCAACTGCAATCCCGTCGAAGTGAGCGCACAGTTCTGCATAAAATGTACAAGTAAGATCTTTGTCGAAACGGTTTGCACAATGTCTTCGTCACGTCCGCCAACAATAACAACCCTCCACACATCGTTTGCATCACCGACACCATCCTGCAAAATATTTTTTATTTTTTTGTTCTACCAAGGATATTATGTATAGTGTGTGTTGCAAGAACAGGAACTATGAACTCTCTCGTCGAGGAGGCTATGGTGAATTCACAGCCCAAACTTGTTGCCAATTTTAAAGCAAGCAATTATAGGATAAGGGTTAGGATTATTCGAAAAAATATCTGCAGATTCCGTTTACTCAGTTTACTTCCTTTGGAGATTTTGTTTTTTTTTCCTGCTGCACACCAAATTTGGTTCATGCTTGGTACACTAAGTACTTTTCTATGACTTTATGCAATGTCTTCTAAAGATGTAAAGAGCGACGTAGCATGAAGTTTTGAAGTCTGACGCCAGTTCTTTAACACCGATGCATTTATTCACTTGCTCTTTAGAAACTGGAACCACTTTGTTCCCAATTCCTATGCATTTTTAACACAAACCAGCCGAAAGTTATTTCCATATCCTTTCTTGCAGCACACACTTATGTAAAACGAGACAGATTGGCATTTAAATTGCAAAAGGACACGAGAAAAAAAGAACAAAAAACAGAAGATATTCAATGAGTTGGGAAATTAATCTCATGACAATGATCCGCCCATAAAATGTCTCCACATATTCAGGAGAACACTTCCACTTATGAATGGAGACCTTGAAGTCCTTGCAAAGTTTACTTCATAGATATACTATGTTGTACATACATACCTCACCATAACCGGTCACTTGGTGGTGTTTTTTTGTCAATGGTGCTGGAGCTCCGTGTGAGTGTAGATTTCGTTTGGTCGGTATATGCTCTAGACGTACCAAATCGCCATTCTTAAGCATTCGGACATTGGGATAGGATTCTTCGTTATACGGTTTTATAAGCCATTTGTTATTCTCGTCCTTGTGTGTATATGTGGTTATCTAAGGAAGGGCAGGGGAAAAAAGAACAAAAAGTTAATTAAACCGTCTGCAAGTTTCCCTGGAAAATCCACAAAAAAAAAGTTTTCAAACTAGGACAAAAAAAGAGCTGGAATCGGTTCAAGTGGACAAGAGTTAAAAATGATTAAAGCTCAGTTGACCAGGGCAACTCGGGTTAATTGAATGAGAAAGTTGTTCTTCTTCTATTCGACCAGGATTTAGTTGTTGTGCTGCAGTTTTCTCCCTGCATTCGTAGTGAATAATCCGTTGTTTTAGGAATTTTAACATTTGTTAAGTTTAGTTTTAAGTTTTATTTTTTGTTTTTTTTTTTACTCAGGTTGAATGAACTATATATCATGCAGACAACTATATGAATGCCTTGAGTTTGAAGCTAACATTTTACATTCAATTGAGTTTATGCGGCTATAAGAACTTTATTCAAAATCTAAAAAATAAAAGCTACAGGATGAGGGTGGAGTTTGTACCAAGAACAAACAGACCCTCAGTATTGGCAGATCCAAAATAGATATTGGTACGAAAGGTGAGGTCTCCTGCGAGTCTCGAAATACAAATCGCTATTTTAATGTAAAGAATGACTACGTCTTGAAGAGAAATACCTACTGTGTGATTGTCTTGCACAGGTCATTGCAGTAAATTCTTTTCAGGACTGTAGGACCTATGAAACTTCTCTAAACTAGTGATTCATAAAATATCTAGGTGCTTTCAACTGGTGATTGATCAAATTTGTCGGTTCTTGAGAATGTCAATAGCCCCGTGAATGGATGAGCTGTTGAAATATTTGTCAGAACCTACCAGTTCTGTTGTATGGTTTGTCAGATATTTAGTTTTGTATACAATGGCGAAGAATGGAAAAAAAGATATACAAGCGATTTCAATGTGAACTTAATTGAGATTAGGACGCATCGAGCAAATGATAACGACACTTTAGTTAAGAAAGTCTTTGAAGTCTCTGAGGGCTAGTTGTTCAATACGAAAACAGAGATAAAATCTCCAATGTGTAGACAGTCTTGATGAATCGTGAGCCGGTTAAACTACAGTGGGGCTCCAGAAAACAAGGAACGTATTTGGACAGCTAACCCCTCAACTAAGAAAAAAGCAAACCTACTGTGAATATAAAATTGAATTCCTTGACGAACATGAACAGACACAGGACTACTTTATTCAATTTCGAATGAAAAATTCAAATCTTTTTGAATTTTCTAAATAACATCAGAAAATCCTACCGTTTAAAGAGCGCTAAGCTATAGCTCACCTAAATAAACCTATTAAATTATCTCCCAGTGCCTTTATAGCGTTTCAATCCGCCATAAAAAGCTTTGCCTCGAAAATAAAATCCTGCCAGCTCAGTGTGTCGCAATAAAAAGTAAAATTACTCATTGCAGACATATGCGATCCCCTAACAGAACCGCCCACTACCCCATCATAACTTCATTGCTTTTATACATACATCACTAAGAAGACGACGAATCCAGTCTCAGCATCCAAGTCGTCAAACTTCGATAAATATTCCGCTAGTGAAAATATTTAATAAAAACGTTTGCCCTGGCACTCTTAATGGTCTATCCCACCTTCCAGTGCATTGTATATTACCCCGTCTTGCACCTTGTACCACAGAGGATATCCCACACCATCTTCCCACCAGGACAGAAGGTTTTTTTTTATTTCTTTCCCTTCTTTTGTGGGAGTTTGGGTCATTAAATGAATTTAAGAACGAGGAGAAAAAAAAAACCAACAAACACAGTCACTCATTCGCTCATTCGCACACAACCATTCTGCAGGATCAGAGCAAAACGCGCCATGCTCCTGCTGCTTACCTGCTGCTGTCGGGCTCCAACATTCTTCGGATATAAATGGTAATGCGAATGTAAATATCCTCCTCCAGTTTTATGGTTTTTAATGGTAACGACAGCGCCATATGCCACCTCGCGCGGCATGCTCACATTATACAATGAATTGCCAATGAGCCGGGACTGGAATGCAGAGCTATAAAACCCATCGCCGTTGCCGCTGCGATTCAGCACCGACAAGTGGATGAAGAAGAACACCATGTACAAGAAAATTGGCCATAAAATTAATGCAAGAGCACGACAGAATGTTTGCTTTATAGTTTCCACCTGATAAATAGAATCCACACGCGGTGTCATTGTACCAGAATCATCGCATACCCGCAGGAACATGGGTTGAATCGGGGCCATACATGAAATTGATAATAAACGTCAAATATCAAACACCCACATACGGTAAATAATGGCCACAGACATGCCAGGAACATACTACTTACGAGAGGTTTCTGCAGGTCGCCCAGGATAACCCAGAGCTCATTGATTGTATGGAAGCCAACCAACAGCACAATGAAGAGACCCACAAATTTCACACTTATCGTACAAGCAAGCATGGTGCCGGTGAAATACAGCCACAGCCACCACCTTCGCGTGTATGATTCGCCACGTCTTGTCGACTTCGAGATCTTGACCATACCCCAGACCGAGGCCACCATGAAGCACAATAGAATCGGATCCAACAGGATGTACTGGTTGAGGGTGATGAGTCCAACGTCTGTGGATGAACGAGAAAGAATTATATTACCCAAACGAGTCAAAAGTCACTGGTATCTCACCAAAAATCAAATAGGCTGTCGCCACAAGGGCTGCCTCATTGGATCCGGTCAGGTCGTGTACTGTGTCGAAGGCCATTGGTATGATGAGGGCACCCAGGGTGGTGCAGAACTGCAAATTGATGGTCATGAATGAAAATGAAAATAAGAAGAACCGCTTGCTGGGTGGAGGGACAGAATCTAAAATGAAATCTTACGTAACGCATCCCTTCGTAACGAGTGCTGTTGTACTTATCGCCAGGCTTATCGAATGGGTACGTTCCATTGTATCCGGTCAGGTAGCCAGATAGGCCAATTAACATCTGAAATGGTTTTTGTAGTTGAGTTGGGTTGTGTTTGTATTAAATTTTTGGAAGGCAAATGTTTGTTGTGTTAAGGGAAATATTTGCAAATCGGGGGTTGCTTACCTTGCCCAGGGGTGGGTGCACGTCAAAGAAAAACGTCCGGTTGATGTACCAACTGCCCATTTTCCCAAAATGGGTTTCATCCCAACTGGAAGATGTTTGCAAAATGATAAACTAATGAGAAATCGATTTTTCCTTATTTTTTTGTTAGGCTAACATGGGACTTCTTATACGGATATGTGGAGTAGAATGTTTAGCGATTGACCTTGGCACGTACATATATAAGAGATTCCATTCTATCATTTCGTATTCATATCTTTTATTTGCATATCTTTATATGTCGATTTGTATGTATGACATAATGAAACTTAATGGTTTGTAAAAAAATGTAGCTGCTGTATTCTGTAGACTCCTAGGCAATAGTTGCAAGAATTAAGGGTTGATTCCTCTCCACACTGAGAAGCTGTAAGCAGCAGTTTGAAAAATCAACTTGTGACCAAATTGTTGAACGATAAGCTGTAAAGGGCGGGTGCTTTGTCTATAGTCTGAGAGATGAGCTGAATTCACTTTCAATTGGATCTTCATTCGACTTATTGAACTCGTTTTGATTGATGGCACAATAGCACGCATAGGTTTCCGTTTGTGAAGATGGCCTAGACAAGGTTATTTCGTTCAACAATGACAAGTCTTTCAATCGGAAGGACATGGAACTCCACGAAAACGGAGTAAAATCGAGCATGGATAGATAGAAAACGTAAAAAAAAAACAAAAGAAAACAAAAAGGCGAACAATGAAAAAAAAATAAAAATTTATTTTCTTTTGAAACAAAGGACATTTTTTGTTGTTTTTTTTTTTATATATATAAAACGCCTGCAAAATGTCAGTCTTAAGCCGGTCGTCGGGATGTTCACAAAGGAGAGAGCTCAGTTCGTGCGAACTTATAAGTCAGTATGTGAATACTCGAGCCTATGTGTGTACATATGTTAGTGAGAGCGGATCTAGACGGGTGATGGAGAACCATGAGGAGAGAGAGAGGAGGAATATGGACAGACGACGCAAAATATCATCACACACATGCTTCCCCTACGCCCCTTCCTCCATATACTCGCGACTGTTTGCTCGTATGCGTACTATCACACACAGGTAACACCCCTACATACACATTACGAATCTGTTTTACCTTAACGAATCCCAAACCGTGAATTTAGTGCCTTAAGCCGGTGTGAAAGATTTGGGCATTGCCCAGCTAGTGTGAGGATAAGACTATCTGCCCACGCATTGGTTGAGTCTGTGTAAAACAGCAAGAGACACAGATCAACCTACACATCATCATGCAAACAGATCGTCTATACACCATCATTACACATCATTGCAACCATCATCTAAATCTCCGAACCCTTTTAATAGAGTTTTTTCCACACGAAGCCCTTCAATTAGTTTTCACAATACAACATAGGCGGCTGTCCTTCTGAAAGCCCTAACAAAGAAAAGCCTTTAAGCTTTTTCTTTAATAAAATAAGTGCGTTTCCTTCCGAAAGCACCTAACAGCTCAAGACCTTAAGCCTTTTTTGCAGTAAAATCAGTGTTTTTCCTTTCAAAAGCCAATAGTATGCCCACTGAGGGTATACTAGCTTCAAGCTTTTTTAGCGTAAAATCAATGCTTTCTTCCACAGCACTGGCAAGTCCACCATGAAACTTGCGGCGTGTACAAAATGCCATACTTGGTTAGTTTTGTGGTACTATACCGCTTTTATTGCACTGCTATTATGTATATTTTATTGTCCCTTATATTTAATCAATTGCTCCTGATATATTTTGTTCCTGAAAAAGCCCACACCCAAGACTCTGAGCTCTTTTTCATTTCCCTTTGCCAGTTTTTAAGTCTCTGCTGCTGTCACATGGAATCATTGAAACTGAAAATGTGAAGCTTGGAATCATGTTAACAGCTGAACTTGAGACAATTCGTCATGTTTTGGAAACATATCAGCGTGTAGAAGTTTGGAGTCATTGAAAACTTATAAAAGTAGAACAGGATATTTAAGGAGATCTGAGATCTGAAAGAATTGCAAAAGAAAACTAGTATTTCAGGAACCGACCCATAGACTGCGTTTTTCTTGTTACATCGAAGTATGCATTGACGTTGACGTAGACGCCGGATGGAGTTGGCCCAATAAATACGTTTCTGCAGCACAGAAAATTGAATTATTCGTACAAGAAATGAATTGACATTTCAAATTCATTTGTTGAGAGTCCTAAAAAAGGATCTGACGGAGCGAAAAATTAAAAGTTCGGCTCCTTTTTGCATTGGGTATGGTCCATACGTTGCCTATAGATCACTTCTCATGAGCAGGCGTGTATTCAATCGAGCTATCAGTTGTGTACGTCGACTAGAATTAAATCTAGAACGCATCACATGCAATCAATACCTCGTTGCCGAAACCTTAACATGGTATATTGTTGAAATGAAATTCTTTAGCCGCGTTTTGTACTTTCTCGTTGAAGTTGGTCAAAGTCAGAGCGTTACGAGAGTAACCGGAAGTAACGTAATCAAAAATGCTTTATTTTTTGTCCCATATCCTTTGAGACACGTATTCCATACCCTAGTCCTCATGGAGCTATGATGCTAATCGCACAGCGCTAGAGTTGATTGCAGATTTTAGTCTTTGCTTAGGAGACTTTGTTGTCATTGCTTATAATTCATAGACCTCCCTCTTCTAGCCATACGACCACATAACTTCTTAATATAGAAGACTTGACATTAATTTTTCCCATTTGATTGATTTTTTTGACGTCAGGAGTTGAACCTGGAATCTTCAGCATGACATCGTAAGCAAAAGTACTAGACCAATAGAACTCAAAGAGGTTAACGTTATGAAAGCTGTAACTATTCAGAGAAGGAGATTGTGTTGTGTGTACTCTTGGCACTTCATCTCTTTAAGAGTAGCACAGTTTGAGAATGGTCTGATTAAGTCTTAACACGACATTATATATATTCGAAGCATAAAATGTTGCAGTTTCTTACACGAATATAGGAGCAGTAGATTAAATATTGCTTTGAGCTCCGTTGTGGAGGTGGTTCTCATTAAAGTTTTGGAATTTGACGACGAGAACGAATGAAGCAGGTGAGAGAAAATTTGATTAAATAAACTTAACTCTGATTTAGATGAAAAGATACCATATTTCAATCGGAGAGTCTATACATATGTGTACAACAAACAACATAATCATAGAATAAAATTAATAATATCCGTATAAAAAAGTCATTTCAAGAATGTCATAAAGTGAATTAAAACTGAGGAGAAAAACACTCTTACCACACATGATCAGGTTCACTGACTTTATAATATCTCGTTGCAAAGGTTAAAATTAAAACCGCACCAAAAATTACCCACCAGTTTCTGCAATATTGGAAGAAAAAAAAGACAACTTTTCTTAAACAAAAAACACAGCAAATTACATTATTTCAAGAAAGAAACACCATTAAGTTTGCTTTTCAACTCTTTTGTTCTACCAACATATACGATTTCTTACAATTTCTCGATATCTTTCACATTTTTTCCCATTGGCTTTTCACATTCTCGACGTTTGCCGGATGTTTCACTCTTCGAATCACTCTTGTTACACATTTTATACAAAAACAAATAAATACTATTAACTAAATAAACTAATCTAAGCTATTGCATTGCACTATTAAACAAATAAATAAAATTCCACTTGGACCACGATGTAAACAAAATCAAATCATATTCCCCACTGAATACGTGTCGTCTTCCAAAGTTTCTAGTGTGATCAGCTGTAGTTTAAAGTCTCGCGAACTCAAAAGAAGAAATCAAAGAATGATGGAAAACAGGAAAAAAAAACTTGTTCTTTAACAGCAAAAGGAGAAAGCAATGTGTCATTGGGAGAGGTGGGAAAGAAGTCGCTACTGCGTATGATTGTGTATGAGCAAGCAAGCAACACGTGTGGTATCTAATGAAATCGGTAATTACGTTTTGTTTACTTATTTACATACGGATGTACCTGCGGATGTGCTTATAAAAATATCAGGCAGGCAAAAGTCTTAACAAATTTCTTGCTAAACTCTGATTTTAGAATTTCGAACTAAAATCTCAGAGAAACTATTACCAGTCAAATGCACAAACCCAATGGGAACAGAACAATCAGTTTCTGTACATTTTCATTCAGATGTCGCAAGAGCAGTTTTCCCAGACACCAAAAGTGGTTTGAATATGAAATGAAAACCAATTCCGAATTTTCGGAATCAAAAGTAATGATGACAACCACCCTTCAATTCTATTTTTCTACTCCACTCAATAGATGGCACTTATTGACAGCAATTTTGAATTTTATTAAATCATACAAAAATAAATATCTCGTATCATTCGTTCTACATGCATATATTTTATTGAAACCTTTTTATTTACCAATAAAATTAAAATACAATGGATGAACAGCAAACTGAAATGGAGGACGAAGGGTCTATGGCTAAGGAAAAGCATGTGGTTATCGATCAAACAGAAAACAATTTTGAGGAGACAACCAGCTTGCTTGCGAGTCAGGATCATGGTGATGGTGATGGTGAATTTAAAACGGAGACATTCTCAGAAAGTGAAGAAGAAATGTCACAAGAAGAAGTAAAAATAATAAGGCCACGGCTGAAAGTTGAAGAATTCGCTACCCTTCATGACAGCGGTGCAGTGGATTTATCATTTCCTGAGAATTTGGAATACGAAAAATCACCAGAATGTTATCCTCGAAGTTATTATACACTAGTGGGAAAGGAGAGATTGCTGCTTTTGTTTGCTGAAAATTTTCGTCAACAGTATCTTATTAAATACCCTGACAAGAGACCCTTGGTCCTAGCGGTACAAAATGAATGTGATATTCAGGTAAGTAAATGTTTGATTTTTCGTTAAAAAGTTTTAATTTTTTGCCTTATGTTATACATGCAGAAAATGGTGTGTACAACAATTCGACCGACTTCGTTTTTATATGAATCTTTGATTACCAATGTGGAAGGATGTGCCAATTTTGTCGCAGATTTTATTAAATATGAAAGCTTAGAAGTTTTATATGCATTGGTAAGTGTTCTTGTTTTCCGATACTTTAAGTAAACTGCAGGATTAATATCAGTTTATGAATCTATAACTACAAAAATGTGACAATATCATACGATTTAAATTAAAATGTTTAAGTGATTCAGAAGCTGCACTGTGAACAAGCAAAATTAGTTGTACTTGGAAATACAACGCTCAACACTGTGTCATAATTGATACGCAGTGAAGCGTGAAATTCGATTTAGTATGTGAACATATAAAACACATACAAGTTCCCACTTTAGAAGCCGTAGTCAAGTGTCGAATAATGTTTGAATGTATGAAGTTTGTTTGGCAGTTAATGTCGCCATGAGCAACAAATTTTGAAAATAAAACATCATGCATCGGCAAACCACTGAGAATTTTCTCAAGAGTAAGGTAGTGTTACGTTTACTAAATTCCGATGGCAATTGCGTTTGGCCAAATTTCACTAAAGGATATCCTAACTCGTAAAAGTTTTACTTCAAATTTATTCTATGGATTGTTTTTTTTTTACATCAATGAACTGTTGCCATATAACTTAATTTCCTCACATATCATGTAAAGTTCCCGCCTGAGACAGGCCGCCTTCTACCCTCATCGATCTTAAGATCGAGATTAAGCGCTTCAGTTTGGCTTTTGAACCGGACGTTCAGTCGCACTTTCGCTTCAAACCTGGAGGCTGAGACTACGCTGCAGTAGATGTCCTCATTCTATTTTGGTTTTTCGAACTTTATTCACATCTCTACATAGTTCGTAGAGTTCGCTACCCCTGTTATATTTTATCCTCCATTCGCGCTCTTTGCATCGTCTGTCGTTTGAAAATAGCCAATATTTGCTCTGCTGTAGCAAAGTATAAAACCAGCACGATTTGGGTCCAGTAGAGCATACATTTTGTCTTTCGAGTAAAAAGTTTTGAACCCATTTGTTTCATTAAACCAAAGTAGCAACGGTTTTCAAGGGTGAGTCTTATTGATATTGACTCCGATGTAGACGAACTCCTTAACTACTTACCTCGAAGTTGTAACTATTAACAGTCACATTGTATAATAGGCGATTGTTCCTTGGAGTAAAAGTCTCTAACACACACACTGGGAATGACCGACGATATCAAATCAAGCAACTGGCCGGATTTGTTAAATATAAGATTTTTCGTGTTAACACAATCCCTAAGCACTATCTACTCCGTCTGTTTAACGAAATCCAATGCATGATTGTAAGAGCTGCTTCCAAACTGCATACTGTATTGCGTGTCCTCTAGTTTTAAGCAACCCAGCTGGATTAGTTTTGCCGGCATCCCGAATTCAGACATTGCCCTTTATGACTCAAGACAATGAATGCTATCTTATGCAGCTTTGATGTCGATGAAAAGGTGGCGAGAGTCGACTTGAAAATCGTTGGTATTTTCCACGATCTGCCTTAGTGTTAAGATTTGGATGATCGTCGATCTACCGACTGTAGATGGCATGACTCCCCAGGATGCAGGCAGACTAATCAGATCCTTTCCGACTTCTGTAAGTAATCCACAGCATTCTATCTGTCTATCAGCAGAAAAGACTGCAGACAACTTATTGGCGTTATTACGGGAAATTTCTCCCTTGCCAAACATCTCAATGTGTTAGGTTTAAGTGACACCACTGTCTGTGACACTTGTGGAGAGGGTGACGACACTGCCGTTGCTCGTATCACGTGGCAGATTTTTGGAGCTGATGTGATGAGTGCTGGTAACCTAAGCTTCTTATCACTGAAGTCTTACTCGACTTTCGAGACGCGTTAGAAAGACGAAGAAAACACAGTAAAATGGCTGTACTTGCTGGTAGTACAACGGACTTATTTTTGTGTCTGAGTGCTCCACTGTGGTGTTCCAACGCCCTGACAGAAAAAAAATTTGGTCTCAGCTTTGTTTATGGACAAAATTTGAAGACAACTAATTTGCACTTGTTGCAAGGTTGACATTCGACTTCTTTTTTTTTTTTTTTTTTTTTACAAGGGTTATGAATACCCCTACGATGCTAGTCATATAGACCGCTTGTGTTTATTTAGTAATTTGAAACTCAAGTAAAATAAGGTTTCATTATTTGCCAGAAAGTGATTGAATCATAAATTCAATGAAATGAAGCATAGCTAGTGAAAGCACTCTCGAGAAAAATTAAACCAAACCAAAAGATGTTAACCATTATTAAGCTCATCCTTTAGCTGCCACCAAACCAAATGACTCATGTCCACACTTCTTGATACTTGAAACAATCGCATGCAATACGTTACCTTTTTTTTTTATAATTCACTAGCGCTAAAGGGGTTATGAATACCCTTATGATGCTATTCACACAGCGCTAGTGTTGGTGATTTTGAAAGTCAGGTGGTATTAGGTTTCAGTCTTTTAACTCCGAGGGTGGTGTCCAGAATGACTGAGAAGGATTTTTGCTACTGCCATTGCTTATAATTCACAGTATTTCTTTCGAACAATCCTGTAAAATATTAAGGAGAAATATTCTCAAAGGAAAACAGTTTGCCAACCATACAAGAAAACCAAAAGTAACATATTAGATTTTTTTTTAATTTTTATAGAGTTTATTTTCTTAGATTTCCTGTTTAGTTTTGGTTTTAACATTTTCGATCAGAAAACAAAACAAATACACATGTTTTTCGTCAAATAACTACTACGCAAACTATAGAAAAAAAAAAAAGAAGTAAAAATAACATCTTTATATATTCTGCATAAATAAAAAGAAAAAAAAATAGTTTCTTTACAAACAAAATCATCAGGAATGTGTTTTTCAAACATAAAATCAGTTGAAAAAAATAAAAAATTGAGGAAAATATACTGTTAGCATCTAGGAAGTTGTATTTTTCGTTTTTATTTAGCTTTTTTTTTTACATTTACGAGAACTTATGTAGCCATCTTTTTGTTGTAGGCCTATAGACCTATGGAATATGTATTTCGATATATTAATGAGCTTTTTTTTTTTTTTTTTATTTATTTCAACTAAATTAACTTAGTTTTTATCGAATGATCAATCTTCTTTATACATCATTGAATAAATTGTTTATTATATTTATTATTTTCTTTAACATTTAGATGATGATTTACTTTTTAATTTAACCTTAAGAGAGAATCAGTAATTGTTTTTTTTACAGCTATGTAAGATTTGTTGTGTTAATTTGTTTTTTTTTCTTTACAAAAAGGATATTCAAAAATGTAGAAAAGTTTTCTTAATTTTTTTGTTAGTTTTTTTGTTTGGAATTATTATATTTTTTTATTTTTATTATAACTATTCAATAATTTAACTAACAATAACATTTTTCTAGCGATTTTTTTTTTCTTTTTAAATAATTATTTATTAATTAAAATTCTACTTCTACGAGGAATGAATTAGAGAATAAAATAGTTATTTACATAGTTTGGCTTTTGGTATTTTGTTTGCTTTTAAATTACAAAAGCAGGGATCCTTTGAGTAGGTTTTGTGTGTCTAGTCAGGCGCGCAGGGTCTTTACATTTAACATTTAGTCGGAAATAAGATTTTTTTTTTAAACTACAAATCGCAGAAGGATAGAACAACAAACAGAAAATTCACAAAATAGAAATTGAAATAAATTAAAATTAAAATAATTGATTTAAACCTTTCGCGTCGCACGGATCAATTGTTACGCTTGGTTCCGAAGTGTCGCTGGAGGAGAACTCTTCTACTATTGGTTCTTCGTCTTCGTCGTAGTCGTCTGGTTCGGGTCGAAAAGGGCTGCAACTATCGACGGTGGGTTCTACAACATCGCAATAGGGATAAATGTTATAGGTGCTTAACAGAGTTGCCGGTGGCGAGAATGTGTACCGGTGGTAGTCTCGATGCCATGCTAGTAATTGGTCTTGATCTTGATCCCGATTTTGTCCTAAATCATCATCACATTCCTCGTAGAGTTCTTCGTCATCGATGTTACCGTCGTCCTCCCATTCCTCAGATGTTGCCGTCGTCACTCCAATGTCTAGCGCCAATTTCGGTTGCTCCTATTTACGGCGACGTATCTTTGCCACCTTGTTCTCTTCATCGCTATCCTTCGATTGTTGTTTCTCGTTACCAGACTTTATCGCTGATATAAGGAAACGCAACTGCATAAGTTGAACTGATGTAACCCGCGGATTGCTGCAATTCTCCAACCATTTAAGGAACTTCTCGCCGTGCTCAATGGCTTCCTGGTCTTCACAGTCTGAAGCATATTTGGCCCGCTCTTCCTCATCGGTCTTGTTTGAGTTATTATTGTTGTTATGGTTATTGTTATTGTTGTGGTTGTCATTGTTGTTGAGGCTGTCACTATTGTAACTGGCATCACTGTCACTGCCCACATGCATATTGTGACTACTGCTAGCGCTGCTATTGTTCTCTATCTCACGATCTGGATCACCATTATTGTCCGCGCAATTCTCATTGTTATTTGGGGTAGCATTGTTGCTGCCGTTGTTATTGTTGCTGTGATTCAACTTGAACAATAAGTTGTCCAGGACGTCCTTGGACGTGTTTGTCGATGCTGTATCAGCTTCAGACTTAATAATAGGACTATGTGCCGGACTGGGTGTCTTTGCAGAGGAGGATTTCGCTGAGAGATCTTCTGGTTTTGAGTTGCTAGTTACTTCGTTGTTGTTGTTATTGTTATTCATGGCATCCGTACTATGAGGAGAGCTGGATTCTTTGGTCAGATGTGAATAGAGGATGTTCTCGAATTGAGGCTTCAAGCTGCCACCGTCCATGGTTGTGGAAGATGGCTGGAGAGCACTGTGTGGTGCCAAGGAGTTTAAACTCGCACCAAATGCTTTACACCAGTTAAACCAGGCGGAGTTCTTGTCATCGAGACTTCCCGATGGTGTTGAGGACGGGGTGTGCGGTGTTGAAGAGATTGGTGGGGTTGAGGTATGCGTATGATGTTGGGGAGTGGACGAACGAATTGGTGGACTGGACGAACTCGGTGGATTTGGTGGATATAAACTGTTTAGTCCAAGCATAGCCTGTTGAGACTTCAACCAGTATAGGAGCGGATCATCCATGGTAGGAACTCCAGCACCGAGAGAAGGAGCTAGTGACGGTGATGGGCATTTCATTTTATTCTTTTCACTCGCACTGAGGTTCAGGCCATAGTTATCGCTCCCGGAGTTCTTCTGTTTTGCCCAATTTTTTACGGACAGGCCTTGCGGAACTCGATCGCCGTCATTGCTTCTGGGACTATGCATCGACTGACCCTTGGATTTAACATTTCGTAGTGAATTCGCTGTCAGCCCATTGAGGCCAGACATAGTAGCCGCTAGACTAGGATTTAGCTGAGCAATCAAGTTTAAATTCGAAGTCAACTCGCTGAAACTGATTGCGAGCGGGCTATGGCCGAGTCCGGTCAATCCAGATAGGTGACTCAAGCTTGAAAGTGGGCTAATAGCAGCTAAAGAGGGATCATTTTGCCTTGAAAGATCTGCACCGTAGCCTTTGTTCTTTGCCCCATTCATTGCTGCCAATTCGGCGTTCTTGAATGCACTATAATCTGGACCCAAACCATTGAAACTAAGATCCGATAACGCTTTGTTTGTGCTAAAGTCCAGACCATTCAATGGACTGCGTTTGTAGGCCAAGTCTTCGTACTTCATTTTATTAGAGAAATTCAGCGGCATCGATGGGTCCATCTTTTGGCGCTTCTCTGGCGGACCACCACCGAGAAGTGCCGCAGCTGCTGCTGCTGCCCCATCTACTAACTTATCCGTCAGCGAATCCGCAGCCATTTTATCCGAAGCCGATTGCCTCGACATAAAACGCAGTTTGTCCTCATTCTTACACCATCCACGCAGTGTAGACTCCGGCACACCGATGTCGCGTGCAACCGATGCCTTGGACTCACCATCGTGGATTCTCTGGATGGCATGGATCTTGTCACTAGGGGTCAAGCTCCGCAAGGGGCGCTTGCCCTTCGTCGTCATCCGGATGTTCATTTGTTGGTATGTGGATATATCCAACTTCAGGCCGTTCAGTGCAGCGGATGTAGGGTAAATATCTGCAAATAAAAAATAAAAAAACCATTTCAGTAATTACTCGCAAGGAAGAGAAAATCGCCTACCCTAAGCGCATGAAAATATTCCAACAACAACTAACGCAAAGCTACGACGACGAATCACAACGATTCGCGTCGCGATTAAAAATTCAAATTGCCCCCTCGAAAAACAAAACGAAAAACACCACAAACAACAGAAAAGGATACGCCTGCTGATATTTAACTGCACAGTGTAACGAATAAAACGCACACAGGATGAACGGAGGATGCTGACGATGTAGAGAGTACGTGTGTACGCACTTCAAGTCTAAATGCAAAATTGGTATCGTATCGAAAAATATGAACAAGACGCACAACAACTACGGTGCATGAATGGACAACGAATGGCAAAGGAGCACGTGGTTGGCTATAGCCGCAACAGCGACGGATTCTCCTGTGATTTATGTTTTGTTTACCTGTTCGCTTAGTGGTAGTGGTGGTGACGGGGACAACCCTAAAAACAAAAGAAAAGGATGTATAAATGCAGATGACACAGATACTGTGTTTGCATGAGTGTTTTGCATGTGTAGGATGAACGGTGTAACTCCGCCCAAGAACTGGTGTGAGGCGGTATGACCAGTAGAGGTGGATGTGGTTGTGGTAGAGGTAAGAACCTGTTTTACCATGCGCTAGGATTTTTTTCACATTTTATTTTGCACAAGTGTTCCTTTTATTTGGTGTGGGAGAAATAAAGAGAAATCTTTGCGGGTTCTCTTTTGAAGATTTCGTCGCTCTCTTCCTGGAAAGGTTTGCAGATACTCATCGAAAGTGTTCTCGATACTGGAATGTGGTACAGCTGTGGTAGTAGGTTTTTGTTTATTTGCTTAAGGGCTGAATTCATGAATGAAATTCTTTTTTATATGCGAGTAAAGGGACTATGAAGAAGTAAGAATATTTTGAGGGGAGATGAAGTTGTAATTTTTTTCTCCTGCACTTGGGTGATTTATTGAAAAAAGATTAAGGTATCATCTTATAAGGTAGTACATAATAGGTACTCTGTATTTCTTAACTTAACCATTTGTAGTGTTTTTTTGTTTGATTTCTGGCTTAGTCGAAATGTTGACCTTTAGGTTTGGTTATACCTACCGCATCTCGAAGTGACGATTTTTCTCACAACAGCCTGTACATATGCTACATATACATATTCGAAACCTCATGAAACAGGAAAAGGTAACGCAAGCAGGCAAAAATACAACTAAATTAGCGTAAATACCAACATACCTACGAAACTGAAGGCAGTTGTATAGGTACCTTACCCCGGATCGATCTAAAGAGCTTGGATGAAAGCCAAATAAGTAAAGGGTCTTTCATTGAGCGCTCCTATCATTAAATAAAATTTAAATAAAATGAAGTGTTTGTAGGATATCATCGACATTTTTTATTCGTTTGTAAGGCCTGTCGATGCTATTATGGATGGAATATAACATCGTTCAAATGTCCGCCGCGGCTTCTCTGGGTGGCGCGCATCCGAAATGTCAAATTCTGCCACATAAATCAGGCTGAATTTGACCGATGGCATGGGATATGTTGGCTTTGATTGCCACTGTGGTTTGTGGCTTATTCGCATAGACCTGCGACTTCAGAAAGCCTCACAAGAAAAAGTCTAACGGGGTCAAATCGCACGATCTCGGTGGCCACCTCCACGTGAGATGACCATGCCCTCGAATCGCTCGTGCAACATTTCCAATGTGGCATCAGCTGTGTGGCACGTAGCACCGTCCTGTTGAAACCACATGTCGTTGGTGTCCATATCATCCAATTCAGGCCAAAAGAAGTTGGTAATCATCGACCTATAGCGCTCGCCGTTGACGGCGATGGCCTGGCCAACATCGTCCTCAAAAAAATATGGACCGATGACGCCGGCAGCCCAAAATCCATACCAAATAGTGACTTTTTCGGGATGCATTGGACGCTCTTGGATCTCATGTGGATTGGCATCGTCCGTTCGACAATTTTGTTTGTTGACGTTCCCATTCATCCAAAAATGAGCCTCATCGCTGAAGATGATTTTTCGTTGAAAATAAGAACACCTATTTTGATTAAACAATTTTATTATTTGCGCGTGTTGTTGAACGCTTTATCCGTCCATGGTGATTTGGCAAAATAGACTGAATAAAGACAGTCAATTTGACAGATGTAGCTTCAACAATATGGCCGCTATCAACTGTCAAAGTTCGGACGTCCCTATTGGAAGACCCTTTATAAGTAGGTACATAATGTAATATGTAATACCGACTCTTATGCTTCTGATATCAATAAAAAAGATTTAACTCGTTAGAATTAGTTGAGGCTTACATACACAAAACTACGATAGACAAAAGATTCATTTCTGCATGTCACTCGCTGCACGAATCTTCTGAAACTACTGCAGTAGTGCTTAGCAAAAAGATCAAAGTAGTTTCAGTTACCTTCCTACACTTTTCAAAACATTTCCGTAGTCTTCCTTCATAAATGCATCTGCGCTACAAAATAACAAAGCAAATCTCATTACAGTTCCACTTCCATCCATCTATCTTCCAAATTCGTTGACTTTTCACAAAAAGATACACACTCACTTCAAATAAGTAGGTATCAAGTTTACAAAATCAAAGCCTTAAAATTATTTTTCTTTATGAAAATCTACTTCACATATGTCACGTGGGTAATCACTCCCTTCCATCTTCCATGTTCATTATTAAATTCTTCCCTTTTGTTTTGATTACATTTTTTCCTTCCTACCCATACAAAGGATAACACCACTTAACATCATTATGAAAGTGCATGCATAAGAATGGAACCACACACTCTCTTCCCAGATTCTCTGGGCTTCTTTCTCTTCTTTTTTTCTTTCCAGTCACCCACCACCACCACACATACTTCCAAAAGAAATGAACAAAATATATTCATTTACAATTTTTTCTTATTGCTTTTTTTTTTTGTATATCTGATCCGTTATTCGTCCTAGAAATACTCAACAAAAACCAAAGAGGACAAGAAAAAAACATACTCTTTGTGTGTGATTCCAAATTCGTATAAAAATTACTGAATGTAACCCACGAAAGAAAAATACAATAATAACAAAGTAACCAAAAAAAAAACAAAAAAAAAGGATAATGATGTTGTCCTCTCTGCCTTTAACTGTGTATGCTGCAGCAGGAATACAACTGAATTCGCTAGAGCAGCAGTAGTTGATTTTGTATGAGTATAAAAATGTTTATGAGATTTTTATGTAAATAATCAGCTGATTTTTGTACGTGACTTTTGGGGCTCATACTGCTGAAGGAAAAATATCCCCATTCCCGCTTTTGTATCCTGTCTGCCTGTCTGCCACTGGTTGTAGTGTGAAACTGCATTGCATGGGCGAATTTTTTGTTTGTTTGTATTATGCGGGATCCTGTAAAGTTTGTGCGTTTGTTTACTGTGGGTTTGCTGTTTTTGGGGGGGTAAACTCCTCGTGTAATATTCATTGCGGGAGATGTACATACATATATTCATACACACATGCTAGGTCGTGTGTTCACTATGTTTTCAGGATTAGCTTTTTGCCAAGAGTGCAGTCAACTGGTGTCCGTCTTTTTCTCTTGATAACAGATATGAATACCTACGCTGTGGTGAGAATGAAATTGATGACAACGATTATATTTTACAAGCTACAAGTGAAAAGTATATTTCTTTTGACAATATTTTGAATAGAGTTATGAAAAGTTCAAAACGAATGTTATTTACCATGTACCTAGGTCAAGAAAAACTTCAACTACTTATGTAGATCATGTATCAATGCCTGCTGACCTTAATGATAGCATTAAAATATTCATGTCGATCATATTTCTTACCATCACCTACTGGAAATCTAAACTTTGAATAATTTTGGACCTTAAAGCAAGTACATATGTATGTTTTTACATACGTATCTTTATACATAAACTTCATCACCTAAGTAATAAACGATGGCATCTTTGGTCTTAGAGATGTTTAAAATAGCAACGACTAAAAGTTATACAAAGCCACTACACCATGTGCGTTCATTTCTGTAAAAAAATCATTATCGCAAGCAGAAAGTCCATGAAATAATACAATAATGGCAGGTTATAAGGAGCATCCTCAGCTTGCTAGAAATTAACTATTTGCTGCGATTTTAGTCCCAGCAGCTCAGTTAGATATCAATACGACTTTTTAAGATACACGTCGCTAAAACTGTGCCAAAGACGAATTTTTGATCCTAAGGACGATTAGTTTTAGAAAATAGCAGTAGCAATTTTTTTTTTATAAAGCGACGGAAAATAACAATTCGATCCAAAATCCAGAAACTTTAAACTTTAGGTGAAATTCAAATATTGAGTCATCTCAGAAGGGCTCAAAACGGTCAACATACTAGAAACCATTTAAGGATCGTCGAAAGGGGAAAAAATGTTTGTTTGCATTGCATTTGAACTAGAATCTCACCTGTGTTCGATTGTTTAAAAGGATACAAACCCATTTCGAGAGATGGAACTTAAATTAACTACTCTGTGAATGGGTGACAGTGAATTAACTTAACACCTGCGACATGGGCAAATATGTATAATGTATTGGAATTAGGTATTTAGCTATCTAGGCTCCGCTTTAAACTATGAAATCAACATCAAATTAAAAATCACTCTTGCCAATATGTAACTACTTCTTTGGGCATCGAAAACAGTTGAGTTGGACGTTAGCTTGTATTAATGAATTATGATGGACCACACATATGAAAGAAAGATCTCGACGTAGGCACCACGGTAGAGTGAAAGTGGACTCAACAAACATAGTTTGTGCAACTAAAGACAGATATCTGAAGATTGGGTTGATTGGCGAAGATTATTAGTTGATGACCAGTTCTAAGACGAACTTGATTTGAGGTTCAAATCCCAGCAAAAACTAAAATTAAATTATCAATGCTTGGCTAACAATGTCAAACGGCTGAAAGAAGAATTTGTTTTTCCCACGCTCTTTATAACCTGCTGTTTTGGAAATTATGTCGATCTGTCTACGCATTTTCAGAGCGTAAAAGGGTGACATATTTCAAAATCCACTTTTTCTAGTCAAACATCAAATAGACACATGTTCAACTTCGAACATGTTCTGGAACTATTCTTTTCGGATTGTTTTTTTGTATGCCATTTGGCATTGATATACATTTTAAAATGAGTTTGCAGACTAGACGATTATTTTACGTTGTCGATACCTTACTTCACCAACGGGAGTGATCCTTTTTAATATATTTTCTTAAGGTAGGATTTCCAAATCAGATCTATCCGTGCATATGTATATGATATTATTGAAAATGTTTCCAGCTTCTTTAGCTATGTGTGTTGTGAACTTATTTCCTCCTGATCATAGGAAAGATTTCCAAAAATTCGAAATCACTACATTGTTCGACATTTTCATCTCTTTTGAGGACATTTATTATGCTCCTCATTACAGATTCTGAATCTTTTAAAAATGTAAAATTCATAAAACGACAAAATTGGCACATCGGTGGTGAAGACGCCTCACCTCCAGTCGTCCTCTGTCCCGTTTTGGTAAAGTCGATCAAATGTCATGGAGCATAGTCTATGCTGAGGCAAAAACTAAAGTACAAAAGCAGGTCGCCTTGCTTTCGGGCTATTTTCTACTGATTTTTATCCGACTGTTTCAGATCTTACAGCTGTATCTCTTGAGTTTCTTAACCATCAGGTGATGATTCTAAAGAGTTTGGGGACCACGAATTCTGATCGCACAGGCGAAATAACGTTAACAAGGACCATCTTCAATCCAAGCCAGCGCTTTTGATGGCCGATATCTGATATTTGCAGTTTTATTGGCGAATTCAAACGATTTAGTGAATAGCTTAGCGTGCTAACCAACTAACTATGCTGAAGGGCCTCTGCACCACTACTTTTGTAACTTAATTGCTAACTCACTCAGTCCCTCCAAAAAAAGCAATACATATACGGTAAGAGGGGAACG
The DNA here is from genome assembly GCA_951813785.1 of Criorhina ranunculi. Taxonomy (NCBI): domain Eukaryota; kingdom Metazoa; phylum Arthropoda; class Insecta; order Diptera; family Syrphidae; genus Criorhina; species Criorhina ranunculi. The sequence goes on from OX638381.1 coordinate 24,000,227, forward strand.
AATTTGGCTTACGCCTTGCAATTTAATGGAATGCAATTCATACAGTTTCCGCGGAAAGCCTTATCTGTAGATTAGCAAACTAAAACGGATTAACTTCCGCTATGCTATAACTTATTCAATTTAACATCCATCTACCTGAAAAGATGTTAAGATTTCTAAGAATTTGTGAAATAAGACGCTACTTAGCAATTATATTGCCTCCAAACTCTATAAACCATAGTATGGGTCGGTACACTTTATTGATTCTCTGTTTTACTTAGCAACATCTGATCGGTTTATTTCGCTTTCCTTTGTAAGAAATGGTGTGCAAAGTAGAAGTTATAAAATATAGTAAAACTATAATCGGTTTTAAGATTTCTGATCAAATGGTATGTACTCGCAAATCCTTGGGTTTTTTGTTTAGCAGGGATTTGAACCTGTATCAGCATGCAAAAGTTGTTCAACCTACTAACACCTTTGACCAAGGCGATAAAACTTAATATGAGAAAACTCAGAAGACATGTAAAGGTTATATGAATGATCAAATCCAAAGTGTTTAAAACGTTGTTACGTGAAAATCTGTTCAAGTTTTAGTTCCATGTAAAAATAAATTACAAATTCTATCTTTCTTTTCTATATTGAAATATTTTGGTTGGCGTGGCCCAGTGGTTAACGCTTATTGTGAACAATTAAAACAAACTCCGACGAGTATACCTTCATAGGTTCTTCATCTGCCGTTGTGAGTCGGCAGTAATCACAGGCCTCGCCTCTTTACGAACTGTTGCTCCAAATATTTGTATTTTTAAGCTACGCCTAGACCTTTTATGTAAGTTTGCAGTTCCTTAAGTAGTGAAGTTATGAAGAAAAAGAGTAAAAAAAAAAGTTTAATCATACACTTTTCTCCTTATTCGATCGCAAATAAAAATAGTGGCTTAACAGGTTCAAGCCTTAGAACCACTAAACGTTTTTTCGCTACACCACCTCTTCGCAGACATAAGAAACCTGCAAGAGTATATTCTGTCATGAAGAAGCTTCTCAATCCACCATTCGGAGTCGACAATAAAACTGTACACACAAGATGAATAGTTGCGGGAAGCTAGGCCCTGGCTCTCCATGAGCTCCACCGCCAAATATTTTTTTTTTTATTTATGATATGAGCTTTTATTGTAACTCGTCAGCTTTGTTAACGTTTTAATGACCCAATGGACAATCGTATTATCTTAACAGCTCTAAGTACTTTTCTCTATAATGGCTAAGAAATGATCAATGAGGTGACATTTTCAAGACATAGTTTACAAAAATTAGTCATGATTAATCATCAAAAGTCCCCTGATTAAAACGATAATGCAAGTCAATCCAAGAAGCAAACTCAACAATAATAACCTCGAAATATTCTCATTGAGTGCTGGTAGCTTGAACGGAATCTAAAATAATATTTGACATTAATCAAACGAACCTAGAAATTTGTATTTACTAGGAGAATTTCTATATAACAAAACTTAAGAATTTTTTTAAACGGAATTACATACATATTATGTGTATAGAAATTCAAGGCTGTACCCTCAATTGTTTTTACCTTAAAATTAGAATAGTTAACTAACGATCAGTTATACAAATCTGTACAACTTCAGACAAATTGTAGACCTACCTGCATACAAATAAAAATAGAAAATTAAAATTTGATGTGCAGATAAACAGATAAATATGTAGATAGTATCCGTTCATAATGCCAACACTTTAAAAATGAAAAATAATAGTTTGAGCTAGCTAATTGAATTTTACAAATCTAGCAGTTGGGAAGCTAATATGTACATATGTATTGACATTTTTTTTTTTCCAATAACAAACCTCACCTTATGTAGGGGTTACTGGTTGTTTCGAATTGAACCATTTTTGAAGTTAACGTTCAACTGAAAAACGGGGGAATACGTCTAATGTACACAAGTTTTTAAAAATATATTCAATATTTTCAACGAAATGGTAAGAAGCTTCCTAACAAGCAGACTGGTAGTGAGAGTCTGCAATTAGTTGAACGACTGACATTATATTTGCATAATAAGGTCCTTTTTAAATGCCCTAAATTTGTTATTAAGGAACAAAATAACTTTTTTTTTTCTTATTATCATAAATCTAAAAATCAGTAACAATTATGTATATTATGCATCTTAAACAGGACTAAATCAAAAATCAGCATCACTTTGTTAAAAAGTGCAATAACTTCTGACAAAAACTAAACCACGGAAAATGTTCCTTTATAGACATCATAATCAGAAATACATCTGTATGTACAACTATACAATTTAAGACTTAATTAAAAAAAAAAAAAAAACATCAACTGCTTTAACAATGAGAAGTTTGACCTTGTTCAACAAAATATCTTATTGACACAAAAATGATTCCAAACATCTTATCTAAGATTTTAGCTTTCGTATTACTTTTGAACACTAAATGCATCTATTTTATACTTTAACATTTGTGGCTTGGTTCTTTATTCGTACCTTAAGTCTTAGAAAACTGCTTAAACTTTTAATACTAGAATTCATGAGCTTTTTTTTAAGAACCAAGCTTTAGCTCTAGTGCCAACATTACAGATCTCTCAGTTCACCCCACATTTTATTAACCCTGCAACTGATCTTCTGGAGAAGAAATGGCTATATTAATAACACTGTCTAACTATTTCCTTTATAATTCCTTGATGAAGTCTGATACAAATTAATAGTGTGCAGTGTCCAATTAAGGCCAATGAGAAACAGCATAGCCAACAAGAGCACTTTGACCTAACATCCACTTTGATATTTTCTTCCAAACCGATCGTAACTTTTGTCCTCCACTTACCTAGATGTCCAAAAATCCTGCGGCTAATGTGTGCACCGCACACTAATGTTCCTGATGGAGACTGATCACAGATGGTATCCACAACAGAACCGCCACAGAAGCACTCAATTTTTTCTTCTTTTTTTTTTGATTTCTACACTTGTTGTTTGTAATTAATGATCCACAAATGATCGTCACAAATTCTTGAATTTTTTCTTAATTCACAAAATCCACGCAGATCACTTAACCTCTCTGCGCGGAAGAGGCAACAAACACATGAACTTTCCCAACCAAAATCCGAACAACAAAAAAAGAAATCATAAAGCATCCGTCAAAATCACCGCGATGTCATTCAAAGTGTCGCGTGTGTGTTAACGATTTTTTTTATTTATTTTTTTGAAGTGGTGTTGTACTGTTGTTTATAATCCCCTTTCGCTTAGTTAATTGATCAAATTAATTGCACCAAGTCCACTGTTGTGTGAGTGTGTTTATTTGTTTGTTGATTAATCACTGATAATCATGTGCAGGGACTTGTTTTTTTTTATTTTTGTTGTTGTTTGTTGCACATCCTTTTTTTTTTTTATGAGATTCGCACTGTGTTACACTTCGAATTAATTTTGCACACGGTATTTGTTTGGAAGCCTTGGGTAAACAACACACACTAAAACACTTGGTAATCCTTTTGGGTTCCTTTTTTAATCCACTAAAAGCGAACAAAATCCGAAATTAAATATGCAAATATTCCAATTCGCGGGAGATTTTCAAAAAAATATCCTTTCTATCGGTTGTTTGATGGTGTGGTAGTTACAACGGAGAACAGGAGAACACATGAATAGCAGTGTAAGTAGCGCACACCGCCTTTTCGTGTCGGCAGCCAAATGTACAATGATTAATAGCGATGACTTGGTGCCGGATTGAAGGCATCTAAAAAGGAGGAAGACCAACCACCAAAGCACACTAAGAATTCCTTTTGCGCCGCTATTGTTGTGTAGTACTTGTGTGTGGCCGTTGTTGTGTTGTTGGTGTTTTGTTTCACTCCGTTCGGTATTCTCGCGCTGACTTGACTGATCGACGAACAAGTCACGTATGGATGATGAGACGACCACGACGACGACGGCGACCAAATCTACTGGCATAGGACAGCTACACCGTGGCAACGGCGACGACGAGGACGAGGACAAGGAGGACGACGACGATGCGATGGCAATGATGATGATACGGCGAACACAACACACAGGCCAAAGAAGAAGAGTAGTTGAAGTAGAAGAGTGTGTGCACGAAGAGGACCTACTAACACTCCTATACGGTTGGTATGAGGATATGTGAGGATGACGACCAAGAAGACTACGAAGATGACGGTGGTGGATGACGACGGCGATGATGAGGATGGTGATGATGATGATGCTGGATGCTGCTGCTACTGCTTGCTGGGATGTATGCGCGACACCACGGTCCAGTCAGTGACAGAAATTCCAGCCGTGTGGCATATTCCCGTTATTGTCCTTTCTCTTGCCGTGTATTACGGTGTGTTCTCTAGTGGTGGGCGATGGATGTGGTGGTGTGTGTCGAGAACTTGATTCCTAGTTTGGTTTCTCGCGGCAATAATTATAGCTGTGTGTCCTTCTTTCTCCTTTTACACTCCTCTTCGCACACATGTAAGAATGCCCAATGCCCCTATGATAAATTTTTTGGCAATCTAAGGTGAGGAGGGCACATACAGGACACGCGGAGAATCACAGTAGGATAATAAATTGAGGTGGAGAGTGTATATCTTGGTTCTCTTCTTATCCGCAATTCTCTCTGCTCCTTGTTCTTGTTCTTCTTCTAGTTGTTGCGATATTCTTCTATGTTTGACCAGTGTCCATTTAGATCACAAACACACTAAAACGTCTCACATATACAGCCAACGCGCATTGCTTATGTGTGCTTCATGTGAATGCGATTAATGGGGGTAGGACAGGACATATGCGAAGGGGACGACGACGGTGAGTCGGTAACGGCGATTCTGTATGCTGTTTCTCTCTTCTTCGATGAGCGGCGAGCGCAAGATGTTGGCTAATGCTGGATGGGGGAGCATCCTTTATCCGTTTCCCATGGCTGTGTCGAATTCGCGCTGGTCAGTTAGAGAATACTGTGTACGAAGGTGGGTGGTGGGCATACATACACGTGTATAGATTTCTTGGACTTAGCCTCTTTGAATGTGTGTTGAACTTTAAAGTTTGTTTATGTACACTCGTGTGCGTGTGTGGACTGTGTTTTTCGAAATGCTTTGCCGCAAGTGTCCTTTCGTCGTCGTCTTCTTGTTCTTCTCCTTGGTGGGTTCGCTCGCGAGTTGTGTGCGTTATTATGTAAATTGTCCACCGAAGAAGTGGGGTGGTTTATTGCTAGAATTTGGGGGTGGTTTTCGAATCGAAACTGTAACACACATACACACACATGTGATTGGGTTTAGTCCAGTTTTGGACTACCCGCCCCTTTGCCCGCACAGTCAAGAATTTCAATTCGATGGTTATGGTGGTGGTGATGGAACTTCTTGCGTCGAGTGACCATTCAATTTAAAGTCTCACACACAATGCGTATGCGTACGCATGAGTGTTCACCGGAGCGAAGTGTGTGTGCGTGTGAAAGATATTGTTATGTGTTTTGATTTCTATATTCCTTGCATACACATCCTTAGCGCAGTGGTCAAGTAAAAAGTATTCCCATGTTTATCTGGGACTGTCCTATGGCCCGCACTTCTTTTCTTTTCCGTTCGCTCGTAATGCGATTTGCGCGCACAATAGTTTGGATGTCCTTTCACCCTATGTGGTTGTTGTTGTCGAGATGTTTGTTATTTTTCTTGTGTTTGCTTTAAAATAAACATGTTAACCCCTCGCTTCGATTCTCGGCTAGTCCTTTCCGGTGTAAAGTAAAGTGTCTCCCTGTCCCTTTTCGGGCTCGTGAGATAATAATTACTTCTTAGAAATTTGCGGATGACCACTAGAAATCTACCGATTCCCTGTAAGTATGTGTGTCTGTGTGATTGAATGTAACGAAAGTTTTCTATTTTGAATATTAAAAAAAAAAAAAAAGGATTTTGCACCGACACCGCAAACGATTTATTTTTTCTTTTTCTTTTTTGTAAATGTATCCCTATTTGTAAGCTTGTCCACTTGTTCTCCTTTTAAGTTTGGCAGCGCAACTATAACTCTCAACTCGAAAATAAAAAGACACAGAAACTAGCGTAGATCCTTTCGCTACAAAGTTTGGCGGATATCTGAATAAAAGAATTCGCCCATTCATGTTGAATAGGAAAAGGGAACCTATCATCCTGTACAGCACACAGTCGTATAGTCGGTGTAGTAGCGAGGACTATCCTTGCTGCTATCGTCGTTGTCGTCATTGCCATATGTGTGGAGTCTCTTCAAAAATCTACGCTTGCGGATGTAGGTACGTTGACTAACTGTAGGGTTAGAATCTAGAGAATGGCGCTTTTTTTTTGCTCAAGTGAAAGGCGAGCACACGTTAATGCAGCATGGGTATATGTAGGTCTAAGTGGGAATGTGTATGCGCGCTGCATGTGTCCGTCTAGTCATGTGTCCAGAGCACAAGAAACTTAACCCCCCGTACCACTTCAATATCCACCCGCGCTAAAATATCTTCTCAAAACCCCTGCCATCGTTCACTTGTGCACATTTTTCCTTTCTTTTGAAAAGTTTCTGCTGTTTTCCTTGCATTTTTTTCCTTCCTCTATGATTTTTTTTCTTGTTCTTGTTTCATTGGTGGTGGGATTTGATGTGTTGCGCTGCTTTGGTGCTGCTCAGCATAGTTTCAAGAGTCCTTTTTGCATTGTTGTTGTTGTTTTGTCATTTTCTTTGGATGAATATGCAGCCTGTCGGTATCGTCGGAATGACATAGAAGATTATATTCATGTGCTTATACTTCGATACATGTATATCCATAGAGAGGTATATATGTATGTATTTAGGTACCTATACTGCAGGAGCTACTTGAAGTCTGCGCTTCGCTTAATATTGTTTGATGGGATGCATAGATTTCCTTTTCTTTGGCGGATTAGTGTTGCCATTGTTTAAAAAAATAAATGGCTGACAATACCTAAGGTGTAGATAAAATATGAACATAAGTCGCAATGGCTTAGTGGTTAAGTGCAATGGACTGCTAAGCGAGGGGACACAGAAAAAGCTTTTCAATCCGCCGTTTGCAGTCGGCAATAAAACTGAAGGTCCCTTTCATTCGTGCAGAAAATAGAACACGCACAACAGGAATGGTTGTGAGAAGCTAGGCCTTGGCTCTCTATGAGCTGTCGCGCCAAATATGTACATATGTACATATGTAAGTATGTACTTACATATAAATCTTGCCCCCAGTTGCCTTTTTAGACAGAGTGATTATTGTTTTTGTGATATGATTGCGCCCTGCTGTTTTTATCTCAGTTTATAGCGAAGTTATTAGGTCTCAAAGTAGACGACATTCCGTCCTAGTCGTCGATGTTGGACGTCCTTTCTCGTTGACAGCATGTACATAATTCATCTCGCTCTCCTTTACCGTTAAACTGTTCATATACATCATAGACCAGCTGACCTCTTTCAATTATATCAATGTCATTCGTACGTAAACGTAATATTTCCAATTTACGGAGGGGCTGCTTCCCCGGGTTTGCAGTCGGCTATACTTTGAAGGCAAAGATTAGTCCATTTACAAGATTATAATCAAGGAAGGCTTGATGTAGGTACAAATAACGCATAGTTACACTATACCTACTTACTTTAGGCTTATGACTCGTGAGCAAGCCTCAGCCACACCAGCATCAAATAAGTTCTAGGCTTCCAGATTATCGTAAAGAAAATATGAGACAAGATGGGTTCATACTATTGATTTGCTCTCGAAGTGTATAGCTTGTAAGGCATCGATATTAGAGCCAAGGATTAGACAGAAATTCACGAGTTCTTCGAAAAGTTAGAACTTTCCAATGGTAACACTTTCGTTTTAAAAAAGTACTATTTCACTTGGCAGAGAATAAAAGTTTCACGAGCAAGGATCCAAACAAAAACAACACACATTCTCATCCCTAACCACCCACGACTCAGACCACTAAACATCGTTTCTTCTTCTATGCCACTCAGTTGGCGACAGGATACCCACCCAACAACCAACCCCACCATTGCGACCATTACCACTAGCTACTCATCCCATCTCACACATGGTCAAAAGAGAGAGCCAATGCTGTAGCAAAGAGGATTCTATCTAAATACATCGCAGTTTACAGTCCAGCGCTGGATATTCCCGTTTGCTTTCTTTTAAATTGCCAAAGGACAAGTATCCCCCTTCCAACCCTTTACACTGATGGTCCACAAATACAGGGAAACAGCGAGTACGCACACATATGACCGGTAGAAAGGTTGCCAGTGCCACCAACATATTGGACGATATGTGCCGCATATCCTTCGTCTTCACATCTATACGTGTGTGTGCATGTGCGAAGGAGATACAGCGGGTAAAAACGTTCACGTGTAAGGACGAATGTCCGCAAGCATCCATCTTTTATCTTTGCATGAGAAACTCAAAGTTAGTCGGATATCTGCTACATGGGGCCTGACGGTGTATGAGTAGAGGTGGCACACATGAATGTATGAGAGCCGCCGAATCCTTGCCGGTCATCATTAGATACGTGAAAGGAGAAGATGATTATATGGAGAGAATAGCCAACTGTGGTGGCAGGCTTCCAGCGGAGCAAGGATACAGCATCGTCGTCGTCGTCATCGTCGTCGTAGTGGTTCTCGCGCGACTACCCTCGCGTATTATTCGCGTCTTTCGTCCGCTGCGGCAATACATGCACTATGACTGACAAACGGTGGAACGGAGGAGCGCTAGGGGAGGGGTGGATTTCTAAGGCCATTTGTGCCTATCAGCCGCCGCATGGATACATTATGTGCCGATAGAAATTTTTCCGTGGGGTGAAGGATGCGGGGAAGAATGGTTCGTTGGTTTCGTTTCATCCGGCCTTGATGGGAATGGCAGCGGGTGAGATGGGCGCGCAAATGGAGTGTGTGTTCAATTCTTCGCTGGCTAGCGAAGGCAAAGTGTATCCTTTGATTCTATCGCAACGGTATCCCCTAGATCTCAGCGAACGTACGAGTGTACATACCTACTACTTACGTGGACGAAATGGACCTAGCATCCCCTTCGGGTTTCCTTTCAAAATTCTTGCACTGTGTGTACATTTGCTTCGAAGGGGTGGGGTATTGGTGGTAAGGGAGGACATTTTCGGTGGTTGTACACTATACGAACGTTGGCCGGACACACATTTGTGCACCGGAGCGGCGGTCGAGGAGGAAGAAGACCGGTGACCGACTTGGGAGTGAGGTAGTAGAATCGGACGCTTGTCAGAGTTGGGTCAAGTGAAGGAACATGCAAAAGACGAAGAAGGAGAAGATTGGGAAAATTAACGTAACGTTTTCGGGATACGAAGGATGAGGGATGAACAAATACGTGGTCAGCGAACAGAGAACCCGCCGGGTGAGGGCGGATGGAAGGGTATGTACTGCCGTAGCTCAGTTGTGGGGTGGTGTCAGATGTTGACGAACGAAACACTCGTGAATATTGGGAGTCGGGGTGGTTTCGGTGGTAATGGTATTTCTATTTGATATGGGTCGAATGTCCAGTCAGTTCCGACGAAGAATTTCGCTTTGCAAATGTCCAATGTTGAAGCGGACAGCACGGGGATGGGGAAAGGCGGGATGAATAAATGGACGGGGATATTTCGAGGGCTGGATGTATGTATGTTGGTATGTGTATATATAAAACGTCGTCTTAGCATCCAAGTTCGTTTCGGGGGTATACACACGCTCCGGCACATGAAGCAACAACGAACAAACGTCCACTTGAAATTAGCCTCTGTGGATGACATCCTTTGTGCTCGTGAAGTTCCTTACGTTCGGGCTTAAGTCCTCCTCAGGTTGTGCGCCATAAGAAATGAGTCGAAAATAAATTAGAGTATGAGCGAATGTTTGGAATGGTGTACAATAGTTGGAGGTGTTCGGGAATGGTGCGTTTTAAGGTGAAAAGGCCGTTGACGATGACGCCAACAACGGGTGCATTGTTTCACTTGCAAAACACACTGGATAAACATGTGATCCATTCTCCTGTGGTGCCAGTGGTCTAGTTCGTTATTTGAAAAGGACAAGCTGCTGTTGTGACTGACTTCAAGATTCGTTAAAATTAAATTTATTTCATTGTTTGTATGCGAGAGGTCAGATGTTTGTCCAAAATGGAATTACGTTTTTAATTATTTTTGCTTAAAACATTTATAATATTAGCTAAATGATTTGTTTTGGTATAAGCCAGTCGTGTTGACATATCTAAAGTATGCAAGGTACCTAAACCCCAAAAAAAAAAATGTTTCTACCAGAAAAGGAGAAGATTTTCGACCGTATAACATACATACGTATGTACAATGTTCAATTGGTTAAAACATTTGACGAAATACGATCTTGATGCACTTTTGCGGAATTCGTTGGTCAATATTCTTCTTAAGAAACTTGGATGGTGGTAAGACATAGCACGCCTCAGACAACCTTTTCTATAGATCATTCATCATCATATCCACGTATTTTTCAAAATTTGCTTGCCGATGTTGACAATATTAACGTTATGGACTTTACGAGAAAGGTATTGAAGCGAGAAGCTATCAAAAATTTTAAAGCAAAAGATGTCCAAAACACTGGTGTTTTCGGTTGAAAATTATTTTGTTGATAAGTGAATGATCTTACTTGCGTTGAAATGCTCAGACAATTAAAAATTAATAACAATTTGATAGACACGAACCGATGAGAAAGATATGTATCCAACTCTCAAGATACTTATAGCGAAGACATGTTGAATGAATAAATGTCAATGTTCCTACAAAAAGTATGACAACAATGTTTTTCCAGACCGATCTTAGAAGATAAGGTTTGCTTGCCAAGCATGCTAGTGGTGGTATATGTAATTTCTGACACACTGATTGTAATATTGATCCGTCTCTCTTTATGCTACCTCATTTTAGCTGCTAGTCAGATGTGGTCCTGTTGCGACTTATAACGAATATGCCTTGTAAAGGAATTTACATACTCCGTGTAGGGATTAATTATTGAGGCGTTTATTTTGAAGTCAAATTTAGACAGGAGCTGAACAAAGGTCATTAATTTTTGACTTACGAGTATACTGTGTAATAACAGTTGTTGTAGTCATAGTCCCTGAATATTTCTGATCGTGTTCTTCTAAACGCGGGGGCGTTTAATCACCCTTCATATAGGTTTAGATTATACCGAATCCTGCGAAGAAAAAGAGAAATCAAAAAGTAAAAGAAAGATCGGATGGAAATTAAAAGTATTTAAGCCTTCATTACGCAATCTTTACTGCGTTGTACTTAAGATTCAAACCAGGTCTGATAACGTTCTAATTGCAATTCTTTTGGACGAGCTGATCATTTTGCAAAAAATATTTCTTTGACGTTAGGCAAAAAGGTCTTAAGTCAGAAACTGCAGTTTTTTGTAAAACCAAATTGAAAATAGTTTAATTATTTGCAAATCGGGATTAAATGTTTTGAAAAAATATGATGGTAAATAAGCTCTACTGAAGACCTATATAATAATGTTAATACATTTTTCCCAATTAAACCCAATCAAAAACCCAAAATGCAATTTTTTGACTTAAGACCTTTTTGCCTAACGTCAAAGATTTATTCTGATTATAATGAATTCGCTGTATTGCTGGTACTTTAACGGCTGTCGGATATCGTACGCAGAACTTCTCAGATCGAAGGTGCACGTGTTGTCATAGTCGCAGTAGCGCGTGGAAGTTGATTTAAAACAGATCGATTTGCCAGGCATTGCCAAAAAAGGCTTCGACAATAATTCTTTTGAATTCGCGTAGGCGAAGGGTTAAATTTCCGCTTGACGAATTAAGTGATCGCCGAGACGTATGAGATTTAAGATTTTAATTTGTCAACGTTTTTTAAAGATCGGAGAGTTTTAGAATTGCTTCACAGTCTTTTCAATGGGATCATGAAAGTACTATTTTAGAAACACATACATACCTACGCATATTGGAGGCTAATGTCATTCTATAAGGGCTAGTTAGACATTCGTTACACTTGTCGTATTAGAACTTCTGATAAACGAGGGAACAAAATGCCAAATGTCTATGGTCATGATTTTCATAAAAATATCGCAACCATTGACAATAAATTTGGACAAAAAAAAAAAGTACTCATCATTCCTAGGTCCGGTTAAGACTTTTGTCTTCAAATGCTTTCTCGAACACGTATGTAAGTATACCTATTCTTTTGCGTTATCCTGCGTGTCATGTGATAACTGCTCCTTTATTGCTCTGCATGATACAAAGTCTTAAACATAAATCCATTCTTTTTCTCTCTTTCCTTAAACGGGATTAATTGACAACTATTTTGTACCTTTATCGTTATCTGTTCATGTTATTTTTGTTCTTCTTCTCCTGTTTGTATTCTAATCATTATCCCTTCTTCATCCTTGGCCATTATCCAAAAAAAAATCTAAAACATGCAAAAGTCGCTCTCATGCATACATATATCTCACTAACACTAATGAACAGTTGTATGATAGTAATGCGAAATCTCCTCTTATTCTTTGTCCTTCGGAGAGTAGTAGCAATAGCAACTATATCCACGGAAAAAAGGATCTGATCCCAAAAAGCGATTTTCTATCTTTTCGTCCCATGTCCTTTCTGTTCCGTTTGGCGTTTATTTATTTTTTTTTTTTTTTGCATTTATTTTCTCATTTTCCCCCTATTTCCACACATCTTCTGGTCTACTGCTGCTGCTCCTCCGTATTCTTCATTTCCTCGGGCATTCTCATCGTCGTCGTCGTCGACGTTGTATTTATTTCTTCTCCGCATGTGAACGGACAGTTTGCGAAGAGTTCGCGAAACGCGATTTAATGTCAAGTATATGTATGGGTGGGCTATCGGCTTAGCGAACCCACATGCACATGGGCATACACAGGACATATTACATATGTACAATCGTATGTATGTATGAACGTACGTTTCCCAGCACGATATATTTTCCTTTCTCTATTATTTTCTATACATATATTGATTGCTATAGTTTTTTGGTGGCCGTCGCGCGGTGCTATTTGATGGGTGGCGAACGGGTGAGAGGAGAGGGAGGGTAGAGATTTTGTATGTTATGTCGCGAAGGACATTCAGCGAAAAAGGGATAAACGTGACAAAGAGAGGGTGGGTGATGTGGTGGAAAGAAAATCGCCAAAACGCCGAATAAGGGTAGTGTCCTGAAAGCAATAGCGGCGCGGTGACGACCGACGCGACGGTAGCAGCAGCAGTAGCAGGTTTATTTATGTTCGGATAGTTGTATCTATACACTTCAGGACTTTCTGGGCATTGTGTGTAGCAAAAGGACCAAAGAAACGTACGTACATATAAAGTGTAGTGTACGGGATGAGATGTGATGAGGGTATTCTTAATTTTCACCCCCTGGCCGGTTTTTCAGCTGGATCGCGTAATTTGTTGGCCACCGCTTTTGCTGTATGTATGTATAGTTATATGCAGTATATTACACGTATGTGGGAATGTGTAGTACCCATACATACGTATGTATGTATATATATCTTCATATGTCCTTGCTCGCCAGTAAAGGATATGTCTGGGGTTTTTTTTCGCCCTTCTGGTTATGGTAATGACAGCGATATGTGTAGATGGCTCCATTCTATGGATGAATAGATTTAGCGCGACATTTTATAAGGATATACTATAGCGTGGACCATATTAGGAGTTTGGGGAGTAAGCCTTTGTCTATTTGGCTCCTGGATGCCAAGAAAATGTTATCTACATAATCTGTGACGTTAACACTGCCACCGCAAAGTAAGATCGATAGTACTTGGTATTAAAACATGATGTTCTGCAATATTGTTGTTATAAGGTTCAAGTCTTTTGCAGTAGCAATCGTAAAACAAGAAAGTCTCAGTGCTAATAAAGGACGAATTGCGGATTTTCTGGGTAACACAATATGAATATTCAAAAAAGTACTGAAGATAGTCAATTTAACTGTTGCACATCTGTACCAATAATTCAATAAGACTTTCGACAAATCAGTTATTTATAGAACGACCATCAGCTATCAACCTGAACAATCAAAAAGACAGAGTCCGTATGTACGTATATAGATATACATATGCATGTGTAGTCAAGTGCTCCGTAGCCGCACAAGGTTTCTGGATATTATTGTAACCGGGTTCCCAGCAGAGAATAAGTAAATCTCGCAGTGGATCTAAAGGACATAAAAGCCGATCATAGTACCAACCTACCGTCAGCTAGGTGGCAGTAATTTTAAATTATAAAGATGAAGGTGAATGTCGAGGCCATTTGAAAAATATGTGGCAGATGTCTATGCTAGAAGACATGCTCTGTTTCAATCGATATTGAAGCTTTCTAAGAGCACTTAAGCTCTTCTTCTAGTGAACATTAGTAGCTTTGTCGTTATGGCATTAAGTCAAAGATCTGTGGTTAAGAATACGTTACATGATGTCTCTAAATAATTCTCGATAAGGATAAGGACATTCGCAGGTAATTTATACCGCGCCTTTGTTGTAAATTTTCTTTTATTTTTTATTAGAGACGACTGGCTGACAGAGCTGCATTTACTTTTAGACTAATTAGAAATTATAGTCGATAAAGGTGTCCAAGGGAATCCAAGCAATTGTGCCGGCATTGATCTACCGTTGAATTTATCGAAAGTTCTTTGAATTTTTCGGAAACATTTCAAACTTTATATTTCTGGGCTTTATATTGTTAAACGGTAGACAATTCCGAGTCGGAAATAAAAATTTTAATTTCTTTCGATTCATGAGCAACACAAATAGTTTTGCTGAAAGAGAAAAGAGCCTCAGCACCCACCACATAAAATTGGTTAGTAATCTCTAATAATTCTTCTGCTTAAGTTTGTTTTTCCATGCTCGAGCGATCGGCAATCGGTTATGCAAAGTATAGTCCATATATGATATTTATGTGTCTGTCATGAGTTATCAATGATTAACCATCTTTCGACATTCAATTATATACAAAATTAATGAATAATTGTCACCTACAATCTACACCGTCAACTTAAAATTCCCCAGAGAAAATATACTTGTACATCTACCCTTACATTTCTGTTTTTTTTTTAACATTCCCGGTTCAAGTCAGAATCAGAGGTATGCGCCTACATTCATCCCAACTACATATTTTGAATTGGCATTTGGTTAGTCTGGATATGAGACACTGATTCTATATTTTTTTTTTGGCAATCCTTACCAAGAATCCTTTAGAATTTAGATTTTTTCGAATCTAGAATTTAAGAATATGAAAGAAAAACAAGCCATACCGAAAAAATACATACACAGGAGAACAAGGACTAAACAAGAAAAAGGACTTCTACATATGTTACCTGTCTGCGATGAATCTCCCATCATCAGCACCTTTTCTTTTGAAACTAAGGAAAAGCAGAAGCAGCAGTGCAAAATCAACAAACACGAAAATAGGGATCACGTCACTAGGCGTTTCCTTTTCGCCGTTAATACTCATTTAAGCCGGCAAAAAGAAAGGTGCTCACCAGAATAGTAGCGAACTGTTGACTGGATGTCCAAAAAAAAAAAATCTGGAACGTTCACTCTTCAAATAAAGGTAGTACATATTCGTTTTCGAAATAAGTCACAGTTCTAGCAGTGGACGCGAAAATATTCGTGTATGTATGCGTTTGAATTGGACCCTTCTTTATGTATAGCACATATGTATGATCCGTGCACCTTCATCGTCAACTTGAAGTTTTGACTGCGAAATCCAGGATGTTCTCATCTTCTTTTCAAAAAATATCGCCAGCAAAAACCGAAATGCGAAAAAGTGGAAAAACAAGGACACAACAAACCATCTCACTGATGCGAATTAGCACATGGAATAGCAGACAAAAATAAAACAAATGGCGAAGGGAAAAGGAACAAAAAAAAAAAAGAACCTCGTCCTGGGATTTAGATTATTATCTGTCTGAATAAGTAGTGAAAATAGAAAATTAGATAGAAGCAGGAAAAGTTTATGCGGCTGGTCCTCGGCATGAACCTATTCAAATTATTTCCATGTCATTAAATAGAACTACCTTTGTGCTGCTAAGAGAGTGGTGTGTATTTATGTGTGTTGTAGTGGCACAGCATAGCGGTAGAAATTGTGCACTTATGTCCATGTTTAGATGACCGTAGATGGTGTTCGTCCTTTTTTCTTATTTTGGTTGCTGTATAACATCTACTAAGATCACTTACCTGAAGGTGCACCAGAGTGGTTATACTTTGGGAAATTCCATATATGCCCTCCAAAGTGCCTGACATTCATGAACCGCATGAATGGTATAAATGTTTTTTCTTATTTGTGGAGACGAAGGGTGCCTGTTAATTAGATTTGGTAACTAACAAAATATATCAGAATAGAAGCAAAAAGGTGTATATTTTTCTTTTTGCACTGTGAAGCCTGAGCCCAAAATAGCTTAGGGGAGGTCATTTACCGTGTATGAATAACCAAACAAATATTCCAGTTAGCTATATAGAAAAATAATAAAAAATTTCCGAAAAAGGAGTAAACAACGAAATTCGAAGTTCTCTTACGACCAACTAAGGTTCATTTGAACATAAAAGGCTCAGATTTGCTAAGTAAAGCTAAGCATTTCCATGTCTCCTGGCTTCGACCAGATTAGCACATGTGGGGAAGTAAGAGGAATGACGACGAGCTATGGAAACGGCTGCTTTTACAATTTGTCTGCCCTTTTCAATTTGTAGAGGCTTCCAAAAGTTGACTAAGGTGCGATTCTTAACAATATGAAACAACAGCGGTTATTGATGGATCGCCGTAGAATAAGTCTTTTCGCAGAGTAGGTATATTTTCGTGAATTTGTCACGAATACAATATAAACTTCAGGAGGGTTCTTAATTCAACATAACTCTTCCCTGCAGCTTCTGTAGGTCCTGTTTGAAGTTAACAAATCAGAGATTGATGACATCGGGATGTTCGAAAGAAATACTGTGAATTATAAAGCAATGGCAACAGTACCAATAATTCTCCGTAGTCATTCTGGACACCACCCTCGGAGCAAAAAGACTGAAACCTCATACTACCTGAGTTTTAAAATCACCTCACCAACACTAGCGTTGTGTGAATAGCATCATAAAGGTATTCATAACCCCTTTAGCGCTAGTGAATCATAAAAAAAATAAAAAATCAGAGATTAGCCATTGGAGCTTCACAAAAAGCCTTGCAACATTTGCAATAACGCTTTGAAAACGGGATCAACTAAGGGTGCAGACACACATTTGTTTCAAATATTGTCTTTGAGTTTTGTTAAAAATTTGTTTTTGTTTTTCAAAATATTTGTGGGTGTTATAAGTGTATTGGTTAGTTGATAGAAAACTGTCAGAAAAGTTAAAACAACATATCTCGCACATTAGCAGAAGCACCTGATACGCTTTTGATGGTATAAACATGGTGGACAACGGATACATAAACAATCCTTCAAAACTCATTCATAGCAGATATGCAAATTTATACATATTTCAGAGAAACAGGAGAATCCGATTTCCTTTGCAAATCCATCAGTCCAGCAAAGACAACCAACGTTCGCCCTAGACACCCAACTTGTCAATGTCATACAAATGTTGGTTGGTATTCGATGTGTTAGAAGGACATCGCTATTTGCATGTGTTCTCATCTGTTTGACTTTGTCTCATTATTCGCGACTTGTGCTATTTACCAAAAAAAAAAACAAAACAAAAACAACAAAAAACAATGGTAACAAGTATCATGTTGAATTATCCTTCATCAGTCTGCTGCTTCTTTTTTTAGGACATTCCACATACAACCTGGCGACGGATGACGATCTAGTGGGAGTGAGGGGTCGTCTTCTATGCACATTTAGTCTACAAATTAAACAAAGAATCTACGAAATGCCACTGGGGTTTTCTTATTTTTTCTTATTGTGATATTTCTTACACTGTTACATATTTTATTTTTTTTGTCGCAATAGGGTGCCATGTGCACCATGGTGGCGGACTGGTAATGTGCACATGCAAGTCAAGTCTGCTGAAATCATCATCCAGACAGAGATTTCTTCTTCTCATTTTATTCTCATCCCGCTTCTTTTTTTTATCTTCATGTACATATGCGAAGTACTCTATCTTTCAACAAAAGTATTCGCAGAAAATCGCAGAAGACTGTAAAGTTTTGTACATGTGTGAATGATAATGGGACACACGTCTATCTTTTTGATAACAACAAGCAGCAGACAGGACGAGGAATAGATGAAATAGGTTTTTTTTTTTAATGTAGTCATGCATCAAACTAGAAAATTTGAATGCGGTTTAACACTTCTCAGTGGACAGTCCACAACAGTGCCAGTTTGGCTATGTGTTTGAAAAGTTTAATCAACCCTAAAATTGTCCACCGATTAAGCATTATGTGTAAGGTGTGTGTTCATTTCATCCGATGGCTGAATTACTACATAGTTTAGACGCATTTAACCACGTATCAGTCTTATTCAGGGACATAGTCGATATGTGTTCATACAACTCGTGGTCAAATAGAAATTTAATAAAACTGCAAACAATTAATTTAAGGACCACTGTGTCACTTAATGATAAAGATAAGGCAGAAAGTTAAGGATAATTTCACTGTACAATCCTTTCGAAATCGCAGTGTGGCTTGCCTACTGATTGTTCGGTGCTATTGAAGAGCAAACTAGAGGAGCACAATTTCCCTCCAGAGAGCAGCATTGATTTGACAAAAAATAAATTAAAATGACAATGCCTGAACAGGCGGTGGTCAAGCTTATCTTATAGTGGTAGATAAAGGTATGTATATGCTTTTAGAATCATAGACAAAATTCGAACAGTCCTGGATCCGAAAGTCTGATGTTTTCGAATATACAAATATGTATTCCGAAATTTCTGTCAATTGATAAGTTATTGTGCTGTGATCACCGTGGCTTAGTCATCAAAGTCCTGTCTCCAACTTCAAGAAACTCTTGAAGCACTAGATATGCCTGATGTCGTTAACTTGTGAGCAAATAAGCTAGGTAGTTAAATCCTAATTCGTGTACTTTCTTATAATTCGAATTACACTACAGTCAGAGTTTTCGAAGCCAGTGTGACTATTTTGGCTCTTGGACATGATAAAATTGCGTGTTTTCTCTATGCATGACAGTGTGAATGAATCTTAAAAAAGGAGCGAAATAAGAAGAAAATTATGATGCGTTTCATATGTCTGCCTTTCCTATCAACGCAGTCGAGTGTAGAGATCATATGATTCTTCATTTGTAACCTCATGCAACACTCTGTAAATAAATTAAAATAACAATTCAATAATCGAAGCCCGCCTTTCGTCATAAAAACTACAAGAACTCATTCACTTCTTCAATAAGTGCAATAAATTTTTTACAATTAACGCCCAAAATGTCATAAATTTTGCATTCACATGCAAAAATCATCAGTTCACGCGTTTCGGTCGCCGCCATTACTTCCTCCTTTTTTCAATTCATTACTGGGAATTTTGCCTTTCATCGTTTGCTTCGTCTATAAATAACAACTACTTCCGTCCTCCCTAAGGAATTATTTATTTATGCCTCCGACAAACATTGAAACATCCTCAAATTTCACCAGCAGAACAAAAAAGGAATCGCACTATGGACATTCCAAAGTAAAAAAAACGCGCGAAAAGTATTTTCAATGCACTCACACAAAGAGAGAGAGAAAATGCACAACACGGTGAAAGGTTAAAAAAGAAAAGAAAATAACACAATAGGAAAAGTCTTTCAAAGAACTAAGGCGATCAAACCTTCCCATTAAGGACGACGATCTGCTTGGGCGATCAGTGTTGCAATCTACCTGCAAAGGACACTTATTCTGCATCAATTATTTGCAAGGATTCTTATTTTCTTTTCGCCTTGTGATCCTTTTGGGTATGTAATCTATGTCTGACAGTCCCCGTGTCATTGGTATTAAATAATTCATAACGGAACCCACCAAGGAGGGCTCTATTCGAACCAAAACGGATCGAACTAGGAAGAACTAGAAAACACACCAATTAAATGGAAATAAAGGAAAAGGATCAGGATTCGGTAGGGTTATGCTTACGCGTATTTTTTCGCATTTCCCACTCTCCCTTAAACGCACGCTATTCTCCAGCGGAACAAAACCTTCCACAAATTGAGACATTTCTAGTGGGTAGGATACATTCCTTCTCACTCGCTGTTAGAATTATATTCTTTTTTCTTTTTTTGTCAACTTCCGCTTGATTTTCGCGATCTGAATTATTTTCCGCATTCCCCCTTTCTCGTTGATTACTGTTTTTGTGTCTGCAATGGGTTCGATGTGATGTGTGCCATTTTTAATGCCATCCCTCGCATTATCCTTGAGAACTCTGCACGCTACACCGATAACTGCCGAGAATGCAAGGATACATTTTCAGAAAACCGCCAAAATTAGAAGATTCTCCAGGAAAAAAAAGGGACACGAAAGAAAACCAGCAGGGCGATGAAAAGGAACAAGTAATTCCGTTTATTGGTGTTGGTGGCCGACTACCCATCATGTAGCGAAGGTGCGGGTAATTGTATGACATAGTGTTATTGTTGGACGCTGCCTAAATTGACAACGCAAGCGAAAAGTATGCGGTCCTTTCTTGGCAATCACAGCAGGATGTCCTCAGGATCGCCTAGGGTTTACATGGCCGGTGCATGAGAAACGAGAATAATTCCATTAGCTCTGCATAGAGTAGTGCATGCGAATGTGCTTGCGTACGCAACCATGTATTTAAAATGGAAATCCATTTACCGCCTTTTCTGCATTTCTTGCGCTGATTATCTACGTTTTCCAATTGAAAGCGGTGTTGGTGTGTTTTTTTTTTTAATTTTTTTCTATTGATTTGCCGTTACTTTCGGGAATCCTGTCAGAAAGAGCGGATGATGAATGATTGGAAGGGACGTGAAAAAACAAAAGGTCAGTTTGCAGGATATTTGAATATGGGGTGGCCTAGCGTAGAAAATTCGTTTGCTTATGGAATAGATAGGTCCGGACCGGACTATTAGACAGGTAGGCAAATCATATTAGAAACTAGATTTTGTTTGCACAAACATGTACATGATTAAGTTCGGTAAATTAAAATAATTTCTGGCTCGCATTCGCAATTGTTAACTCTTCAGCTGACAGGAAAACAGAACACTCTGGCTGCTCTATAACAAAATTACAACTTAAAGAGTCCTACACCCTCTCCACATTAGTAGGCATCCCAACCGGACACAACATGTTACGGTAGCACACAGAGAAACCAAAGTTGAGCAAAAATGATCTATGTAGAATAAAGACTGCGGAGATAAGGAAGAGCATGAGGATACCCCACCACACTTTCTCTGCTATTACCTACCTCTTAAGAACCTAAGACTTAAGACCTTAAGTCAATATTTCTTCAGTGCCTTAATTTAACTTTCCAACAAGCCTATTAAATATTTGTGCAAATTTGTTAAATCCTCAGTTTCTAAACCCAAAAGAAAGTCTGCTTTCACGACTCAGGGATCCTAACATCCCCACCTGGGCATCACAATTGAGCATCCCTCCCAGCGTCACTTACCTTACCCAATCTTACCTAAGAAAGCATCTTCACTTGTGGAAAAAAACAGTTTTTCTTGAGTTCGATAACGTAAAGTATTTGAAGATGCTTTAATGAACTGTTTTTGACCATTTGTAGATTCGATCGATATCTGCTGCGGTATTTTGTTTTGAAATTCCCAAGGACAATTCTATCGTCATGCTCTGAGCAGTCCCCAAAGGTGTCGTTTATCTTTAATTCGTCATCTATGTATGTATCTACATACATATCAAAAAAAAACTTCGGATTGACTTAATTCTATAAATTAATCTGCTTTACAATCATTATTATCTACATACATACGTACATATGTATGTGTTTTAAATTTCCGATATGGAAATGTTTTCTGAATTTAGTTCCTTTTTCAATTGAGCTCCACACTTTCGTAAATCTTTTGATTTCATCATCACTGTCTACTCGTTCACCTTTCCTGATGAGTCTTTCAAGTCCTCCGATTTAACTCGTCATTTCATTTCAATCAAATAAAATCTTCTCTCACTATCCATTCGAAGATTGAACATCTGCATCCTTATTTATTTACACATTTCCCAGTGTGTCTTCTACGAACAAAAAATAAATCCAATAAATTCCAAAATGTTACCCCCAGCAGAAAGGACATCATGTTTTGCGCGGTTTACTTTCTACTCCCTAGAGACCATGAGCATCCCAATTGTAAAATTGCCTAAGCATTGGTTTTGCCTTTCAACAAAAAGGGAGAAAACCACCACGGCGATATCTAATCCTTTTACCCCAAGTCAGCTCTCATTCTCTAGCAAGGATCAATAAATTTCTATTGCCAATCGAAGAAATATGGGACGGTCACGCAGTAGGGCCAATAAAAATTAGATCCTAATTTTTGAGGAATCATCAGGAAAAAAAGAAAAAAGGACGCGATGGTTGAAATCGCGCAACATATACACACACACACACACACCTTTGTCTGCAAATTTCAATAAGATGTTTTCTCCGGCTTTGAGTACAGCCCGCTGTGAGAGTACTAAAAACGCTGTGAGGGTAGAAACTTCCTGCGTTCGCAGAACATATCAAGCAGAGAGTTAGCTATTTTACTAGGACAAATCCTGAAAAAAAAAAAATTGTTTTCCGCCGAATTCAATTGACAACAATAAGACAGATAGGGACTGTACGAATGGAAGCGTGACCAAATGAATGCATCCGCATCCATCTACTGAGCTGCACACAATTATTCTCCTAATGCAAACAATTGTGGAAAGGACATTTTTATGGGATGCGATTTGAACGGTTTCGCATTTAATTGCAGACGAACGTCAAAAAGGCATATAATGCCCTCGCAACAGTGTGTGTGTGTGTGGTGGTATGTTTGCGTAGGAATATCCTTAAACCCATGTCTTAACGTGCGTCGTTGCCCATAAAAATGAACACTGCACAGTATGGGGAGGAGTGAATCTTAGTGGGCATACGGTTGAAAATGCCACCAGAAATATCCTTGAAATTGACAGGATGTCAGGGATGTGCTCGCCGATTTAACGACAGGCATTACGGCTTGATTTTATAGCCGCTGGAAGATTTTTTATTTCTATTTTCAGCACTTGTAAATCAATCGACGCGTTGGTTTAGTACCGGTCGCGTTTACGGCGCACACTAAAACACAGTGCATAGCCGTGATTTTATGGTTTGTATGTGTGATTTACAACTACCTGTGTGATTTATGGTTACTTATTTGAATGGACTTGAAGTCAAGTCGCAAGGTGACTGCGGTGATTTCTCTTCCGCGAAGTTTTACGACAATTGACAATTTAACACAGCTAGGGCTGCCTTTTTTTATGTGAGGTTCTTGCCTGTTGATTGTGCAATTCGTGTTTACTCAGTGGGTGATCTATTTGTTTAGCTTGAATAGAACTAGCTACATTGAGTGAGGATATAAAATTTGTTTCTTTTGAATTTCGTTGTACCAACTTGAAGGATTTTTCACATTTGAAGTACAAGATAAGGGCTTGGAGACCTACCAATGTCTAATTGTTTGAGTTACCTTGGCAAGTTCGCTTCAAAGGATTCAGTACATCCTTTAGAGGTTTTTAAATCGCCAGTGCGTATTATAACAGACACCAGTTTTTTTTTCATACGAAATATCGCTTTGAAAGTTGTTAGTAAATTAAGCAGAGCCAGAGGAAAACCACAAAGACAAGCTGTTCGTTGAAATCTAGTGCGTGAAAGCTTATTCCACTAGACAACATTTCTTTTGACAGAAAATCGAAAGTACAAAAGTCGCTTTAGATGCAACGTGATTCGACCAAAGACATTTTTTATCGAAGAGTACTGAAGAGAACAACTTCAGTCTTTTGAGAGTTAACTGAAATTCCATCCAGGACCATCTACATATACCTGATCGCGACTCACATTGTACCTACCACTCTTAGAAAAATAAAAAATGAAGAAGGCAAGTGGGTGCTAGGATACCTATCGTACTTGAAAAATGTGAAAATAAGATTCCACGATTGGTAAGTTGGTAATTCGATATTAGGGTGGACACTGCCATTATGTCGTTTTGCAGACAAGCAGAGCTACTTTGAAGTTATTAACTTCCTGGTGCACAAAACTTCAAAGAACACTTTGTCCAGCGATGTTGAGTTCCAGAACATAGGGCCCAATGACACGCCAGACATGTGTTATTTTTATATCAATCTTTTTATAGTTTATTAATATCTAATGAAGTTTTATTTGTTCATTATTAGAAATATCTTTTTATTAATAACTTTGATAAAACTCAAAGAAAACTGAAAATAGTGCTGGTGGTTGGTCACTTTTGATGCTCAGAGTATGTAGGTACATACATGCCAAAAATAATTCAGCCCTTTAATTAAAACGTCCACTAGGTAGGTACTCACATTTAAAAATATTCTGAGTGACCCTTCTACGGAAACGGGAGGAACGTGCCTCATACTCCTTTAAACAGACAACAATTAAATGTCCTCATTAGGGTTCCTCACTGATTAACAACCTTTTGGGCATTCATCTAAGCAAAAAATATGTTCTTATGTACATTTACCTAATACGTACATTATGTACTTAAACAAATTGTTGTGCATTTTAAAGCTACTCTCAACTTTTTCGTTCTATAAACATTGTCCTTGTCTTTGGCGAAAAATAAATCCGCGATAGGTTATTCAATGAATTTTCAGAATGGACAACCCCACTTCATACTTAGCTCAATCAAAACCTTATGCCGAGCACTCAAAGGGGAAACTACTACACTACTTTACAATGGTGTCAAATGAAGTCTATAAGCTGCTTACTGAATTGCTGACACCAAATAGATATGTCAAAATATAGGTACGAGTTAGGCAACTATCCATTCTGATTCTCATGAAGTGTGTCCCCTTTAGGAATATTTCCACCCAGGTGACACACACATACAACATACAAAAACAAAAAAAAAAGTTCGCCAACCCCAATTCAAAGTCGCTAACCGAACGCCGCGAAATGCGAGACATCAATTTCGTTGTCGCAACGTGTCAAATTAGGACAAGAAAAGAAAATCTCAAATTACGCGAGAGTCTATACACACGACTCACAAGGATCCCTCCCCGTGTGGCTGTTTTGTTCACAAGCCTTGTCGCTAAATGGACAAAAAAGAACAAAAGCAAAAAAAAATATAAAAAAAAAATATACTCGTATGTAGAAAGAAAAACGTGGAAAAGATTTTCGCATTGCAAAAACACGGGACACCGAGTTCACAGATCCTTATAATGATACATAATAAGCGCGATATACACACAAAGACACTCAGCTCTCATGCACATGCTTCCCTCCAGCAATTCAACCACCCGACAGATAGCCGTCCGTTGCCGTCGTTGTCATCCCCGTCGACGTAGCCGCCAAGGGTTGACACAATTGAGTCGCTTATACAGAATTGAAGGGGGCGACCGAAGGATACAAAAAGCAAAAAAAGTATGTGTATGTGTACCCCCTTGGCGTGGTATATCACATTCCACGAATCTGCATGTGAGTCCCAAAGTGCGATCTCAACATGTGTGTGTGTAAAACAATAAAACTCGCGCTAAATAAGCGTAATAAGAAGAAAGACAGGAACGCGCAACGCGAAGAAATTCGAGGAAAACTTTGCAAATCCCCCATGCGAGACCATACGTGATGTGTAATGCTATGTCGCGGGGAACAGGCGTACAATAACCCCCCCTAAACCCGTTCCATATCCTGCAGTTGAATGTATAGGAGGATTTTACTTTAAATTTGCCACAAGGGTTGAGAACACAGAATACACCATACTCTTTGCTGGACGACGCGACGGGTGGTTGTCCCTGAAGGTTGGCACTTTTTTCTTCTTGAAATGGGATAAGGACTATATGTTATGTCCTGTTCCACATTAAGTGTGTGCGTGATGTATGCATACGCACACACATTTATGTAAACAATAGTTCCCCATGCGAGTTGAGTCTAATTAGTTAAGTTGCGTTGTAACGCGCGTCGCCCGTGGCCATTTTTCACCCAAAAAAGGTTTTTTCCTCTCTATAACTATTTTTCCAGACTCTATCCAGCTTCGGCCTCTGGTGGAGAGTATCATGCGTATACATGTGTGTTTTTTCTTTTTTCTTTTTTTTTTGTAGGGGAAGGAGGCAGCACTAGGGTGGTTCATGTGTCATTTGGGATAGAAGTTTAGTAGAGTGGAGGAGTGGGAGGAATGATGCTTATCCGTGGCGAAGGTTTTCCACTTTCACTTTACGGTGAATGGAATTAGAAACGGGTGTGAGTTTGGCTTCTTTTTTTTGAAACATGTAATATACGCACTTTTAGAGGGGGCGTAGATGTTGGACGATTTTTCTAATGTTGACCGTGAGTCAGCAAAGTGCGATGGGGGGTGGTTTTGACCTGTTTTTAGTATAAGTGGCTATGCTACGAAGTTGATTGAAGTTCGAAATTGAGCACAGCTATCAGAAACTGATTGTTTGACAAGTGGAGGTGAGCATGTTAGTAAACTTCGATAATTTATCATAATTTGGAGGGATAGGGTATTTTTATCCAAATCGCTTAACATCAATCTTATATTCAAATCGTAGCAGTGTTTTAAAAGTTTTCTTAAGAATATAAATAAATAAATCGAAGCTACTAATATCTAAAGATTCTGGATACAAAAGTGTACCAGAAAATGAGAGAGCTGATGGCTATTAACGAAGCTGTACAGGTCACAGTGGAAGCAATAGAGTGCTTTAAACACCTGTAGAAGGCAACGAACTCGATCAGCTTTAGTCGGACTCAACATGTGTTTAGTACAACTACCACAGAAAGAATATGAGACTCAAGTGATTGACGAAGACACTTTTAATTGATCCATGACTAACCAGGACAAAGATTTGTGAAACCGTGAACCGTGAAACCTCAGATGTGAGGCAAACTGGATTGTTGATGGGTGCACTCCAAGTTGCTTTCTGTTTAGCAAGATTCGTGTGGAATGACTGGAAGCTCTTGCAAAACTTTTGAGTCTATTACGACCAATATGTGGTAACTGTGCTCGTGTGGTGAACAGTGATCGTCAGAGGAGTCTGTTATGAGCTTTGTGTTAGCAAGCCTGTTTGAAGAAGCTTATGTCTGGTATTGTCATGGATCATTTTCTAAAACATTGACTCTTTCCTGAAAACATTTGAGACTTGGGCCCTGAATAGGTCATAGAAACTACTTGTATGGGTGAGTGATATGATGAAAAGAAAGCGAAGTTGGTCCTCCCCAACAAATAAATAGATGCAGAGCGCTGATCGACAGCGAATAAGTCTTTCTTCAAATTTTGTGTTTTCCTTTGTATATGTATATATGTGTATGTACGCACACAAGTCCTCAGGATTACACCACTTTTCTTCTTTGCCAGACTTTCTACCAACTTTAGGCACCAATTTGTTATGTTGTGCTTAATATATAATATTTTGAATCAAATTCTTGTTTTTAATTTCTTGGATTCTTCTCAAAATGGCTCTACATCCTTTGTTAATCCTTGAACTATATTACTCAAATAAAAAATCTTTAAATATACCATAACCCCTAATTTGATTTCAAAATAACGTTTCCCGACTTGACCGCATCGATGCGACAATGAACTTTTCGTTCCTTACAATATGATGTCATGCTATACAGGACATCATAAGTGTGTATGTGTGAGTATGTTATTAAGTTATGTTAACCGCAGCAAAGCGGATAGTCTGAAATTGCAAGAAACTCCTTGTGTGTTGGTCGGGTTATAGTCGTTGTCGCAGTCGTTGGCCGAGCTAAATTGAGCAATGTCCTAGTGATGCCGTTCATTCCTGTGGTCGCAATATGTGTGCGCCTACCCGCAAACCGAACGCACATATTAATTTTCCCTTAGCATCAAACTAAATTTCATCCTTGGAAGTGGCTGCGGATGCCATCTTGGATGCAAAGAATCCAATTCACTGTGTAGCAACAACGAACCGTCTAAACCTTATCTGTGAAGGTGGTCACATTGGGTGGCTAACAGTGGTGTTGCTGGTAATGGCAGTGAGCATGGCATCCATGGTGGTGGCAGCGGTCGTGGCATCTGTGGTGGTCGAATAGCTGTCCATTGTGTTTATTTATAAGTTGTAGATGGAATTCGTTGGCCTCGGAATCCTTTACTTGAAATAATGCTTCGGTGTGAATGTGTCCGCAGTTGTGGAGTCATCGAAGGCGGCAAAGAAGTATAAGCCCGCAGAGAAATGGGTTCAAGTAGAAAATGACCATCTTTAAGGACGAGGGATGTGGAGGGGAAATTACCATGTCGGATGCAGTAGTTTGCTTTTGAATTGACCAAAGAAAATAAAATTTCGATTCAAAGCTAGATAAAAGTTCTTGTTTTAGTAACTGTTTTTGGTATTTTCTGCTTATGTGTGTGTGTGTCATTTACAAAGCCAAGTTAGATAAGATGTAAACTTGTAGCACGAAAAGGATGTGGTGGCAGTGGACTGAGTTTTAAGTTGCTGGTGGAAACTTTACACAGTGAAAGTTGTTGATGAACTCAATTCAACTGAGGAGTGTGGAGTCGATAGTGTACGTACATATGTATGTGTATAGGGGATGATAAAGGAAACCCTTGGTTATGAAAAAGTTATGAAGTCATTTTATGCGAAATTTCTTTGTTATTTACCTCCATTAAAGAGTCTAACCATGCTTGAACATTTTATGGAAATAACGACTTGTCAAGACATTCAACTTGTGTAAACCCTAAAATTGAATAAAAATACAAAGACAATTTCAATCAACCAGTCAGCATTCAACAAAGCTTCTTTTTACAAGATGTCAAGCCTTTTTGAAGTGGATAAGTTGTAAGCTAAGAAAAGTTAAAAATAATAAAGAAACACCAAAAGTGAGACTAAATAAAAATTTTCTCGAACATTATAGGTAATCGGAAAAAGTCTAAGGCTCGTGTAATTTTAAGCAAGAAGCCTTTAAACACTGGGAAGAGGCAGATGATGTGTAGAGCGGAAAATAAAAATAGCCCAACAGAATCATGTTAAATGGAAATATCGTTTGGAGAGGTAGAAGGAAATTGGACTCTACCTCTGGAGGTAGATGGGGTTACGAGGACATAACAAAATGCGCACATACTGTTACTTTCTTCAAAAATTAACACCCAACATCGACATATCTGATACAACGTCATCCCAGAAAGCTATAACTTTAAGGTAGTTAGGGGGTTTGTCCATCTTGGTTCAAGTAAAACTCTAGGGCCGAGATCAAGCGCAGGATAACACATGCCGATTGCAATCTCTTTGAGAGAGGAACACTGAAAAAAATATTGTACATAATAATAATGAACGCCATTCATACAGCAAAATTCATTAATTTTTTAGACAAATTCGTTGATTTTATGTACAAATTCATAAAAAAGAAACTGATTTTATGACCAATTCATTAATCCTATGAATTCTGATTCTCATTTTAATGAATTTTTTCATAAACTTATGAACTATTCATACAACTGCCGATTACGATTATTAAGAATAAATACATTGAATTTATGAAAATACTCATTAAATTAAAGAAAACGTTTCATCGACAACAGATTCATGTAACGATTCATAAGGTGTATGCATTTGTTTATAAATAATATGATAGATACATAATCAAAGATTTCGAATGTAAATATTCATACACTCAACGCATTGGTGTTTATTTTTATGAATCCATACTTAGTTTCATAAAAAATCTCAGAAAAAGTAGGCACACTTTGTACACTCCAATAAGAAAGTATATCTTGAAGGATGGCCATGGTGTAGTGGTTGAATCATCGCTTGTCACGCTGAAGGTTCCAGGTTCAACTCCCGATGTCAAAAAAAAAAGTCGATCAACTACGAATAAAGCTGACGTGAACTCTACTGTATTAGGCGCATAACACGGGAGTTTAAAGGTGGTATATGGTTTGAAAGTGTTGGGTCTTACTCAGACATCGGGGATGTTCGATAGAAATACTGTGAATTATATGAGCAACGGCATGATAATAATGAATCGATTCATTGAATTTAAGAACGTTTTCATGCATCCAATAACTTATTACATAAAATAATTTACGAATTTCATTTATTAATTTTATGTACAGGTTCTTACTTTGTATGAATAATTCATTGAATGGATTCATAAACTTATGAATAGGGATACATTAGATTTAAGAACATGATGTTTAGCTCACTTTTAATGATTTTTTTCATTTAGAATAAGAATTTTTTCATTGATATTATACACGTTTTTGGTTCAGTGAAGGCAATTGCATAACAAATCTCTCTATCGAACTACCAACGTTACTCCATACAAGACAGAACTCAATCAACTTGGTGTGTAAACTGGAAGCAAATAGCTGCCTGTCCAGGTCCAAAGCGGACTGTAGCGCCATCATTAGTTAATAAATAAGTAAATAAGAATTGACTTTCATTTTAAACCAAATTGAAAATTAGCAAATGAGTCTGAAAGTTCGTAAGAAGGTACTTTCGATATCGTCGTCAATTAAGGCTAAATATCTTAAATAGAAGTCTATTTACACGTGAATCTGTTACTACCTATCAGATCTTTACATCGTTTTTTTGCAATCAATAAGTTAATAGAAATGTGATAAATTGGATAGCGTGTAAAATAGTAGTACGTCAGTGGCTAACTCATTGGTTAAGAGAGGGTTTACTACATAAACAATCTTTTTTTTATATTTAAAGCAAGCGGATTAGCTTTAAACATTCTTTTTCTGTTGGAAAAAGTTTTCAAAATATTTATCATGTGTCGTTGCACTCGTGTGAAACTTCCGTTTGAAAGAAAAATAAAAAGTTCTTTCCACATCCCACAAAAAACCCATCCAAACACAAAGAAAAAAAAAACAGTACTTCCGGGCTCTCCTTGTATCCATAACAGATCTAGTATATAACTATGACACCCTAATGACCCTTAAACGGATTCTTTTTCGTTGTCGTTTTTTTTTTATTTTTTTAAATTTTTTACACCAATGCAACAATAAAAAAAATATAAACTTTTACTTTCGTTGCAGTGTGTGGTGGCAGGAGTAAAATATTTTCTTTTCTTTTCATGGCATTTTCCACCCAAACCCTCTGGAGTCCTTGAAAGGATCCTTTTTTTCGGTGTGTTAGTTTTGTAACAGAATATGTATATTTTTTTTATTTTATTTCCCATTTTTCCATTCCCTTTCATTGAAGGTTAATTCAGTAATTTCTGGTTGCATTTTCCCTTCTCCTTTGGGGTCGCATCCCCCCAATTGCTTGTTAGTGTGTGATGTTGGTAATAATAGCTCTAGTGTGGGTGGAACACACTAAAAATGAATGAAACTCTAAGGCGAAAGAGAGTCTAGGACATAATCGAAAAAAAAGAAAGAACCTTACTATGCTACTCTCTCGAAGCGGTATAGAAACCGAAAGGACATAATAATACATAATTTTTTTTCAAACAACTCCCTCCACCCCATCTTAGTCCTTCGTCGTTATTATGTGTATTTTAGTTTTCTTTTTTCTTTTTTTTTCGTTCGCACATACATTTTTATCGTTTCTGTGTAGCCATTGTATCTATATGCCATCATCATTATCATCATCATCAGGGTAATGTGTGACTGCGAATGTGTGTGCATTGGAAACGTTTTGTGTAAGTCTCTCTTAAGAAGTTTTCCTTCCAACTTCCAAGCATCGCTTTCAATGTCAGTCGTTCGTATAGGTAGGGTAGTAAGTAAGGAAATGAAATAAGAAGGAAGCAATAGCAAAAAAAAAAAAAATAAAATAAAAGTAAACTTTTGTAGATTGAACGAGGGTCTTGGGGGTGGGTGCGTCTGAAAGAGTCTATGAGGTCTATTGCCCTTTTTAATGTTGCAACACTCTTATGTGGTACACCACCAGCCCTGTGCTTAAGGAACACATGAATGAATGAAAAATTTATTGCAAGGCCCTGAATGAGTAGAAATGGAATGTCGCCTCTCTACCGTCGCTTCTTGGTCCCTTTCTTCCAGCTGAAGCTTTGAAGAATACTCCTTGTATGTGTACTCTAGTAGACAGACCAAAAGGACAGACAGACAGATACTGCAAAAGCATTGAAATGATGATAAAGCGAGCAAAAGAAGAAGAAGGAACAAGAACAGAGGGAGGAGAAGAAAAAAGAAAGAAAAGCTGAAGAAAAATTTTTATAGCCACATAAACCAGACATGGGGGTGAATGGGTGTATGGGTGGGTGTACAGGGTTATGCTGGCAAAAGCAAAGTTCAACACAGATATCCTTATATTAAAAAAGGATAAAAACTAACCTAGGACAATAAAATTCTGGTTAGGGAAACCAGAATATACATTCATAATGTATTTGCTTGTGATACATATGTATATGCATCTGTATAGGTAATGCAAAGGGCAGACATAGTAGTTGTAGAGTAGAGTAGTAAAAATGACTATAGCCCGATGTGTAGCTGTGTGTAATATGCACGAAAAATTGGTTTTATGATTCAAGGACATAAATCTCATTATGGTTGGTTCTTGTGTGTATTTCTTTTTTCTTCCTTCTTCCTTTTTCTACTTGTCTTCTAGTTTTCTTTGGGTTTCCTGTTTTTTTTTTGCAATGCTTAGCTTTTTTTTTGTAAAAGTAGAACAACTTTCTCTGGTTTGGAAGAAGTTATTGTCCTTTACCGCCAGAGAAAGTTCTACTGTTGGTGCATTTTAGTTCTTTTACTAAAGCTACAGCAAGCAGTCTGCAGTCTGGTAGTCCTTCCTCAGATGGTTGGCCCAGTGTTTATCTTTTGTTATTGTTTAAGTGCTGTTGACATTGAAAGAGAGTTTCTTGAGTTTTTCTGGAGTTTCCTTTTGATTTTTATGGGATGTTATTTTATTACGGTATATAATGGTCTTCTTTTCGATTTTTTGTGCTTTTCCATGTGCAGTGATAAAAGTATATCATGTTATAGCTAAAGAAAAAAAGGATACCATTCGTTTCAGACAAAAGCAAATGGGAAGGATGAGCAATTGAATTAAATGGTTAAAATTTGTTGTAGTATAATGATTTAGTGCCACCGAGACCGGTTGGTTTTGAGTTATTTATGTAGTACTTGGGAGAACTTATTTTGATGTACGTCAGTTGTTGACAGAGATCGTTTACAGAAATTACATATTTATATTATTTTGCGTAGTAAAGTGTCAGTTTGACATGTTGTCACCATTTATCTTTTTAGTGGAAATTTTAATTAAGAGCGATTTTTGAGCTTAAATTTCACGAAGCACTTAGCTTCGTCTTACTTTTAGTTATGTCCATCAAAGTCAAGGAAGCTAGGCCAAAATAAATTAAATAGCATCGCTCTATGTGCCTCTCCATTAACATTATGAGTCCTTCCTCATTGTGAAAGGAATAAGTCCCAATGATAAACGATGTTTCTACATTTCTCTGGATTATAGTTGTTCCTTTGCAATTTTAAATATTTACGAAGCCATTTAACCAAAAATAACTTTCGTCACTTAAGATGGCTTCCTGACCAAAATCGGAATGATTAGCACTTAATCTAGGGCCTGCATTTGTATACCTGTACACCAATACATTTTATACATTTTCTAGCAATATTGGAGTGCTCTGTAGTGGCTGTTGTAAAATGTCGTAGGTATTTAAAAACTATTTCAGTTGGAGCATTATGTTCCACAGGATCGATGAAATGAAGTCAATGTAGTAGCGCTTCGCTATACGTATAACTGGTAACAATGACATTCTAGGACATGTATCTTTGTCTAAGAACCGACAACATCGTTTGTGATGGGCTTGATGCCCTGAGAACAGATCGGCATTACTTCTCAATTAGTATTAAAAACCTTTAAGTGATGACAAAGCCAAGGAAATATGTTTTCCAGTTCTTCCGCATTCAGTTAGTGAATTTTTTTTAAATAACAAAAATTAATATTGGCATCCCTATTCAGATACACATACCTACATACTTACATACTGTAGTGCAGCCAAATGTAGGTTAGGAAAACTCGCTTTTGATGATGCAGGAACTAATCCGTCCTTCAAGGGTTCCCTTTGTGTTTTCCAATCTTTTTGTTTTCAAATAACTGACTAAGTGCTTAGAATTTAAAATAACCAAACTCCACCCTTACCTTTTAATAAGTGCATTGTTGCCTTGCATCTTCTAGTCTACCCACTCGAGCATTGTGATATTGCAAAAGTTATACACACTCCTCTGGTTTTGTTAAATACCAGTCTCGTGGATTTGATTTAAAAATTAACATCCACTCTATAAGGGAAAATACCACACCACACCCATCCAACACTAGCAAATGCTGGTCAGCCTCAATAGAAAGGAGTCACAGGGGAGTCATCTCCAGAACACGGTCACTAACATGAAAAAGATTTTCGAAAAACCTTTAAGCAGTTGTTTTTCAATATTTATAAATGCACCACGGTTTAACGAAGGGAAGATGGGAAAAGCTTCAAGTTTTTGGTACCCCAAATTCATTTACTCCTTGTCCGCTTTTGGTTTAATTTCTTCCTTTTTTTGCAAACACCCTGACATAGCTAAAAATATAGAAACACAAAGTCAATGTAAATATGGGATAAATATCGAAAATTTTAACATATACGCATCGTATACAGAGACACCAACATCAACACATACCAGTGTAGCTAGCATTCTTATCCTTACCAACGTCCATCCACCTTTGTCCAGTGTATGCGGTTTTAGATTGCTTACTCGCCTTCTTCTTGTTCTTCATCAGCATACCAACTTCTCGACCACCCCATCCCATTCAGATCCGTTTTCTGTTCCTTTCCATCCTTTGAATGACGAGGAACTTTAGAAATTTCCATCGTCGTCGTGGTGGTCCTTTTAAGTTTCGAGAAGAGAAAGCAGGACGGCGAGGCGGGGTAGCTAAGGAGAGGTCCGCAGCACATATATGTACGTGCACACGTCTTACCTTATTCAAATTTTCAGTCCGCAAAATCTGTACAGCGTCCAGCTAGTGGAATCGTCATTAGCATTTCTCTGAATTTTCGTCCCCTTGCCCATTTTCAAAACAGGCCAAGTTATCGCCAACCAACTGACCGAGTCCACCCCTTTTATCGAGGGGCCAACAGTCGTTGTGGTCCAGCATTAGAATGGTTTCTCATGAAATAGCGTGTACCCACTTCGGTAGTCCTTATCGCCGTTGTCGTTGTCGTTGTCGGTGGTGCTTCTGCTGCTGCTGCTACTTTGGCCGCTGTGTATCATAAAGCAATCGCAATCTATCCCGCATTAAATTTATACAACACACTTAGGGTGGCAATGGGGACGGTAGTGTAGAATCGAATCCCTAAACCGAACCACCCGAGAATCTAAATTTGTAATGGGCATACACATGACGTGTGTACGAGTACGACAACAACGACGATGAAGAAGCAGAAGATGATGAAGAGAAAGGAACCAACAACTTATGATCCACTAAGGCAGCGCCAGAACTGGCAGTTGAAGTTCTAGTATTGCTCCTGAATGCTGACCAACCAACCACTACCATCTCCACCATTACCAGCGCTGTCGTCCCGTTTGAGCAGCTGGTTTAAAATCTCCCCAGCTCACCGAAAATCTCGGAACTCACCCCCGTGCGACCTAATCACACAAAAGTGGGTGGCCGTAGCGACGTTGGCGACGGCATCAGCAATACCAGTACCGTAGCAAGGAGCAAAAACAAGCAGTAGGTAACAGCGGCGATTCTTCTTGTTCTTGACGGAATAGGATGATTGGTGTATGTATCCTTCGGGATATGCTTGCACACAAACGTTTCGTTCGCATACACACACGCACACACACAAGCGCACAAGCACTTAGAAAATCCAGTGAGCCAGGGAATGTCTACTCGTGATTCGTGTATATTCGATATACATATAGATATGTATGCCATACGAACCCGTTAACTGGACATTGGTCTTTGGTCACATACATACATTCGTACTTGAGATGCCCAGGCTGTGCTGTACGTTGAAAGTTGGCAAAATGTGAAATTTTGAATGCGCGCGCTCAAACAATCCTTCATACATACAGATCCTTGCTGGTTCTACTTCTTCTTCTTCTTGTTCTTCATCGTCTACTACTCCTACATGTCGTCCATCGGTTTTTGGCTAGAGGGGAGTTTCACGTCCCTTCCAATCCCCACCAATATCATCTACCTGGGTGCAGATGGAGAAACACTTCCCGATTTCTAATTTATACACTGGTACTGGCAGTGGAGTGTGTACGGTCCAAGAAAGGATACAAAATAAAAAGAAAACCCAAATGCATCCCTTTGTGCCAAGGCCAGCACCCACTCTCAGAAGATTCAGTGTGTGTGTATACATGGGCGATGGAGTGCAGATGCCCCACCAGCAATGGGCAGTGGTTGGACTATTCCACTATTCTAGGATCTCTGGTACTTCCATTCTTCTTAGACGTGCACATAATGATTTTATAAATAAACAGGCATACTGCACACACTTGTGTATGTGTATAAATGCTAGACATGTAGCACTCGCAATGCGGATAAGGAAGGAACATGGTCATAGGTGGACAGCATCTACATACGTTAGCCGTTGATGTTAGAAATTGCTTTTGCCGACGTTGTCGGTCGACACCGCTGCTGCTGCTCCTGCTGGTTCTGTACTGATGGTTCCGATGAATCTACTGTTTCCGAATGACGACGTTGATTATGGTGGTGACGGACAGTGCCACCACAATCTGTTTTAAGTGGCTGTCTTTATCTTTTATTCGATTCTTATACAGGAGTTCTGACCGGGAAAGAAGACTTCAAGAATAAATTACTTCTTGAGTCTTCTTGATTTAAGTACATCTAACATTCGTGAATGATTGGTTCTTTTTGGTAGAATCCCGCTCTAGCTCCTAGGCAGAAGTTTCGCCTCAATTTTCATTCGCCTAATTGTGAGAGGATGGTCTTGTTAGTCTAAATGCCCAGTTATTAGTCTGTGGTTGGATCCAATTCTCCTTTTCCCCGTCTTTACCAAGAGAAATGATTCTGCTAGTTCTTCTATATGATGCTGGCTGCTACATGTTTTATCTTTTGTCCTTGCTCGAGAACAGTAGATAAAAAGAGGGCAACAGAGAAAGAAGAATTCAATGAGATTGAGCTAAGATCTCGTAGCTACTAAATAAGATTCATTCAGTGCATGTAGTAGTCCATGTTTCACTTAAAAAAAACACAAAGTTTCGTGCTCCTATATAACTACTTGTATTAACACTGGAAAATGTCCAGTTTTCATAGGACTTCACTTCATTCTAAAGCTGAACTTAAAAATGTCCATTGCTTCGAGGATACTTCATAGTTATAAAACCTCTTCTATAGTTATAGGTCCCACTGTTCTATAACGAGCTATTCCCGTTTCTGTATACTGACTATTGGTCAGGGAAGGTAGAAAATATATAAAGGCTATCCAAGCAGGCATAAGAAGAAAGATGTGGATCCAAGACTCCTTTAGCTAATGCATTTGATGTGCACTAGTCCTTCACTGGATCGGATGCCGAGGATTATATCGAGTGTGGGTGGTCTTAGGAAATCAAACGTGGACATGCATATTGCGGCAAACGGTCACGACTGCCACCGTTCAAACGACGAGGACGACGATAGCGAACGCTGGACATACATCGACATTGGCAATAGTGATCCACAATAGTAAATGAGTGAGTGAGTAAGTGAGATTGCAAAAGGTGGGTTTTGGGTAGGGTTTACGTCCGTTGCCAGGGATATTGTCAAACATGACGTCCACGCTATGTGTGTGGACCAATTTTGAGGAAGTTGAATGGTATGGTTTATGGGATGAGAAGAGTCCTTTTGGCAAGTGAACAACGAAAGGCGATGATGATGCTGGTGCCATGAGTTTCTCTCTTGAACGAATCCGCTCTAAAGTTTGCATAAGAGAATGGAGAATGGAACAGAACGGCTTGCCGCTGGACAGGAGGACAACAACGACGACGACGACGACAACGATGGCTACGACTACGACGACGAACGATATGAGGAATATAATACTTCTTCTCTTGTTTGCTCTTAGCCGTGTCCCTAGGGGCGACCAAAGTGGGAGGACGACAAACCTCAATCCGTTTTGAATGCAGAATCGGCGCGCGGTAGCCATCTTGACAGAATCAAACCAGGTATACTGTAACCTACACATAGAGCAAGGCAAGGATTCTTCCAATTCACACCCACCTGAACACCAGCTCATCTTCATCTCGAGATAGTGCACAACATTAGTTCTGACCAACGGACGGAATGAGTCCCGGCAATATGCATTCTGTGCGAAATAGTATCGTGTGCTGTTCAGCTTTTGCCCGGACGACATTGCTTCTCTTAATGTCCTTATCAATTCTGCAGCTGGTGTTCCTTATTCTTCTTCTTCACAATCTCCTTGCTGTGTTCGCCCAAACTCTCGTACTAGTAGTATGTATGTGCAGCAATCATTTCTCATGCACATCCTTGCGATATCGCATGTAAATAAAACTCACTAGGTTTTGTCTTTCATGTGTGTGATGGAGCTGGACATGGAGAATGGGGTAATATGAAGAAATCTTAGTCGAGAAACCGGTACTGGATTCTATGTATTCTGCAAAATTCTTCCATAGTCCCACTTCATGTGTGTAGAGAATGGAATGACCACTCCGTTGCCGGGTAAAGCAATCCAAGCGGCTATGGCAACCTTACTTGGGATTCGGTTCTATGTACTGATAAGGGGTGTAGAATGTAGATACACAGTTCTAGAATGAATATGAGAAATCTAGGTACGTGAGATAGTTCCGCGTAACCCGGTGTGTGTACATACATAATTTGTGAGCTACCCTTTTGCAAGGAGTGGAAGCTCGTGTTTGATTTCTCATCTTGGCGCAATATTTTTTCTTTTGCCTTACCCCACTTACGATTACACACGTCTGGAGGTGATTGCATGTATATTGCTCAAGATGGTGATGAAAGAAATCAAAAAGGTTGCGATATGAAGTTGGATGGTCTCAGTTTGAAATACAATATTCACGTTGGCAACCAGCCGTTTAAGAAAACCATTCAAATGGAATTTCGTAAGGAGCAAAAGAGCTTTTTTTCGGGGTTTACAATTTCTCAAGGAAGTGTTTGTGTTCAGTTTTAAAATATGTGAATGTGTGAACGGTAACATATGTCAGGAAACTACATATGCTCACACATAAAGTTGAGTTAGGCGTATCGGAAAAAGAAAACGGTTTACAAGCAAAGATTAAATATTAAATATAGAGCTGGATAAATATGTCTTTTTGTCAATGCCTTGCCAAAGCTTTCAAGATATCTTAAACTGATTTTCTACATTTACTCTTATGGTTAAGAATCTCATAAGTACCTATTTAAGCTATCCTTCCCATTAACAACGGGCTAAAATTATTGTATTCTGGCTTAATTATTTGCATTCTTTACTAGTTCACTTGACTCTGCCTCCTGACTTGAGTGGTCGGATTCAAAGACACTCTTAATTGGAGCTTTTTTGTTTAGATTGACGAGTCCAAGCCATCACGTTTCAGCAACGACATCTAATAGCTCATAGAGCTCGCTGTTTCCAAACTGACATTCATTTCGCTTTTGTTTTAAGACTTATCCTACACACTTCGTCCAACATGCGATTCAAATTTCATCGGGATCGTGAACTAAGCCTGATCAATACAGTTGCTGCTTTCAGATCTATACATACATTATTTTTTACTCAATCTGTACTACATTGTAATTTCAAGGGATTAATACAAATAATATGCTTGTATGCAACATTTCTCGATGATATGCGTTATAATTCGTACAAGACGCGACTCAATCGAGTGCATAGTATCTTTTTGTCTCTTATATTCCAGCCAACGGATATGATGTCAGTTCTTCTGTCAGTATATCGAAAGAGGTGTTTATCGCCTTAATTCTAAATGACTAAATTCATTTTCTCAATCGACCAAGTTTTAAACAAAATAAACAACAAATATGAAAAGCCTTAATAGTAAATAACGTTCGTTAATTTT
This sequence comes from Criorhina ranunculi, assembly GCA_951813785.1. Taxonomy (NCBI): domain Eukaryota; kingdom Metazoa; phylum Arthropoda; class Insecta; order Diptera; family Syrphidae; genus Criorhina; species Criorhina ranunculi. The sequence continues at coordinate 24,040,161 of OX638381.1, forward strand.
CATGCGTTCGACTTGTTCGTCAACTTGCTGCATGTCGAAATCCTGCTTCACTCTGTATCTACACTTCTCTCGTTCATTGGAAATTCGGAATTTTTCGAGCAGGTCATTTTGTTAGTTTGTCTTACTTCGGCATCCTATTCAAGTGTTTTTTTTTTTGCCTTTTTGTAAAAAAGTTAAAATTTAAATCTATTTTTGATCACTTTTAGCACCTCACAAAACTTTTAACCTCAAATAACTGAACGAGTGCTTTGGTTAGATAAAATTCGTTGTCTTTTACCATGACATCAAAGATGCACCTTTAAATTACACTGAAATGCACCGTCAACAGATTATTTCGAGTCTTTTAGCTTCTCAGTTTGTTTGAGGAACAAAGGCAGGCGATCTTTCAACAGTTCCAAGTCAATCGAATCTTTGCCCAGAGATCCTTGGTTTTATTTAATCGATTTATCTATTCTCGGCAGCTAGCTCTGACGATCTGATAAACTTGACAAAAAACCCTTTTTTGCATTAGTACATATTGACCACCTTTCACAGGCCTGACATTTAAACCGACTTATTGCAGTATAATGACGGGAAGACAGTATTTAGATGTGCCATCAGTTTCCCAGCGGGATACATTTTGTATTTTACTTTCAAATTGTATGAATTTATAATCTATTATGCGCAACTCAAAGAACAGGCGTGTGTTCCGATGCATATAATCTCCTGAATAACACAATTATCCCTTTTAATTAGTGTGTGCGTAATGAAAAGAAATATTCCGAAACCAAGTGCACATTCATCCGCATGCATTAAAAAAAAAAAAAAAAAAAAACAGCAACAACTACATACAATCAAATCTGCAATGAGCGTCCTTTTGCTAGAAGCTCATAGTAAGTCATTAACCGTAACCACTTTTATCGTAAATCTGATTAATTTAACTACTTATTAAGTTCACTCACCGGCGAATCCTTATCAGGGTGCTCCCTAAGTTTCCTCCTTATTTGCTATTCACCTTGTGAGTAACAAACTATTTGCATAGGAACATATTCCAGCCCACAATTTGTACCTCGTACACATGAGGAAAAATTAAATAACACACATAATACACATGGGAGAAAATAAAAAGGAGCTAGTGTTGAGGGTGGGATGGGAGAAGAAGGAAAGAAATACAAAATAAAAGGGGAAACAAGAAATTCTCTTAACGACTAAAAGTAAAACAAAAAAAAAGAAAAAAAGGCTTCTCCTACACCAATCCTTAGAATAATAGACGCAGCAGCATAGTGGGCAGTAGGAGGTTGATGGGCTTCCAGTTGCCAAAGTAGAATGTCCGGTTTTCAGTTTGCCCCGGGCTAAATATCGCTCACGAGGAGCTTTCTGCTACTATTCTCTGGTAGCTCCTGCTATTTACAATCAAGCTAAAGGCTTGAGTATTTAATACTTTGCATGTGCACCTGAAAAACTCTCAAGTCCCCACACGGGTGCCAGAAGATGTGTAAGTCGACGTCGTCATCCTTTTGTACTACCACCCATACCCGCTGACTGGAGCCCCAAAAAGGATATCAGGAACATGGAGAACGGGGGCGAGATGATTTACCTGGACCTTGTGAGTTACTTATTTGTTGTTTTATTTCCACGTCCTTCTTTTTGTTTTGACCAAGGGGAGTGGAAATTATTCGATAGTTAAAATACGGAAAATACATGTCCTACAGGGGTTGGGTTTTACAGTTCATAAGTATCCTTCGGGGATTTTTTCAGGGATTTTCGTTTTCTGTTTTATATTTTTTCTTTTTCTTTTTTCTGTCCATGCTAATTCTAAGGTAGCACACATAAAATCGCTGTCATCATACTTTGCCTGCATGGCTGCAAGCGAGGGCGTGGGGGGTGTAGTGTTCTCGGATTAGAAATACGAAATTTTTGGAAGCAGTTCGCCTGAATTAATCTGAAGCGTTTACGGATCGTGTATTCTAACGACTGCGAATGTGATGCAAAAGCAAAGGGTAGAGGATGCAGTCAATCCGTTGTAATTGTCATATTGCGGCAGCCTTTCATCCATTTTTTGATCCATGTGCAATGGCAGATGAATTTTATGCTTTCCTTCGTTTTCTTTTTTGTGACTTTTGCTGCGATTTTTTTTCTATCCTTTCTTTTAGTTTTGTTGGCAGCGTTGTTGGTCGGGCAAAGTGGATATGGACGACGAACTCAAAAGAAATGATTACTCAAAAGGAAATGCGCTGCGCTATTTCTCTTTGGAGAACGATGCAATGGGCTGCTTTAGGTGGACCTTGTTTTCTTTTTAGATTAATTTATTTTATTTTTTTTTCATTCTTTTAATTTTAATTTGTTTTGTTGTCCTTGTGTAGCCCATTGCAATGGACAAAATTAAAAGAGAGAACTAGAGAAAAGCGACATTCTTTTTCACCGTGCGCTGTTATTATTGCGAGAGCTTTTAATGGCAGTTGGGAGATACACTTCTTGAAAGCATATACTAGCATCTTTAAGGAGATAGTTATTTTTCGAGTGATTCATTCCAAGTGCTACCCGTTAAGATCGGTCAACTAACTCAACGTGAGAGCGGAACGGATTCAGCTTGGTTTTATTGCAGAAAACATAACTTTTCCAGGTTTCGGATAGCATTCAGAAATAAACTCTTGCTTTGCCGAGGAAGCAGTCGATTTCCTCGATCCCCTGCCCAGAAATATTAAGTTGAACGTTTGAGTTCGAAAGGCTTGGAATCTTTATTTTCATTGCATTTATGCTTCTGTTGTGAGCCTTTCGATGTAGGTCCATGCTCCTGTATGATAGATGTATGGACGATGTCTTTATCCGTTGGATTCCTCGGCCTTTATCATTCAAAACTTCGTGGAAAACATCACTTATGCCCACCAGGAATAGCAGTGGTGAAAGTATGTGTCCTCTGACATCTTTCCATTTTGTTTGTATACATACCTCAATAATGGCTATGAGCTTTCCTGGATTGTTTGTCCTGCGCGACAGTCAGATGAAAATTCGATTTACGCTGAAAGACTTCTCGAAACTGTTAAAAAGCAGGTGAAGCTAAAGCTTATAAACTTTAGAGGAAGCAAATTTTTTCGACTTCGAGAGATGAATCAAAGTGTTTTCTGATCCTGTCCACAATTATCTTTGCTATAAGTTTGGTTATTGTTGAAAAAAAAAACAAGAGTACCTCGCAAGTTTCACAATTTAGGATGCAAACAACACAAACAAACATTCCTAGACATTTTAATTAAGTCTTTGGAGTTTTGTTTGACTCTCAACTGAAAAGACTATAAAACTCTGCATAAATAGAAGATAAAGTTGGTTTCTCGTATAAACATCCTGCAGCTCAACAAACGGCACTCATTTAACATTTGTCAAACAGAAAAATTTTCCACGAACAAAAGAAAATGCGAAATTAAGATGAAAGGCATTAAAATGCAAAAGTAGTTGTTGCAGTACCACAGTATAATCGTAAAAGGTGCATAAAAATACTCGTATATCCCTTCAAAGTGCACTATGTAATCATCATCATTTTGACTTGTTTCCTGGTTAGGCAAAGCCTATCTATCTGCCTGTCTATATTTTAATCTCTCCCCAGCAAAACAATGAGGCGGATCGTGTAACACCTTATCCAAACCATTTTGCTGGTGCAGTTCTTAAACAAAACCAACTGAACTCATTCTTTTTTTTTTGCTTCGAAGACATTTCCTTTTTTATACTTTTTATCCAGATTTCGTTTATTCAACACAACGATGACTATTCCACATCTTAGAAGGTTCACTCTCCAAATGATTTATTGATTCGCAAGTAGATGTGCAAGAGACTCCTTTTATTTTTTCCTTCAAAGGTCGTGTAGAGGAAATTAATTTTGATTTTTCTTTTTAGCCTCCTAAACTGGTATCGCCGGCGACTCTTCTTAAATACCGTCATGGCAACAGCTTCGAAATGGCCACGTTACTCTGCAGTATATTAATTGGTGCAGGCTTTCCAGGAATGGTTGTTTCTGGATCGGCAAGGTTAAGTACGGTAAAGAACGATCAGCGTGATGTCGTGTATCCTCTGCCATCAGATCACATAGACGTGGATAACGACGATGAAGATGATGTGAAACTCATAGTAAGTCCCAAATACACGCTTAAGCCAAAACCTGACCTGAAGAGTTATCTAAGCGAAAATCTTGAGCAATCAAGGCGTGAAAAGGAAGCTCGAGAAAACAGAGCAAGGGAGGAAGCCGCTCGAATCAAACGCGAAGTTTGTAAAAAAAAACTGCAAAGATTTTGGACTCATCTTATGTACTTTTTTCCTTCTTTTAGGCTCTTGAATTTGCAACTTTATTCAATGACCCTTATCGTCTATCACACGCTTGGGTTATGATCGTTAACAATGCTCCGTGGAGTACTAAACCTCGGGTAAAGCTCTTCGATGAAGATGGTGAAGAAATCGAAGTACCACCAAGTGTAATATTCTTAGAACCCTCTACGGGTGTCCAGCATGAAGTAACGACAAAAGCTTACATTCACATCGAAAGCGTGTGGAACAATTTGAACTACTATGTTAATCTTCAAACATGTCCAATTAGTGAAATGAACTGGGACTTAAGGGTAACAAGTGATTGGGAGCACTTGCTTGCTGGCGAACCGCCCGAGATGCGATTGATCGAGGAAACATCCGATGAAAATCTAGCAGAAGAAATGAACAAGATAACTGTAGAGAAGCACTTGGATATAGGTCAATCATGGGTACGAAAACTTGAGATTAGCGAAATGGAATTTGACGAAAGATTTCCCGGTAATCATAAAGCGATTTACTATAAGAATGTTCTACACGAGCGATTCTCATCACACAAACAACCTGATGGTAAGATAGAACAAGTAACGCTCTTTTCGGACAAAAAATATAAGGTAAGGGCGATGCGTTGGGAATTCTACGATAATAGATCTGATTTAATGACAAAAGTGAGGTTTGATTACCCCACCGGACAAATCGAGGAGTCCTTTAGAAGGGGACGACCTGATTCTCTTAGGCGTGAGTTTGACTTAATTTTTTAAAAACAACTAAGCAACATTTAATTTTTATAGATTTAATATTCAACACCGATGAGAAGAAGCAAACGATAATGCATTTCTATTCCACCCCACGTGTAGATGCGTTGCGATACTGCGAAATAGATGACATGAAAGTCGTTTTAAGTTTTGAAAAAATTCCTGGAAAGTAAGTGTAAAACAGTTTTTCTTTGATCTTCATTCGAAGCAAATGGGATGAATTAAGTCTTAACTGACAGGAACCAGTTTTAATTTAAACTGTAAACTAATGATTCTTAAACACTACATACGTGTAAATCAATCAGTAGATAGACAAATAAATGGATTTTATAATTCTTGAACTCATTTACAAATTGTTTATAACATTTAAATTGAAGACATGGCTTAACGCCGTTTGCTCGAGTCTGACATGATTTATATAATGGATTAAAAAGATTCTTCTAAAATCGATCTTCTATATGTTAGTGCCATCTTAGGACTGTTAAGCGAGAGACACAGGTTCGATTCTTAAAACACCAAACGCAGCACCATCTCTTCTCAGGCATGACAAACCTGCAAGCGTATAATCCGTCATAGAAAAAGCTTTTCAATTCTCCGTTCGGTGTCGGCATTAAAACTGTATGTATGTGTACGATATTTAAGAAATGTATTTTTCCTATCCCCGTCTTTACGTCATCGCATGCGCTTCACCTGGCGGTATCAGATTTTATTCATTAAATTGCGCATCGAAGCTCCTTACTCGTTTAGGATAAGGCTTTACTACAGAGCCGCCTTTTTAATCCAAATCAGCAGAGTTCAAGCGAGTTATTGTTTGTTTGATTTTTGTTAGGATATCATTGTCAAAAGCATTAGCAAAGCTATGGTAGACAAAGTCCGTTTCTACCTCGAAGTTGTACTTATTGGTGACTGCGGCATTCTGTTCAATACGATGATGTTTGTTGTCCCTCTTGTTGGCTGCAAATTCTTCATATTACCTTCATTTACGACCAAACCCATTTTGACGACTTTGGCCTCAATAGCCGTGAGGGTATTGGTAACAGCTCCTGGAATCGTAGTGCCTTTAGATCGCCGCTCGTCTCGCATACAGATAGCAGAGTAAATTAACATTCACTATGTTTGGTGCCAGGACACAGAAACATTCCGAGAAATTGCAAGACTAACCACCCTAAATATCTTGCTGAAACAACATCACATGGATATACCTCTCTCTTCATGTACCGTATTCTTAAACTAAATAGATGGAATTAGGATAACATGTTCGACATGATAAATCTTCAAATAGAAGTTGCAGATAGCCACCCAACAATCCCTTCTTTATAAGTTCTTTGTTTCGGTACTTAGGCCCTGGTTAAGATAAAGTCAGAGACTCAATTTTTGTTTCGGTAGTTCATTCGGATTCGATGTCTCCTGATCTCGTTAAACGTTTGCAACGCCCCCTGTCTAAAATCAAATAGGAACCATTTAGAGTCTTCCGTGCGTGGTTCTTGATTATATGCTCTTCCGACAGTTTCACTGATAATGCAATAGGTATTCAACTTCAAAACCAACGACTAAGATCCCTCTTATCCTATTCTCAGACCGATATGCAACAAAATTTCAGTTACAACTTCGTCAATCAGAATCAGCAGGCATAGAAAGTATGCTCAAGCAAATAAATGTCATCTACTCTTTATATTTAATTTCTATGTATTAGTATTTAACCAATTTCAACACTTCTATATCACAGATGTTTTTACAAGGAATTCAAGACAAAGTTTGGCAGAGTGCTTTGGGTAATCACACATTTTCTGGCACTCACCTTACCATTCTTAATATCCTTTATCCATTTTTTAGGAAATCACCGAGAAATTCCACCGAGATCCCAGTAAAGATGCATACCAGGACATTGCGATGCGTCAGTTCTTACTCACTAGCAATAAAATCCTTTTGAAATTTCACTACCTTCGGGGTGCACTTACTGCCAAGACTAGAGAATTTACTAAACCACCAAAACCAGATTACGGCCAAGAGATTATTTTTGATCCAGAACTTACAACAGGATATCAGGTATGCCATACAGTAATACATTTTCACAGAATTGCATATTCTACTCGAGATGAAGAAAAGCCGTCGGCACTCGGCACTGATTATACTTAAGGAAAGAACAAAGTGAAAAATGTATAAATATATACGTATGTGTTTGTAATTACAGTTTGGCAGTAACGCTCCCGAGCCCACTGAATTGGAATTATATTTATTATTATTGGATCAGCTAAACGCAGAGAAAATTGTCAAGAAAGACTTTTTTAAGATCGCTAAGGAGCTCGATACCATCTTAGCTTTGCGAAAAAATGAAAGAGGGCATACGACTTTACAATTTAAATGTTCTGATCCGTTGAGAAATGCCGAGGCAAGGAAGTTAAGACTCGAAGAGGTGCGTAAATCTTACAAAGACACATACATACATGAATTCACATAAGTTAAATTGTAATATTCTTGAAAATGACCTAATTAACGGGTGGTAATGAACTTGTCCGATAAATGCATTCATTCATATTCCCATAGTTGGTATTACTTGGATGTTTGTGACGTGGCTTTTGCGTATCGTCTTCCCTGTGCCACCCCTTCTGCTCATAATATATGTTAATTTCGGTTTGTTTACCAAATTGGGAGAAGGAGGGTGCAATGGCTGTCTGAGTGCTCCCAAGGTGGTGGCAATTCAGATTAATGCATTTGTATAGATAGTGTCACTCTATTGTTTGTTGTCCCACTTCTTAATGCATAATTGAAAGCATCAATATTTGGCACTTAATTGAGTTGTATATGTATGTCTGTGTATGTATTTGTGGCGGTCGGCTTTTACCTCCGGTTTATTGTCTAATGACCTTGAACTTAATTAGAACTATTAAAGAGGATTTCAGTAAAATTTAGCATTTAAAGAGCATTTAAGACTACGATGAATTCTCTTGTTTTCAGGACGCAATGGCAAATGCAATAAAAGAAGAAAGACATGCAAATCCACCGGACTTTTTGGCTCCATATTTGGTACCGTATAGTGGTCGCACTTTAACTCATAAAGAATCTTTGACAGCTTTCAAAGCGTGTTTAAATGAATTGAAAACACGTTTTGTTTCTTTATTAAATGAGCTACAGCGTCGTTATGAAGATGTTAGTTCCAATATAATCCATTTAATTGAAAGTAATTATCTCAAAAGTATTTACAGTTGACAGCTGAAGCACTATCATTGAAGAAATTTCTTAATAAATTCCAAAATAAATTCGATGATTTCGATTATGAACGTCTACTTAAGGAATCCAAGGATCTTGAGTTGAATAAGAGAATGGTGCAGAAGCGTTTAACGATTACTCATGAAGAAGCACAAAAGAAATATGATTTGGTCAAACAGTCATTACTCAAGGATAAGCGGTTGAATTTGAAATTTTTAAAAGAACATTAACTTTAACTTTCAAGTCTTCATTTGATGATTATTACCTTTTTTTTCTTTTTCTATGCAAAATTTTATAAATTTCAGTTTGTGAACATTAAATATACTTTGAGTACCATGTACGTATATTCGTATCTTGCGAGTATTAACTTTCATTTAAAGCCTTTATGTGTATAAGCTAGTCCAAATTAATAGCATTTAGTAGGTACTCTAGAGTATGTCAGACTTCTTTGTTTGCTTGAAAAAGCCTCCTCGAACATGAGATCATCTAAATTTAATAAGAGAGCTTAGGTCTTTCTTATCATATGCGATACATATGTATGATTCATAAGGATGAATTTAATTTGAAACAGTTACGAGCGCTCACAATACAAAATGTCCTCAAAACTCTTACACTGCAAGCCATTTAAAATGCAAATCCAATCCCGAGTAACACATAACACTTCAATGCGCTACAATTCACTCTAATTACAGTCATCACTAAATAGTTAACTATCGCTTAGTCCAGTCCACACACATACATCGTATAATCAAAAACAAACAAACAGCCACTATCACCATAAGAAAATGCATATAAATAAACAAACACTCAACAAACAACAACTCACATCAGCCTCACCACCGTCGTCATCATCGGCATCATCATCATCATCATCATCAGAACGAACACATCTTTAATAGATCGTAAACAGCCAAACGAACTAACAAACCAACACGTAAGGACATAAAAAAAAGGAAGATTCCATAAACCCCAACCGAGGACGACGACCACTCATTCGTACGGGGTAAATCATGCTCTATTAACAAATTACCGAACGATAAATCAAACCATCCAACAAACACTTAACTTTATTTTCAATCATATAAATTTTATTATCGTTTTATTGGATGCGGGAACGGAGGCGGGTGGAACGGTGGGTGGCTGAATGCTTTCTTCTCTTCTTTGCAAGTGCCGACCGGCTAGTGATACCCGTGTGCCCTCGGGGGGACAACTGGGATGTTGGCTATACTAAACCTTGCCCCAGAAAATTTCCAAGAAAGTTACACAACTAACTAGAGGGTCGACAACGAAGACGAGACCTAGGACGACGACAAATACCGGTGTACAAGCAGCCATTAAAAAGAAAGTCCAACTTCATCTTCGTCACCCAGCGCACCCTTCTCTCCAAGTAGACATAGAGCTACAATAAAAAAAAACAGAAGCGGTGGGAGTCCTTACGAATAATTTTTATAGCTCGTTCGTCTTGTGCAGTGTGCCTTAGAAAAGAAGATGAGTGTAGCATAAAAGGAACACCACCCCCAAACCATGAGACACCACCACCCGTGTACCCATACTAAACACACCATCCACAGACAAAATACAAATACACTTTGGGAAGGCCAGAGAGACGACAAGGAGAACCTGAAGCGAGAAGAGGAACGTAATCGTTACATAAAAATTTTATGAGATTCGATAAAAACATGGCAACAACCTGTTGTCTGTCTGTGCCATATCTCTCACTCACTAGTCCTGGGTTAAGGACAAAATACATTTAACATATAGCCCGCATGTATAAAAACTGAATCTGGCCCTACTCTGGTGATGTTGCAATTCATTCGGCTTCCTTTTTTTTTTTTTTAAATAAAATTGTGTTGGACTATACAAATTTAATGGAATGAGAGATTTTTTTTCTGGGTAATAATTCATTTTTTATTTACACAGAAGTTGAAGTAACGGATAGGCTGTGGTTTGTGGCAGACAGCTGGGGCAAATGTGACAGCTTGGACAATTAGCCAATTTAACTTATAAAGAGTCTGAAAGCAATTCTAATCAGAGCTGGTTCATGGAATTTAAGAAGTTTAATTTGGCGTTTGTTTCTAGTAGATGGATAGGTATGTTTGTAGGTTAGGTTAAATTAAAGCCGTTTAAAGCAATGGGCCACACTTTTACTTCCAACTGATTTTTTTTAGTTTTGGCTTGTGTCTCCACTTTGCTAAACAGTCAGCATGATTTTAAGTCAAGTTGATTGGTATTTCTTTTCTTGGTGAATGGAAAACACAGGAGCACAATACGATAACTAATAAATAGGGCATCTAATTCTACACGGACGGATCTAAAATGGACGTAGGAGTAGGCTCTGGAGTATTTGATAAGACACAATTGAGAGGGCTACACTATCGATCCTATCCACATTAAATCCTTCTAGGATTACAATGTCTAGATAGCTAGACAATTATATTAAAAGCTTCCAGGTATCAGTTTATCTGATTATAGCAAAAGCTGCCAGGACGCTGCAAAAAAGAAACAATTAAAAAATTTGCTATGTGAATGTTCGAATCATCAATAACGTCCACTCCGCTACGTGGGAGTCGGCTTTTTGGACAACTAGAGGCTATATACCACTAATGTGCGCGCTGTTGTGCCGTAAAAAGACTAGCTTTTTCGTGCCAACCTAACCTACTGACTGGTTAAATATCTTTCATTTTTTTAAAATTAATTTTAGTTTTAGTGGAAGCGAAAATCCCATTTATTAGGCTTAATGCACCCTAAACAAACCTAGAACTAACTTAAACTTAAAATTAAAAACAACGATTAGTTGGTGGAGAAGATCGAATTTAGGGGAAGGCATAGAGCGGTTGAAGTCGAAGAGGGTAGGGGTAGAATTCACCTTTCGGAGCATACGGGAGATTGGTTTGTTCGAGCCATAAGAGGTGTGGTGCGTCGGTAAATAGAATAGACGAGGGGTTCGTAGATTACGAGGGTAAGTGTTGAGGAAAACAGAGTTGTGAAAGGAAGCGCTTTCAACGTGACCTGAGAGCAGTCGATGAATAAAAAGAATGTCGACTGCATCTCTGCTTTCCTCAAGGGTATATAAGTTAATGAGGTTAAAGCAATTTTAATCGGGAGGCAAGATAAGAGGATCATGCCCTTAAATCTTACAAAGGTTTTTTTTTATAGCATCTCTTTAGTTCCAAACCAAAACAACCAAAATATTGTCGAATGTACATACTCGTACGTATCAACCTGTAAGTTTTGCATTACGCTTTAAAGCACATAGATGTTTCCAACACTCACTACTTTTTCTAGAGCCTTTTTAAAATTCAAATACCCTTTCTTGTTAGAAGGCATTGCGCATTGGATATATTTTTCTTCGCTTAGCAACAATACGAAGGTGAATATATATTTGTAAATAACGTACGAATGAGGTTAAATTCTAATTATATGACAGTCAATGACTACCAAGAAGAGTAATGCAGCAAAGTCACTTTTATCTTATTTTTTAAGGTTCAAACCTGTGTCCTCTTGCTCAGCACTAAACAGTGACCACGTTTGGAAAATTTAATCAGAAAGATCAAGCAAATACCACGTTCTGGTTATTTGAGCTTATACGTTCTAATATATGCACTTCCTTTATTAACCACTACCGCGATTATTAACTAGGTGGCGAAGGTGGAGTGGGTAGCGTGTTCGCTTGTGACCCGACCTGTGCATGTTCGAGCCCGGTCGGGGAACAGCAACAGCCACCAAAAAAAAAGAAGAGTAACGAACAAAATCTAAGTTTCTCCAACCACAGCACCAAAAAGGGGTTTCTGCCTGGAAGTACAACGGACCGAAAACGAGTTCCAAGGATTTGGAAATTTCCTTTAAACAAAAAAAAAAAAAGAAAAGAAAGACGTCAAAGTCAGGGGACTATTCCTTATTCGAGGCTGGTTTCAAAAGCTAATTGTTCTTTTAGAATCATAAGGAACTGATGCTTGTTTTAAGACTGGAACCTTTAGCGATTCGAGTTAGAGTCCATCACCATCCACTAGGCCCATGAATTAAGATCCTTGTAGCCCTCCTACCTATAATTTAGGATGTAAATATCAATTCTGAATATTAATTGCATATGACTTTCTCTGATATACAAGTTTTCATATGTTAGTTCTAAAGACACATTGGCAAAGTTAAAAACGAATCTTTAGGGAATTAAAGGCAAACCTGCAGCAATAGCCTTATTATTTGTAATACTTGTGCAGATAAATGAATTACTTCTAAATGGCCACACAAATAGCAAAAGCTTATTTAATTTGAAAAACTGCAAAAGAATATTTGGTAAATAGACCAAGACTTCTGTAGTTTCACTTACAAGGTAATCAAATCTAAATCTCAAAAAAAAAAAAAAAAATCATCTCTTAAGACTCCTTTATTCTTCGATACATTGTCCACTGATTCGTGACATTATTTCCTCATCAAATTACTAAGACGCGGTACGGAGAAGTGTTTCAGCTTTCAGATCAAGAAGAAATTGGAAGGACTCCAACGGAAATTGATTTTTTTTTACTTCTCCTTGCTGCTTGTTTTTGCTCAATTTTTTCTCCATAAACAAATCCTCGTACTTGTCCCATCTGTGCGCGTTATATGACCAGTAGCCGCACATAATAAAACCACCAAATGATCTTGGAATTGGAAATTGGAACTGCTTCACAGGAGGGGACATGCATCCGTCCAACAACAACAACAAAAAGCAGTCTCTTCGGATGTCTCATACCACCGTCACGGTCGAGGATCAAATTTCTCCCTCTTGGCGACAGACACAAATTAAACCACGCATCACTCATTTTCGCGCATTTTCCACTTCGCGGCGTTAATTCCTTTTTTCTTCTCCTCTATACCACCAGCTTGAGGTAATGTGCCCATCTTTCGATGGGCGCTCTTCTTCATCCAGAAAAGAACAAAAAAAAAAAAAAAAACCCCGGCCGGAGAAAAAATCACTCGCCGGTGAAATTTCAATTGACGCCTGTTGACTCAGTGTGCTGTTGGTCTATACCATACGGCACACTGGTCTTAGCACCTGTTGCAACTCCAAAGCGCTAACTAACTGACTGGCCTGGCCACCGATCCTGTCTGCTGCGCTCTAGCCTACTGAATATTAACAGTGGGAATGGGGAAAAAAAAATCGTTAAAACAAGGATGTGACATTTTGTGCGAACCCAGTGAGTAGAATTTGTGCGGAAAAAAATGGTCCTGAGTCCGGAGAAAAAAAGAAAAAAAAAATTCCATCAAAGCTGCTTGGTCCTGCTACTGGGTAGTTGTAGTTGATGCTACTCCTGATATTACTCGTTCCTCGAGGACTGCGTTTGGGGGAACTTTGGTGCCATAAGCACCACACCAATTAAATGCCGACCTATGCGCTATGCGTTGATGTTGATCGGTAGAGGTGGTGTCGTTCTTTTGACCGGTCCCTGGTGGTGGTAGCGGCGATGGTGTCGGTGAATGTTGATGGAGATGACGGTGTTGGCATGTTGTGTGTGTTGTTAACTCTACACTTCAGTGTAGTTCGTCCTTTGATAGCAGAATTTAGTGATTCACAGGTTGTTGTTGAAGGAGTGCATGTGGCTTAGTAACAAACAACGAGTAGAAACGCAAAAAAAAAACAAAAAAACCTTGAAAACGGTAAAAAGCGGTCTATTCTAACGGGCGGGACTCTATGCAATTTGCATGGCTTCGCATGAAATTGCACTTTTATTCATTTTGTATAGCTGTGGCATGCTTTTGTGTAGGGTAACCGTACGATGACGAGGATGATGATGGACAAACGATATGTGTTGCCACTATACAGGAGTGCAGATTAACTGATGTGCATCCTGTTTTTGGCATACGAGTACACCAAACGAACATACGCATAACTTAACACAGATGTTGTTGTTTGATGACCAGGTGATGGCCGTAATTAACATATTTAGACGGAGAAATCTGGCATTTTTTGACACCGGATAACAAGTTAATCGGTTGATGTTGTTAATCCCATACGTGGTGTGATGATATTTCAGGGGAAAAGTTATTTACGCAAGTTTTTAACAACTTTAAATAGCGTAAGGAAATAAGGATATTTCCACCTGTAGACCCACTTAAATTGAATTTCACTGCAATTTATACTGAATGAAAACATTTTGTTTAGTTTAAATGCAATTTGCAAAATGTAATCAAATCTTATGCCGAGAAATTGTACGAATTTGTTAATATTTTCCAGCCAATTATGGCTATTTTGTTATAACTGACAGTGCAGGTAGATTCTGCAAACCCGCCACGAACTTCTACTGAAAGAAGCCTCTGGCCAGAAGAAGCTCAATGAAATGTTCAACTTGCAATGCTGCGTCAAATCCAATATAAAGGTATTAAGCAGCCATATGCTAGCTTTGAAGCCAAAATTGGACCTTTAACGACTTTTTTTTCTAAAATGGCTAGGACGTCGATTGGAGTTTGGTTGGTTGTACAAGCTGCGCCTTCGTTTTTCACTTAGACTTTCGTTGAATCCGTTGTGTTGTGGGCATTGATAACATGGGCTGTAGGTACAAATAAAACCTAAAGTGATCAGGAAAGCGTTTTGTACGCTTGACGAATTCCACTACATCACCGATTCCTTTTGTCGATTATTGGTGGCATCTCCCTTATCCGGTTAAAAACATTTTGATGTCCTATGTTGGTACTTTCCACGAAATGGCCGAGGACTCCCGATCATGTAATCAGTAATTCGACTGGGGCTTGGGTTTCTACCATTTTAGAAAGTCGTTGAAAACATTTAAAGAAAGCTTTTAGGGGCAATAGATTTTTGACTTTTTGTTTCCAGTGATGCCAAGTCCAAACTGAAATACTCGGAATGATATACGAAATAAATGGAAGATGGCAACTATTAGTAGGTACATATGTCAAGATATTCTTAGCTGAAAGCTGCAAATCCTAACGATCCGGTTGGGCAATGTATGGGATGGTCAAAATGATCGTCAAGTGTGTGACAATATTACATGCTCAGAGATCCTTGGTAGAACCTTAAAGTTGTCACCATTCTATTGCCTGCAAATCCAAATAAACCTCGTCAGTGGAATTAAAAAAAACGCCAGCTGACAAGATGAGGGGATTTTACCTGAGACCTAATATTGTGAAACTGCAAACTAATATTTCAATCCAAAAAAAAAACGAATCTTACCCCTTGACATTTTACTGATACATACATAAAGTAGAGGAATGCGATGCTATTACTGTCCCTTAATGTATATTATTCACTGTAGTGAACCTCAACACTACAATCTTGATACACAAACAGATACACCTAAAACTTGTGTGACTAACATAAGTATTTTAGTCTCGAGTTTGGTTTTTTTCCAACGATAATAAATGTTAGAGTTTGACAAAATAATTTTTTGACTTTCGTTTCATCAGTGTTGAGCATCTGTATCCTTATAATACAATTTTCTCTTACCAACTAAATTTCTTGGATGCATTTCTGCATTTGATGGCCACTTTTCTATTTGTTTAATTAAATTCTTTAAAGCATGTGCGATGTTCTGAAGACTAATTTCTACATATTTGTTCTGTCTCCTCACCTATCTATTTCGAAATTTTACTCATATGTATCTAAGCAACATGGGTAAAGCATCAGCAGTGGTCATCCAACAAACAGCTGCTTCTTTCCATTGGTCAAAGTAGAAGAGATTCCGAAGGAAAACGCAAGAGGAATCCTGGGGAGAAAAAAAAACCAAGGCCCACACAAAAGGAAGCCTAATTCTAATGAAACTTGAGAGGCAACAAACGATGATGATTTAAATGCAGCTAGCGGTGGCAGTAGGTGGGTACGAAGCTGCTGTTAGTGCCAGTGCAATATGCAATTAAGCACTCAGCTTCGAAGAAAGACACACGAAGAATAAGGAGCTTCTAGAATCCTTGCGTCGGTTAAATTCATCCTTATATGATGAATTTGGTTTTTGGTCATTCATTTGACCTGCACCCATCATTTAGTTTCTAGAGTTTTCTTCTCATCGCACCCAAACCCTGTGGTTGGCTTTTGCAAAATATTTATGGCAAACCAGCTTATGGTTTAGATTTTCACAAAAGCACAAGGTAGAGACTGATTTAGGGTGTAGATTCACGAATACTGTATTCATTTATGGGTGAGGTCAAGCTCTTTGGACATCGAAATCCGGCCACAGTAACAAACCCCTCCTTGTTGGGTGAGTTTCTATTGAAGGAAGTGTTCTCTGGTTCATCACTATTATTATCATCGTCGTTGTCGTCATCGTTGCTGTCTTGCATCGTGCAATCGATGCAGGGAATTCTAGGAGAACTAATGTAAATAATAACCTTAGCTAAATGTATTAGATTATCCTTTTGTGTGCTAGCCGAATATATGTTGCAGGAAAACATAAACCAGACTATGTGTGTATCGTTTCTACCACCTCTTATTTCCCGTATACCGACACCCAGAAATGAGACTTGCCTTTCATGATTTTGTGCACATCCCGGGATGAAGAGTGCCGTTGTTGGCTGGGTTTTTCAACAGGGGCACTGGACCTAGAATTTAATGTCCGTTTTGCTAATGTCCATGTATTGCCTACAAAACGCGGAGTAACAGCAAAACTCACACTCATGTGTGGATCCGCTAAGAGGACTCTGAGAACTACGAAAAGCCGTCGAGCGTGAATACACACATTCTTGCGAATACACTTATCCTGACGATGATGATGGAGGTTTTGACGACAGCAACTGAAAGCAATACGGATCTGCTTGCTACAACAATAACAATATATCTGAGTGGTGTGAGTGTGTATGTGTGTGTGTATGTGTGGTTTGTATCGAAGCCTGTTGTGTTGCTAACGTGCGAGCAAGTGGAAGGATATTTCACTTCGTGAGATATTCCATACACAAAAGATATTGCTCTGGTTGCTTTGCTCCTTTTTGTCAAGATGGAGTAGGCGATGGAGAAAATACACCATTGCTTGACCAGAAAGGGTATACCTACTCCTCTACAGACACAGATATACCATTCGTTCTTTTGCCATGTGTATTATATCTATGCTGTGAAATTTAGTAAAGCGGCAGGATTTTCGAAGACGTACCAAAATATTTTGTACCTCGGACTTTCGGACAACTTCAAGTCGAAGGAGATGTGTGAGCCAGCACCACTTGGGTGGCACACAATTTGCAATAGTTACTCAAACCACCAGCCCCACTGCTGGTGGTTGCCTAGTTGGATCTTCCAAATCTGCTAGGCAGCAGCGGTTATAGAGTCCCTGCGAACAGGGAATAAATTGACCATTCTCTCTGTATGCCACCCTCTCTCTTAGCGAAAAGGGTACCAACTACCTAAACATCGACACATACACACACATACATACTAGGTATCCTGGTCAGTTTTCCATTTGAAAGGCATGAGTTCACTTCACTTCGCCTACACAGCATCACCACCACCGTTCTGCGACTAAGAACCACCATCTCGACCACCACCCACTGAAAAACATAAAAGGAATTGTTGGTGTATATGTTCGTATGTCCAAGTGTGTATCCTTGCGAAATTCATCGTCGAGAACATTTGCTTATATTTGGAGAAGGTATACACGCTCGTGTGTTATTTTCTTGTCGTAGTTTTTTTTTTTTTTACTCGTCATCCTGTGCATTGTGAGTGAGAGGATATCTTTAAAGAGGCAGTGAAGGGTTCGGGCCTGAAGAAATATCCGGTTCGCTGCTATGGTAGCGAGAACGATGCTGGGGATGATAAAGAGAGCGGGGACGGAAATGTTCTTCTGAGCTACGGTAACATTTGCTGACCAAAAACCGAGAGTTCCACATCAAATAGCCAACAGCAGCAGCAGCTGCCCACTATTTAGAAGTGGGATTTAGTGATAAGTGGAAAGAGGTTGGGTCGCTGCTTGTCCACCTTCACGACAACGACAACGACAACGACGACGGCGACGACGACGACGACGAGACGACGTGGTGGACTCTCCGACGACGATGACCACGATGCTGATGTTGTTTCTCCTGCTCCATCTTGCTCGTCGCTGCCACCGCCGCCGTCGCCGTTGCTGATGATGATGATGACGACGACAAAATTTCGTACGTAAATTGGAAGGATATTGCGTTCATATACACACACAAACATATAAAACATACCGAGTTATCCAAAGGACTCGAAGAGGGGAGAAGTGAAAAGTAAAGGTTGAGGATTTTCATAGAAACACTGGAGATGTTGGAATCCTTCCATTTCGTGTATACGTGGCCGATGGGAGGGAATGATGGTAGGCAGCGGATGGAAGAAGGACTCTTTGAAATGGACAGAATGGAAATGACTTGGTTTGCTATTGGGCTTGACCCTTTGAAAACTTTTTAAAACCTCAAAGTGTGTGTATATACCTAGTCTCTGTGCTCCAGATATCAATATATATCTACTGTATCATAGGGATGCTGTGTGTATGTAGGAGAGTGAAATTTTGCCGCGGCAGCCATTTTGATTTTATACTTTAGATAAATTCAACTCCTTAAGCATGCACTGTACATATTGACGGGGCGGCAAAAAAAAGGAGTAATTTGTTCCCCCGAAAGGTCCTGGTAGTATTTTTGGGTTCTGGTCAGTGTTTTTAAGTGGCCTACGTCTCGGATGTGGTGGGATTCACATTGGGATTGCGTCGTCGCTGAGGCAGTGGGATTGGTAATTAATTCAAATTGCTTCGGTGTTTCAATGAGTCCGAATCACGGAGATCTTAGAACGATATTTCCCTAGGTATGGTGAAGAGGATATTAAACATTAACGTCACTTGACAGATGGTGTGGTAAATACAAAAAAAAAAAAGCAAACACACAGACAGTGGATACAAATTCATCTTTTAAAAGTATCGAGTTCGGTTTAAACTTTTTTTTTTTTCTGCAATGAAGTTGTGCCTTTTTTTTATTTTCGCTTGCATGGTGGCGTCGTCGCTTGTTCATTGGAAATAGCTGGACATGCCACCGTGTTTCTGGCGGATCAAATTTCAGCCACCGTTAGTTTTATGAAACGTTTTTTCGCTGTTCACCATTTGAGACGAGGATACAGTTTTTTTTTGTTTTGGGACAGAAAAATGAATGATGGTCGACAATATCAATTTGCTGCTTACTTTGCTCGATGACCTTATGAGGCATATGACGATGACTTTTTATGCTTTGGAATTACCTGAACCAATTTAAATCACTGATCAGTTTAGTTTAAATACCCACAACAGTGTATTTGTATTTTCTTCTCCTTTTTTAAGCAAAGATCATTCCTCAAATTTAGAAACAGGGACCTTTATCAAAAATGAACTCCGATTTGACCTGCCACACTGTATGAGGATATCTTAAAGGTCTTTGTTAACCAAGTTCCATCTCTTTTGCTCAGAAACATTGAACAGAAATATAGAGGGTGAGGGTTTATGGTGTCCAGACCTAGTCAAAGTGGCTGCATTATGATGCGAGCGAAAGGAATCTTGCAGGACGAATTTTTAGTCCCTCTACGTACCGCGATGAGAAATTAACCCTTCCAGCACTGAGTCGTCTAAAGTCGCTTAGGAGATCACAGAAATTATATTTGGATTTGAGTTATATTGTAAGCAATTCAGAGGGTTGTATGCGGGACACCACCATAATAACGCACGACCTCATATCACTTTGATGACCATGGTCCCGGTTATGAAGTTCTAAGGCAGCCTCCATTTCTACCGATGCTGAGACGTTTAACGTCAAAATTTAACGGCAAAGAAAGTTCTCTTCACGCTTCTAGCGCTAACATCGTATCAAACTATTCACAGTAAAAAGGTTCTTCCTGCTGGTAGTAAAATGGACCTGTTTTTGTGTCTGAGTGCTCCAGCGTGATGTTCCAATACCCCGACAGAAAAAAACAGTAGTAGCGTTGTGAACTCTACTACTGTATATGGGTATAAACTATAATGGATGAATTCCATGTTCGGTTTCGATATAGTTCCTGGCTAAGGACCAGGCTGTCTGGAGAGGGTTGTTGGTTAAGGATCCAATTTAGCCAACACGGGACCAGAGTGGCAATATTCGGGTCTTCTTTGAGTATGTTCATGTGAATGGAGAGGCACGTGGGTAGTTGTTTAAACCGATCTTTGGGACATAGGAAAACACGGCAATGTTAAGCTGGTTTTCACCATTGAATTTCATTAAATTAAAAAGAAAAAAAACAAAAGTGTCCAGGAAACGTCATTTTCCGAACTTTAATAATGTTTAACTTCCGTATAAAGTTTGTACTCATCTTGAGAATCAAAACCCACCTCCCGCTAAAAAAAAAAAAAAAACGAAGGGATCCCTAATAACATATGAACCACAAATACATGTTCTCGATTATAAATTATCCTGAATCATTCTTCTTCATTTCATCTTGCAACCCCCTGCGTCTCTGCCAAAGTGGTCAAGGAGGCCAAATCAATCTAAAAGCTCCCAGAAAAAAAAAACTCTGTTCTGCTAAACTGAAAAATTGCCACAATTCGATACTTTTAAGTCTTCATTTAAGTAAAACGGTCCGAAATTACCGCTCAGCTACCACCCAAGCGACGTACACCCCACAGATGGGAAAAAATAAAACCGAAAGGGATGAACGCACATTATGAATTATTCAATGCGGCATGCACACCATAGTGAGACCTTCTAAGTAGTCGAAGCCTGTTTTAGCAGAGCTCCACCACTACCACAACCACCACCAACTGACCGAACGGCCGATGCAGGATACACTGAAAAGTGAAAAAAAAACCAAGATGAAAAAAAAAACACACGCAAGCAATAAGCATCCTAGTGCCCCACCCTCTCTCCGTCTATCTCCTGGAAAGATGAAAAATATTTTCTCTTCCTTGGTAAATTTACTTTTTTTTTTTTTTTTGCTTTTGGGCCGATGTCCGTTTTCATTTTCAGTCGAACGGCCCCACGGTTAGGCCCACATACAAAAAAGCCGTTTTAAGAATTCCCAAAAGGGTAAAAAGAAAATCCATCTACAGCCCACCACCAGTGCCACCCTCACTACCACCCTCACTACCACCCGGACCCGCACTATTCCTAATCATCATCATGCAGTGGTGAGCCTTCTTTCATCCTTACATTTTCTCCTCTTCTTCTTCTTTTTTCCAATTTATTCCACATCTTATGTGTGGTACATTGTTAACAGAAAAAAAAGGACACACGAAAAAACGCTCACATGTGGAAAACCATCAACAGTAGCGATGGCAATGGCAGCCGGAAAAGGACCAAACAGGGAAAAAAATGAAATATCCAACCTAAGCCCAAGGGTGGCCGGCAAAAAGCGCTAAAGGAAAATAAATAACGCGCAGCCCATCACACGCGCAAAAAACGGAACAAACGAAGAGGAAGGCGATGAGGAAAAAAAAAAGTCCTTTGCGAAATGAAGAAAAAATCGCCTGCTTTGGTCCTTGAAGAAACACAACACACTTGCCGACATATAGCCACGCCAACGTATCCATCGCTCGACATATTGGTCGGCGGCGCTGTAAGCGTTCGGTGGACGCGGAGACGCCAGATGGCCGGGGAGGAATATCTTATTTCGCATACAATGCACAAGGATATTATGGAAAATCGCCTTGTGCGCGTCGTTGCGTTGTCCGAAAATGTGTGTTCCCGTGTCAAATCTTAGCCGTCCCAAATGGACGACCTCACATCTATGTACATGTATGTAGGTAGGTATAGCAAACGTGCGTGCTCTATAGGACCACGAAAGGGATGGGTGAATTTTCAGGATGGTTTTAAGGATATGTGAAATCGCCAGCAGCGGCGACGACGACGGTGGACACACATAACGTCCCACTGCTGATGTATCTTGTGGGGTGGTTTTTCGAATTTCCAGTTTTGCGGCCAAAGGGCGAAATAGCCTTGGTGTCCCGTCAACGTGGAAGGACCCTTTTCTCGGTAAATGTACATGCCGGGCAGCAGGGGTGGGAGTCCAAAATAGATGATATAAGAAGGATATTTCGTCCCCTAGTTTTCTCGCGGAAGCACACGGACGGCCGAACAACGAATATTGGAAAAGAAGGACAACACAGCACTACTGCAGCCCACTCTTATCCTTTTCTTCATCCATGTGAAGTTACGGTCCTTGGTTATTGTTTGTTTGTATCTGTGTATGAACATGGATCGTCGACAAAGACGACCGGATGGATGGAAGGCCAAATGTATGCCTCCAACCCCCAACCCAAAAAAAAAAAAACCGCCTTCGCTAAAATGTCCTTTTTGCCCGTATCTTCGCTGCTAGGTAGGACCAAATGACAGCATACGAACGTACATACATTTCTAATAACATCTAAGAAGGATACACACATGCTCGTATGTAGGAACGAAAGGTCTCGTTGTCGACGAGAAGATGCCAGATGCCCACGATGGACACAAAAACACGCGGAGGAGTTGCCGCGGGAGGGGTATGTAAGAGTCTGACTTAATGGATATTTTCGGATCAATAATTTGAAGCTTGACCGCGCATACCCATACACAAACTCCATCTTTAAATTACCTTTGAATTGAATTATGCGTCCCTACATACCTTCGTTCGTGTATGTAGGTACTGCAGGAGCCCAACACGCATGCAACAAACCAGAAATTGCGTTCGTTTTCAATTTTCCAATGAAGCCAACCCACGGGATAATCAGGATTTTAATTAAATTCGCCTCTATCTCAACGGGCATATGAAATCGACATATCCAGTGTTGTTTCCCTGCAAGAATCTTTCTCTTAGATGAGTGGGAGTCCTTTTAAGGAACAGACACCATGTCGGTGTTGTTTCGCGTTCGTCGATATAGAGATAAACGAAGAAATTAGATTCTAGCAAGGCCCGCAAAGGACATTCTTCGCACAGAGTTTGCTTAAGTTTTGAACAGGAGGGTATATTGAACGTGTTTCCTGATACTCGATTTTTTTTTGTGCTTTCTTAGCATTTTCTTTTCCCTGTTTAACACGGACACCGTCGAGTGAACTAAATGAAACCAAACTACTGACAAGACACTACTAGCGACGCCATTCATAGAACGCGACTGGGGGTTGGGTGATGTGGATTAAAAGGCGACAAATACTCAATTAAATTCAATAAGAACAGGAAGCAGTGTAGGTGTGTGTATGTGTGTATTTGAACATGCTAGGTTGGAGGTGGCCGATGGGTGAACTTTAGTGAGTGAATCGTGTTTCACGGCAGGAGGAAGATCGTTAGAGAAAGCGAACTAAATCGCTTTTCTGACGGCAAACGGCTATGACTAAAGCGACACGTCTATATCGCCAATGTCGGCAGCAAATACTCCAACATGGATATGGACAACGAGTACGACGACAGTGGCGGCGAGTACTACGACGATGGTAAACGACAACAACGACGACGTCTTGCTTCTATGCTTCGCACGGGGACTTTTTTGAAAATCAATTTACCGCCCGTTGGGAAGGTTGTTAAGGTATTTACTTTTGCTACCCTTCTATTTTTATTTTTGCCACTACCCTGCTTTCTATCTTTTAAACTTTCAGTGGACAGAGGAAACAAGGTTTGAAATACCAATTGATTGGGTTTTTCGCTGCATGTTTAGGTATACGTATTTACGTAGGTACATCTGTGTGGATGTGTCATCCATGCAACCATCTTTGTGCTGGATTTTCATTGATTTTCTCTAGTTCCGAGCTCAGTCGAGTCGAAGTCTTTTGATGAACTTGGCCATAAATAAGGATTTGGTTAAAGTGAGAAAGCTTTTAATTAAAAAGATGAAGAAATGTTGATTGCAACCGAGGTGCTCGGATTGGCACTGATTTTCGTGCAGCGGGTGGGATGAAATTGATGACAATTTGGTCATTTCAAATTTTAATGTTTTAACTTCGTTTTGGACTTTGGTGGTCTTTGTGACTTGTAAAACAGTTGTGAACCAACAACTGAACACATTTAATTTTTTTCGAAAACGAAGCGTTGGAAACAAAATAGAGCTTTGTTGAGGAATATGTCCAATAAGGACTATAACAGATTTTGAGAACCCTTTTGGGCTTGTACAATCAAAAAAATAGCTTATGGAGACCAAATGGGTGGAAAGTGGAGGCTCAAGTCAAACTTCTTACCAAAGCATTTAGAAGAAGTTGTGCTTCTTAAGAGCCAAAAGTCACTTATAGAAATACTTGAACTTTTTGTCTTGATAACCGTTTCGAAGCTCGACTATTGGAATTCTGATGATTTTTCTGGTTTAGTTAAGTCTGGAAACTTTGAATGACTTTTTCAAAAATTTTAAATTAAGTAGGTTGGACGTTATGTGAACGTCCAAAACAGGCTTTTTCTAATGCGTTCTTATACAATCTGTAGGCAGCATCTTTTAATGCAATATACCTCGCATATATCCCGCTGTAGAATGCATATAAGTTCGAAAGTTCAGAGAGGAGAAAGATTTTTAAGTCGAAAGGGCTGAAATAACTGTGTACTGACAAAAATCAGGAAAATCCCAAACATGATTACTGAGAGAATTTTAAAGACCTAACATAGAAAACCTAGAAGAAAAAGCAGGTAAGGTTCAAACGATGTGCTTATAACATTTCCATTAAATGGCCAACGGTTTTGGAAAAATTAGTTGTATCAGACATGGTGGTTAACTTAGATAAGGCCCAGGTAAGAAGCTCGTAAGGATAAGGTTGCACACTTTACCTTTACCAACAAAATTGTTTTCTTTAAACGTTTTTAGAAAGGAGAAATGGAAACTTGCTCAGATCTTGTACGGACATACAAAAGAGATTTAAACACTACAGAATTGAAGGTTGGTAATCAGTTTTCAACTGTAGGCTGTAGACCCACACACACTCGGTAATAAAAGGATCTAGAAACCTGCGAAGACTAGCTACACTTAACAAACCTAAACTACTCGTATACCAAATCCGACCTAAAACTGAACTTAAAAAATCAACTGGTGAGCCAGTCCTATACTTTCCACCTCGTATTGCTTTACACTACAGCGAACATTGTTGCCAATAACACAACAAAGTGCTTAGGTTGTCCAGTACACCTTTTTTTTAAGCATTTTTTCAAATATCTCAGCATCCGCTGGACCGATTTTGCGATTTTTAAAACATCTCTCCAGATATCGAAGGAGAAAATAATTGTCAAATACACACACACGAACACACCGACATCACTTTGAAAATAGGTGCAAATGATTTCTAGAGTATCCTAATGTGAAGCTCTGTTTAAATCTCGAACTTTTTTTTTCGGGCGATTGCAATACTTCCTCTATGGAGGTGGAAAGTAAAAACACGCATGCAACTCATTCGTATCTGTCTACCCTCAGTCATTTTGTCGGGGATATAAGAAGTCTTTCAACGTAGTCTTCTGATCACAAGTTAAGTCTTTTCGTGTAAAAAATACACCTTGGCGGAAACAAGCCAATTCATTTGGTAAAAATCCAAAAATGCTTCAAGCTTTACAACTAAAGCTGGGTTCTTCCTTCTAAATTGGGGAATGAATGTAATGCTTGTAGTAAGGTGGCTCTCAGTTGAACAGACAAGTCGGGCCATGCAAAGAACTCACGACTCCCTTAGAATCAGTTACGGAAGAAGCAATTGTTCAGATAAATCTTTAGGAAATCTGTAAAAAACATCTAATCAGTATCATGTATGTATATTTGACACAACAGCTCATAGAAAGCCAATGCCTAGCTTCTTACAATCATTCATGTTGTGCCTGTTATATTCTTCGCACCTACAGTTGTAATGCCGACTTCGAACGGCAAATTGAGAAGCTTTTCATAACGCGAAAAAACTGTTGGTGGTTTTTGAGAATCGAACGTTTAGCAGTCCAACGCGCTAACCACTAAGCCACGACGACCACCATCAGTATCATAGTTTCATAAAAGAGCGCGTTATAACCATGCTTATACAGCTTCATTTTTGTCATACATATCTTTAAAAAATTCTGCAATGAAAATCGAGGATTCAATATTATCGACGAAAGAGATGTACAAGTTTTATTACATATGCTCACACACAACTCACATGTTGCGAAACATATCTAGCGAGACACGTATCCATCAACAACAAATTATCCCGATTACAAAACCATAAACGGGCCAATAAATCCAAGGATTTTATTTAATTAACTCCTCATGATTTTATTATCCTTCTTAGACATACTCCTCCATCCTCCCGCATAATCAGATTCACAGACGGGCAAAAGTAATCTCGTTTTTATCACTTTTTTCTTTCCTCATTCCTCCTCTACTTGTCGTCATCATTCTATCATTCTCTGCGGTGTCCGACTGGTGAGAGGACCACCTCTTACCCGCTTTGCTTCTCTCGAAATAAACGCAATCGTAAAAGAATTTAGTGACGATAAACACATCATCAATAAATGAGCGTAGTTAACATAAAATTCGCACTAATAAAACATAAATAAAAGGAGAAGAAGAGGAGTGAACCAAGTGAACCAACAAGGATGCGTTCCGCAGCAAGTCCATCTCGAGTCCATCTGTCCTGACAGAGTGTACATCGAGCATCCAGCAAGCTATAAAAGTGAACCACAAAAATCCAATGGATGCCGGGAATGGGGCAGATGAGAGGTTGCCATTAAAGTTCATTCTTTTTGGCTCTCTTCTCGTCCTTGGGTTTGTACTTTTTTTCCTGCTCTCTCTCTCTGAATGTTCAGTTTTCTTTTCTTTGGCTGACATTGCACAGAAGAAATCGAAAGTTATTCTTAAGAACCAAACTCGGATGACTGAGGGATCTACTAAAGAGTAGCCAAGGAAGATGGAGAGTATAATATCGATAGAGTTTAAGGATAATTTATTTAATGCTCAAAGGAAGTGTGTGCATAAATATGGGACAAAAACAACAAAAAGATCCATTTGCAGACTTACTCTGGAAGTGCTGTAGTACTCGGTTCGGTACTATTCATCGCCATCGTTGATAGGGAGTGGAAAACGACCAAAAAGTATGATACCACCACCATAACAGCAGCGCCACCCACTGGATCAATGCTCCGGCAGGATATGAGTCTCTCTCTCTCTCTCTCTCTATGTCTCCATGCGATGTGGCGCTGTACTTCAACACAGCGCTGTTGCTGCTGCTGCTGCTACTACGCTGGAGCCATAAAATTACTTTCATTCTCTGTGCACTTGTAAGTGGAGTGCTAGATGGCTGTCGTAGTAGTAGTTACATTCAAAGCCAGGCCGGGGACGGGCTCAACAAGTGGCTCATAAAATTTAAATCAATTCATTTATGTGTTTTTGTGTGTTGTTTCTTTTATTCTCTTCCTCTTCCTTCCGGTTTTGAGAGTTGAATTTTATTTGATTCTGTTTTCTTTTTTTTGTGTATTTCCTTGCGTTTTTTTTTTCTTGTCTGCTGCGTCTTTCTGCATTTTTATTCATTTTTTTGAACGAGTGTCGTCCTCGTGGTTGTATCATCCTGGAGCTTGCAGTGTGTGATCTCTGGTTTTTTTTTTTTTTTGAGTTGTGTGTGTACGGTGTTGTGTAAGTGCTTTGTCATTTCGTTTATATTTCGGTTTTCATTACCAGCGAGCTTTGAATGGTTTTTATTAGCAGTTTATAGTGGTCGTGGTGGTGTCGCTATTACAGTTAGGAAATATGTTTCTTGGCTAGAAGTGGCCCATTAAAATAGATTTCCTTCATGCACAAGTGTGCATGGAATGTCTGTTGGACTGGAGGGCTTAAGTGATAAATTCATGTTGCGGCATTAATGGTTGTAATACTGATGAACAGATGTCCCAGTAGATCATGTAATGGTGTTTGGTGGTCTAGTAAATTTTATGAACAGGTAAAAACCTCAGAGAGTTCATTTACGATAGAATACATTCGAAGAGACATTTCAATTAACAAGCTTGGTATTGCGGTCATTTACTCCCACAAACATCTTCTAAACTCTCTTCGCAGAATTTCAAAAGAAAAGGATCCAAGCGTCAATATAGCGTCCGATAATTCCTTAGACATTTTAAGGAACACGATCACAACGACGCTTTTCAAATACATAACGCGTAGTTTGTAAAGGAAGGCAAAACCTAATCGAACTACAAAACTGAAATTCGCAGCTTGGACTACAGGCTAAGAGATTTCAGAATGATTGCCATTTAAAGGACGCAAGCATTATACAAAAATGGTTTCTAATCACAGTTTCACAAACTTGGATGGTAATCAGTTGAGAAAATACAGACAGTAAGACAACAACCAACTTCTAAGAGAATGGTTTACCTTGCTCACTTCATATTTTTAGAAATGTAGGTACCGTGAATCAAAAAAAAAATGTTTGATAACGATAGAACGACTGGCATTTTGGAATCTTCTTATACCCAGATTGAGACAGCTTGCTGTCGTAAGCTTGACCTATAAAAATGATTAAGTGAAGTTGGAAACTAAAAAGATTTGAATGACGCCCTCTGGTAGGGGATCGTAATTTGACAGCAGTCGTGGAATTGAGGTTGAGAGCTCTTAATCACGCATTTGATAAATCATATCCAGCCAGCATGTCTATTTCGATGAAAGTCGAAGATCGATGTCAATCAATCGATGTTGCAGCTCAGTAGGGAAGGGTTAAGGATGGAGAGATGGGGGTTTTAAGCATTCGAAAACAGAATTCATATTTTTATCTACAAAGGGATCGATCAAGCTGAAAATCTCAAGTGCAGCATCATTTTGGTTCCCAAGTTTATTTGAAAAAAGAAAAGAAAAACATTTTGGAGATAATCTTAAGATCAAGCGTAGCAAAGAACGTTCAGGATCTTTTCTAAAGTGTGTAGGTGTAGGGGTAGGTTCAGGATCACTTGTTGACTCAGAATAGTTCACCATAAAAACTCTTTCGTCGTAGGAAATAAAAGGCAGTAATTTCTCGAGCTAAGGGCAAAGAGTATCACTGAGTTGAAAACCCTCTTAAGGTTTATTTTTTTATTTAAACATCTTTGACGCAATGAATCACACTTTTTACCTTTTCTTCCAAAACTTAAGGTTGTTGTACATATTAACTTCATTATTAAGTTTAACGATATTTGAACACGAAAATCTTGTTCTTTTTTCGAAAATTGTAATTTAATTTGTCAATTTGTCAATTTATGACCAAGAACAAGATCTTACGCAATCACATCGCATTTCAATCAATCGACGATATAAAGTGATCGTTTTTCTGTCGATTAAATATGCATCATGTTTCATAGCCACCAATGATCCTTCACGTACCTTCAGGTGCACCATTCCAGTATACAATGGTGATGGGTTTCTCCTTCGCTTCTGCGTGCGTGCGAGTCCTTTTTTACACTTTGTAAACGCAATAGCTATTATTAAAATAATTACTGACTTACTGTGGACTGTAGGCTGTTTTACCCAAAACCGCGGTGTGGCTTAAACGAATTATAGTAATCATCATGTGGAATTTTCATAACAATAATTACTATAGCTTTGGTGAATAACCAAATCTTGTGGTTAAGAAAGAGAGTGCGAAGAGATTTTTACTTTTCCATTTTATATATTAGTAGAAGGAGTTGTTTGTGTATTATGGAATTAATCAAGGAAATATGGCATCAAGAGAAGAAGGATTTAAAAAACTCCACCTTTTTTGTTTGTCTTATGGTTATTTTATCTCAGAAAATAGTGGGGATTTGTTTCTAGTTCTGCAGGACTATCTCTGTATTTTCCATTCCATCGTTTAGACGTGATCTTTCATGCGGATATGGTTGCATCTCATAACTTGGTCAGGCCTTCATTGGGCTTCTCCGATGATCCAATCAGGAAGATGTGGGATATATTTCATGAATCCCGTCCTAGGACTGAGCCCTGCTCTGCGCCAGTTGGCGTTCCCTTTCTTATTTTCATGAGTTAGACAGCTTAACCTTCTCTGCACAGTAGAACTATCCACCCACATTACTTCCGTGATACGTTTTCGACCTCAATCATAAACTGACATAAATGAAGGGACCACAACAGACATAGGCCTAAAAGAAATCCAAAAGCTCACACTTTTTATACTTATTAGTGTATATTTCAGTGCATGTCCCGTGGTGAGTTACCAATAGATACGTCTTTGCAGATTGTTTCTAAACATTCCGATGTCAGGCTATAGTTCAAACAGACCGCTGGTAGCCAACATTTCTGATATTTAAATATCCACTTAAGTATTTAACTTCATCCGTCACATTTAGATCCTCAAAATGACGAAAAGTGCCACTGACTGACGCGTTTTCCCCCCATCGCAGTGATCGACACAATTCTCCGTTCGCATGCAAATTCGATTCATCGATACGCAAAACATTGCCAAAGGGCAATTCCTGTCTATTGAAGGCTTCACAAAAGAAAAAAAAAACCACTCCCAGCAGAAGTTACACTGCGTTCCAATAGTCAATTGTTATCCGGTAATATGCGCGAACCCTCTTGAGAAGACAAGTGCCCTACTTCCATGTCCCCGCTTGTAGAACTTCTGGCACGAGATGAACATAAATGTTAGCATGAAACAGAGGCACTGCCATGCATCCAATCCTGTGGATTGTGTTGCGTTTTCCTGTTGCCCTTTTGCGTTTTCCTGGAGCTTACCTTGCCGGTGCCGTCACGTCATGCTACTAAACTGTTCGCAACAATGATCATGAGAAATTTCGCGATAATGAGTGTGGAACCGGTGAAGCCGTAGTGTGGTTGGTTGGCGAGGCGGTGTGGCCTGAGATATTGGCAGCGACGCCAGCGGTGTAGTTTTCTTGGTGCTAACCGCCAACCACGAGATTTTAGCCTCTTCCTGTCATCTCAATTGGCGCGGCGGTGGCTTCATGTCCATCCTCTGGAGTGCATTTGGTTTACTTTTTTTTTCGATACATTTTTTTTCAGGTGAATTGACGGATTAACGAAAAGAGAGCAAAATAAGAAAAAAATTGTCAGAGGATGAAAAAAAAAAAAAAACGGATGAGTATCGACATGTCCAGAGGCTCCCAGTCCCAAGGTTTTTCTCTGCCATCTCCGATGCAATTCAATCTCTTGGCGCTGCCACAATAATTCGTTCGGCGGAAATTACGAACACGCGATTTTTAATTTTCGCATCGCACTCATTCGCTTCGGTGGTGTTTTTGCATGGCTGTATGCAGCCTGTGGTGGTAGCCAGCGATGAGTGAATTTTAGTGGAAGAATATGCAATGACATTGCCGGGTTTTTTTTCTCATAAAGACACACACACTTAGATGCTTAGTCCAATGCGTGCATAAGTTGAGGATCAAATTGCTTTAGATGCTAACAGGGGTGGTCATTGGCCTAGGAACGACTTAGCTAGATGCGGCTCTTAGCTGTTTAAGTTGCTGCGTCCTATGAACTAAAAAGACATATCCAGAACAAGAAACTATCGAATGCGTTCCAGACTTTTAGAAACTCTGAGGTTTTAACACCGATGAATGAACTTTGGAGAAACTAGGCAGGTAGTTCTGGAGGCACTCAACCCTCAGATTCACTCACAATAAAAAGTTCAGCTTGGGATATGCCAAATTTCACTTGAATCACCGCAGCTGTCCTAAAGCAACTGATATGTTGCCCAATAAACGTGACATTAACATGGGTTACAACCGGAGAGAAGCGCATGGAATCAGCGCAAGGTCCTCTGTACTGAGTCGATCTCGATCTTATGAACGGATCTAAACATCCGGAGGAGTTGTCTTCCCAATCACTGACAAGTGATTATATATACGGATAGCGAAGTGACAGCTATCTGTTAGGCCGCCCTATAACTGAAGATAAACCCAATTTCACACACTTCGACATTCCAGGGAACCGTGCGGTTGATCAACTAGCCAGACTAGGCTGTCCATATCAAAGTGCCTTTGTCGTTTGTTAAACTTCGAGTTCACACCGATGATCGGTCTAAAGCAAAGCATAGATGGCAACGTCTTAACCAATGCAACAATGCTAGGATTTTTTGCCCTCTCCTCGAACATAGGAGATTCAAAGCAATATTTTATTTTGACTAAGAAGAGACCAGCATACCCTGCGGGGTATGCCTGTATACTATTGGTGGGTTTCAACTTGATCTTTCCGATTTTTCCATGGGCAATCAATAAATTCGTGTTATCCTGCACTGAAATTAAATTCTATTACAGATGAAACACATGCATGCATCCAGGTCACCGATTTCTTAAGGTACTTCCAATATCATTCGTACAGTACTTCATATCCATGACAATAACCGCTAAATTGAGCATTATTCCTGCACAACCGACACGACCCTGCACACACACATCATCGTGTGGAGCAAATAAAAAACTATTTACATGCAGTGGCATTTTTACCATCGTTGCTTCTTGGCCTGGCGTTGTCATGGCCATCGTCGTTGTCGCCGTCTCGCAGTTACTTGTCCACCACCAGTCCACCACTACGGCAAACGTCAGCAGTAGGCGCCATATGTCAACTGGAAATGAATAAGCGCAGCAGCTTCAGCGGCGGCGACTGGCGCGGAGGACCAAACCAAAACCCTTTCGCCAAAAGCCACCCCGTTATGCAGTGGTGACTTCAACGAGGTGGTGGCGCAAAATCAATGATCGGACGGATGGACCAGAAGAGATAATTCCACTTGAAGGCACACAACAAACATAGTCGCATACACAGACACGTAGTGTAATATGAAGAAGCATCCTGCAATCGCCAGCCAGCGAAATTTCCTTCTTAAGATGTTGGAAGGATATAGAATCTGTGTGGCAGAATGTCTATATTGTGCACTGAGTTGAGTTGGGTTGAG
The DNA here is from genome assembly GCA_951813785.1 of Criorhina ranunculi. NCBI lineage: Eukaryota > Metazoa > Arthropoda > Insecta > Diptera > Syrphidae > Criorhina > Criorhina ranunculi. The sequence continues at coordinate 24,073,070 of OX638381.1, forward strand.
GGCAGGCAGCCAGAGAATTGTGGTGGCAAAACGACACATGGACAGCAGAATGGCGTACACTACCTCATCGGATGGCGGAATAAAAAGATGAAAGAGGTGGGGCTGCGGTACATTGAAACTTCATATCTCAGCAGAACACTTGCTGCAGTGGCACCGACACTTGCAGCAACCGTAGCAGCAGGAGCATATGAAAAAACCCGCATCATCGTGGAGGACATGCATGAGAAGTCGCCCCATTGAAGAGTAAACTGGAACGACGACAGAGGATGTAGTAAGAAAAAGCTGGTAGACGCGAGCGTTATTTTTGTCGATTTTTTTTATTTTTTTCTTCTTTCTTTTGTTGGTGAGGAAAAGAAGAACTGATGACGCGGTAGCAAGGACAAAGAATGGAAATTCCCTCGTGACAGAGATGAGTCCTTTCTTTTATTTGAAAAATTTCAAAAGGCTTTGGATCGTGATATTTTTCCTTTTTGAGAGTCTTGGCGACGAGTATAAGGTCATCTAAGGGTTAGAATATATGCGGGGTGGTCAGTACTACAGTAGACTATGGAGGTAGCCGCGTTTTCCCTCACAAACAGGAAGAGGAAGTTTTTCTCCGAGGTTTGCAGTTAAACTCGGGTAGAATAGCAAAAATTTAGTTATGTAGATTCCATTGAGCAGCCTTTATGTGCTCACGTTGATGCTGTACATACCTACCTTCCTGCACACTGAGGTATTTTTTTAATCTCGAACAAAATGACAAATTTTAACTATAAATATTGTCCAAGGGATGATCTAAACGATTTTGGGGGACTCAAAAGGCGACGTAACCTATCATTTTTGTTTAAGAAATGCTAGATTGATGTCCTGTTGATGATGCTGTTTCCCAGTAAGAGCTTAAATTTTGTAAAACATTCGTGAATATGCATATAAGTGGATGGTTCTCAAGTATTAAGGATGTAAATCACATTTTGTCGAGCTTTACTAGAGACTTGGTTCTTCAATGGTAGTTCCTTGCAAAGTGTGGTTATTCTTCAGCTATTTTGCATCAATATCCTGTCAATGGCTTTCTTCAATGTTGGCTTATATTTTTGCAATAACTGACCCGCGATGTCTGTCTTACAGTTTATATTTCTCTTGAAATCAAAATTATGCAAAAAACTTACCAGTTCGCATGTTCATATGTCCTTGTAAGAATATCGCACAATTCACATAGCCCTATCAAAAATTATGCAGCTGTTCGACCTGAAAAGTCCTTGTGAACACACCAAATTCCTTCATTCTCTTCATATGTATGTATAGTATATGCATATACAAATATATATACTGTAAGTACTGACTTAAAAGGAGTCGATTTCATCAATGCATGTCCTTTTCGCTGTTTTCCATTGTTTTTTCTTCTCAGACACACACACATACATATACACATATTCTCGAAAGTCGCGTAGATTACAACAATAAACGAAAAAGGACATACCACCACTTGATTGACGAAAACGAACGAGGGTAAGCGAAAAATTGGAAGAAAACTCCAGGGGTTATAAGCAACTTGAAATGAAAACATAAACGAAGGGCAAGATGACATCGACATATAAAAAGTATACAAGTCGATTGCCCTTATCGATAAAGGAGTAAGTAAGGACAATGAAACAATTCGCATATATGTATGTAGGTAACAGTTTTTTTTTTTAAGGAAAGTGACTGACTGTCACTTGAATACATAACGCGAAACTGTGCCGAGTTACATGCTAATATTTTCGCCTATTGCCTTCTTGAAGGATTCACCAAAGGACACCAAATGTCATTCAATTAAAAAAAAATAAAAAATGTAATCGATATGCCCACCTTGTTTGACATATGATTTCTATTCACATAAAATTTGCTCATGAAAGGATTCATTTTTCTTTTTGTGAACCATGAAACCAATCCTTGAAGTATCATTCACATGCAATGAGTTGGAATTCATCACCGAAATTTGCATTTTCTTCTGACTGTTGGGTTGCGAATTAATTGAATTTCGATTAAGAATATCCTTTGGGAGAAGGCGAGAAGATTATGCATCAGAAATTGAGCAATCAAATCATTTTGATTGATAAACGTGACGAAAGGATTTTGCCGAATGGGATTACACGCCTTTTTACGCGTATGAAGCTATAATAAAGACCTCATTGTTGGAACGTCTTTTCGTTTGATTTTTATGCAACATGGATTTTGTTACAAAACACTATGTCACCACAACCGTGTGATACATTTTATTTTCAGCAAATTGAGGAGTGTTGTAATCCTTCTAGTAAGAAGGATGTTATCCGTAACTGATCCGATTGCAATTTGATTGATTTTAGGTTTGATCTCATCAAGCTAGCATTAAGATGCAAATTTAGTATGCAAATTTTAGTTTTTAAACGTGATGGAATATTGAGTTGCATTTTAAAGCTGATCCTATATCGCAACACCACCATGGATAACATTATAGGAAAAAAGCGAACCAGTTCATGCTGAAAAATCAACTTAAAGTATCACCTAGCAAATCGTTGCTAATCCATATGAGAAAATCAATAAATTCACACGCAAAACACTTAAAATATATTCCCCCTTCCACATATCAACCCTCACCGTTATTTCCATCGCTGCTAGGTAATTACCAACCAACAATAGAAGGGAAAGGATGCATAATTGCATTCTATTTTCTGGGAAAACGTGAATGCATTCTCACAGCCCACACACTACCAGATTAATCGCTGGATGATGTCCATTTCTCTTCACAAAAGGCTCAGTTTACCACGAAAAAAAAAGAAGAGATTCACGACCATGTAAACAGGACAGAAAAATTTAATACCGAACAGCGAACAATTTACAAAAGCAATTGCACACTCACAGCTCGTTCGCTAGGTCCTTTGGATGATCCCTCTTGTGCGTAGGTGAGTTCGACCTTGATGTCAGCGACTACATCCCACACTGCAATCTCGTAGATCCTATTGTTTCACTAAATGTTTTCCTTTCGTCCTTATCCATTATCCTTTTTTTTTAACGTTTTGCCAGCCAGACAATCTGCAGTGATCAATCCTAAGTACGGATTACAATTCCACAGGGGCGCACCGCACACAGGCTACACACAGCGATTGGAAAGCGCGCGTTTTCAGAATGCATCCCGCTATTATTTGGGTCCTTTTTTTCCCAGTTCTTTTTGCCCAGCGGCCTGCTGTTGTCGATGTTGATGCATGTCAGACTGTTATAAGGACGCCGCGCTATAACACATTGGCACGGTGCATGATTTTGCACTCTCTATAAGCACCATTGTTACTTTTTCTACTTTCTACAAAAAAATTGTTCTGCCGTTTTCTTTTCTGCGTTTGTTTTGCTATTGTTCACGGTAGGTACATACAACCAGAGTTGCCAATTAGTATGCAGATGTTTTCAAAATCAATTCCAAAGCGAATCCTTGAAAAATTAAAAGTTTTGTTATTTTTTTAAATCTCGAGGTGAATTTTCTATAACTTGAGTTGAATCCTGATGGCACATTTCCTGCAAAGCTTCTTAAAATGATTTTTTTTTTTTAATTTTAATTTTCTTTTTTACAGAAATATGTTACATAAAACTTTTTTATAGTCCAACAGAAATGAAATAAGTCACAAATTATGCCTTAATGCGACTTAAGGGAACACGGCAACCCTGATTACAACCGTGTATACTACAATTGCGCGTAGTGTAAAAGTTGGTTAAGGAATGTTTCAGTTCATATTCCTTTTTGCATTTGAGGACATTTTACGCTATGCACAACAACAAATTGCTCAGGCAGATGTCATGGAGATTAGTGGCAAAGCATTTTAGAGGATGCTGTGACCTTGTTTTATGGGCCATTTGACGAAGGACGAAACATGACGATGATGGTTTTAAATTTTTTTTTCTTTTTTCGATTTTCTATTGGTTTTACTGCAATTTTTTCGTAGAAACCGATTGAAAAGATTGCCACACAACTCATAAATCACTGGTAAAGGGAGATGAGGAGGAGATAGAAAGAGAGAAAGGAGAGTATTGTTGCACATTGCATTGTGGTTAGCATAAGGGTTATTGCCGAACTAATTGTTGAATTGAAATTTTTGTAAAAAAAAAACTGTGGGTGTGATATTAATCGCACTATATGGACATGCCCATTGTAAATTTTGGGAAGTTATGGTATCAAATTGGAAGCATGAGTCTGTGCATTGTATCGAGATGGAAACGAGAGATTTTGTAGATGAATTCAACAGTGGTGTCTACAGCTCGAGTTAGACTGAAGTTTTTAATTATATATTTAGCGAACATCGTTTATGGAGTTCTTAGACATTTTCCTGTGCTAAAAGGAGCTATTAATCCGTCTTCTTGTCCTGAAAGTAAATGTTAACAACGAGACCTTCCAGGCTGTCGATTATGCATCGAAAATAAATCTAGTGAAGAAGCGACAACAAGCCTCAGATGAGGAATTTACTTTTGACCATCACTGCAAAGGAAATGAACACCACGACTTTCTGACAGGAAATGACTTGGTAAGAAGCATGCACCAACTCATCTTCAAAATATGGTCAGACAAAAACATCCACGGTAAATGGAATCTTAGCCTAGTTGCCTGACCTTTGAGTCAAGAGACTTTTTATAGAGGCGTTCACCTTCGCAGTGCTGTATAAAAGATCCTGTTTGCTTTATTAAGTGAACACCTGAAACCCTTTATCAACAACTTGATTGGTCCTTATGAGTGCGGATACTGAAAATCTTTCTATCGATCTTAAACTCCCTTATGCCAGCATTTATAGAGACAAGCTGTACAGAGCCTTGTCTAATTTCTGCAGCATTGCTTGTCCGTCTGTGCAGGTTAATGATAGAGAACACTAACTACTCTATGAAGGCCAAACTATACTTAGTAAAGCGAGTGGATATTAACGCTACAGCCAAAAAGAGCCTTCGAATGCCCCCAGAAGGAACAACATGATAAAGGATGCTCTGCAGTAAGGCTTCGCTTACAAATGGAAAAGGTCTTCAACTAACGTTGAAGGCAGGCAACAGAAGGAAGTTTGCTAAAAATTGAGCTGACTTGAGAAACTTTTTCGCTGATGGTGGAGTCCACTGTCGATTTAACCGTGCATCGATTATGCTGAATTTTAAGGACAATCCACTTCAATCATCCGAATGATGTTCGTTTACATAATAGGCGACAACCTGTTCATCAACCCCATTGATAGTAGCTCTTGTAATAAATTATGGCATCTCTTAAATATTTTTATGGAAGCATGTTTTTTTTTTGTAAACAAACATGTGAGTGCGCACTTTTTCCTGAAAACTAAGTGAGTTTTCCTGTATTCACCCCTTTTAGAAGGTTAAATCAGAAGAATTCCTTTCAAAAAAAAAAAAAAACAAATTAACGAGATTTTTTTCCAGTTTTAACTAACTTACCCCCAGTCAAACAAAACGGGCGAAATCCACCCTCTCATTTAAAATACACGCTCACACTCGCTACCCATCCATAAAGGGTAAAAATAGTGTTTGAGTTAATAGTTTTGTCCTGATCCGGCATTCGGTCCCTTCTAACCCCATGTTTTCCTTATTTAAACAAAATTAAATAGCTAGCGTGAAACGGACATTGCAAATAAGGGGTTGCTTGCCAGAGTTAGATAGCCTCTTGCAAACCTACACGTATGTGCTGCAAAAGAATAACATACATGTGTCCACTCATATACATATGCGCGGCAGTCAAATCAACCCTTCGCCACCATCGCCGACTTCGTCGTTGTCGTCGTTATAGTCGTTGTTGCTATGTTATCCTTCGCCTTTTGCCAAAGCAGCAAAAATATCAAAAGCAGCAGCAGCATCAGAATATAGTGCTCCAGCTTCAGAATCAGCACCCCACGGACATGGGGCGGCCATTTGATGAAAAATCTACTTACAAACAAAACCAATTTCTTATGCTGTCCACTCTACGTGCCATATCCGTACAGAAGACCACCTCCCCACGGCAACCCCCTGCAAGGATATCCACATGTGCGCACATATAGCGTACGACGTGAGCATAACCATACCCATATGACATATACACATCCTTGGTCACACATGAGACACGCGAAAACGTGTGTAGGTGGCATTTCTTGCCGTTTCGCAAGATGAAAATGGAAAAACGACAAAAAAAAAATAATAAGAAAAAAAAAGGAAAAAACCGTGTGTGCCATGTTTCGTGTTGTAGAAAGGACCAAAGCCTTTTGTGTTCACAAAAGCGCGCTGGTCGCTGTCACCAGCAATTTGTGCGCGTTCGTCAGACCGTCCGTCAAGCACAAATAGATACGCTGAGAGCCATAGGACACGACAACTACGAAGACGACGACGACGGTTTTTCACTTACGTACTCCGTTCCGCACACCGTATGCGATCATTATTAGTACGTGTAGGTACGTGTACACAAGAGCCCGCCGGGGGGTGGTGTATTGCGAGCATGTCTGTCCACTAAAATATCCTTGAAAGTGGAAAATAGAAAATAGCTCTATGGTCCTATGGAATATCCTTAGGTTTTTATGCCAAAATCCCCCCATCCACTGACTTCTTCTCCATTATCCTTCAATCAACATCCTATGCATAGGGATGTGTACACGCAAACATATATATACGTGCACACCCATACGAATATCCCACAAATGGAGGCTGGAAAACATTCTCGCGTGTCCAACATACACGACAGGGATACTGATGCGGCATATTCTGATTGACAGCGGACAAAGGGGGGCACTGGTTGACAACTGTGGGATGTAAAGTCAGTGGTGCCAACCAAAAAGGAAATTATTTTTTTTTTTCACAAAGTATATTTAACTTTGACAAGCGTTAAATAATGTCCATATCGGTTCAGCTCATGGCGTAAGCTTATCTAGCTTCATAAAAGAATCAGATGGCAAAGCACTCCCTGTCTGCAATCGATAGCACGTTTGAAACAGACACGATCTACAACATTAATTGCAAAATGCTCAAATATTTTAAATCGAGATCCTATGGAGGTTGATGAAACGGTTTACCTACTGCAGGACGTCTTGTCAAAAATCATCGTTAGTTTTGCTTGGAATAACAGCGGGTCAGCTTGAAAACAAATTCTTGACGCAAGGATCACAAATCGGTCGTCGGCATACGAACCTATTTTGATTATTTTTTGTCTTCTTCGTGTTGAGGTGCTTCGATGCTACACAAAATCAGGCCCAATAAATACAAATTTCGAAAATTGAGGTAAGCTTTTCAGAGATATGGAGCTTAGGTTTCCAGCAGTCACAACATCAGTCCAAAAACCAGCCATTTCATATGAGCAAAGTCATATGAAATATTCCGCATACATCATAGGTTATGGTCACACATTGAGATGCTAAGTAGAAGCGTATTGGTCCATGTTAAGTTATCTGAATTCTTTTCTACTGCGAGATAGCAAGAATGCCTAGGCTTCTTACAAACATCGGAAAGTGTTCGTTTGGTCTGCCTCTGCATACATTTTGCAGAGTCCAGTTGTGTTTGCTAGAAACCCAGCTGTCAATGAAAACAATAAGATGTAGACAGACTGAACAATCAGTGCCAGAACTGAGCTTTGTCTCGCAAAGTTAAACCCATTGTATCCTGGGACCCACAAAAGAATCAGCAAATTTAGGCTTCCAACTAAATTCATATACAGGTTCTACGTTCTGAAACTATTTTGGATCAAGTAAGAAAATTGAGCAAAGCCTAAGGTCCCGGTTGATGCCCGGGAAAGTGCAATCTAATGTTGTCGCTTTCTACAAAAAATGCAGTATCTGAGCCATCACTGGTTTTGAGCATATGGTAAATTCAGGGTCTGGCGCAAAGCGTTCTTGACCAGAGGATATCATCTGGAAACATTGCGTCAATCGTAGGATATTCCTGCCAAACCACCCCTATACTACCAGAAAGCCGACAAGGCATGGGAAGCTTTGAAATTGTTAAGTCCTACCAGAATTTGTGATGAGGTTCCCGTCATAAGTCTGTAGCACCACCTTAAGTAAGAATGCACGCAAACACTTCCCTACACCCTATATCCCCTTCTTACTTTAAAACTATCTGCCTTAGTGTAAAAAGTTACACCAATCTGGCACCACTGTGTTAAATAAAAGACGGCCAGTGCAAGAGAAGAAGAAGAAGGCAAGGCACTCCACCAGAGCACAAATCGAGGATTTCGCTCAGAAAAAAAAGCACAGATCCCATGGACATCAAGATGATTGTAAAAAGGGTCGCTCGCGGCAAAATTTTCCTGGCAATAGATCACATGCGAATGCTGAATGTTTTCAAAGGACCCGTCCATCGTCGTCGACTTTCATCCGCGCGCCTTTTACACACAAGAGAATTCACTCCCTTCGCATATATGAGAAAGCGATTGTCAGGTGGGTTGTGTTAGGGTGGGGTTTTATTTGAAAGATGATGTTTGATACGGACTGCGGTACAAATGATGAGAGCACGGCCACGAACTGGACTCTCTCCGATGCTAGGCTTATATTACACAAAATTGAAATACAAAATAAGTGTGCATACATATACACACACTGTCGTATGCATACATCCATCCATACATAGAACATATGTATGTGCTCGTACTTGATATGGAGGAAAAGAAAATAAGGGAAAAATGCTAAGTGAGGGGCGAGCGGCCGATGATGTGAATAGGAAGTCCATCCGCTGTCAGGATAATAGCGAAAGATTTCTGGACCGTTGCCGATGACTTTCAAGCGAAAGCATCAAAGAAAATGCGGCTAAAGGATGTACGCTGGCATGGGATGTATGGGGCAGGGGGTGAGTTGTTTTAGGCCGATGCGGATGATGGTGCTAGAGATGGATACCGCTAGTACAACAAAATAAAAAAATAAAAAAAAAAGAATGAGAAAAAAATTCAAACTTTGAGAGCTATCGGGATGAGAAAGCGTGTTTTGTTCGACTTGAATTCGTTTTTTTTTTTTTTGTGCAAAAAAAGTAGAAATTGAAGAAGAAGAAGAAGAACAAGTAGAAGAGGAGAAAGATTGGAAACTGGGTAAAAAGGACCCTTGGAGCGAAATTGGATTTTTCTTTTGCTTCCATTCTTGTATTTCATTTTTGAGTTGTATAGAATTTATATCTATTTGTGATGTTTATTTTTTTTTTTCACTTTCTGTGTGTTGGACGTTTGCCGATACGTACGACCAGGTCCAGCAACGGAAAAGTGTAAAGGTGAATGGGTCTTATTTGGCTGATTTCGAATTTTTTTTAGATTATTTTTCTAGCATGTGGTTCATATATTGTGAATTCCAACGATGAGGTGGGGTTTGGAGGACTGAATTACCTATTTTAAAATTAGAACGAAGTTTTGAGTGTGAAAATCAAATTCAGATTCAATTTAGAATGACGCGTGGCATTTTTTCGGAATCACAATTCGATTCAGCATGAGTGGGCTATGGTCTAGTAGAATCCTTTGTTGGATGACGAAGTTTTTTTTTTATAGTGTGATGCCCATACGTGGGAGTTTTTTTGAAACGCGCTATAAATAACCCGCGACAATATCCAAGATTCTTTGGTCTTGAAAGTTTTTTTTTACTTAAAATTTCAACAGACATCATTAAAAAGTGTGACCGTTGTTCACTTTCCATTTGGTAGGGTAACCATACAATTTTGCATTTAATATTCCTTTCAACAATATGTACCAATGGTGCTTTCTCAACAACAGAGCTTTTTTTCGAGTCAAAAAACTGCAGACCAACTATATAATTTCTTACTCCTTACCGTTTACAGTCTCATTTTTGAAGAGGTAGTGCCTAGTCAACAATAAAGTATGCCCACCAAATCTTTCCAAATCATGGAAATCCAAACCTGGTTCCTATACAGATGTGGTTTTTGCCAAATGACATACAGCAAAGCAACCTCAAAACTGGATTTAAAAAGTTTTCTGATCTGTTTAAGAGGTGGATTAGGCTATGAAAGTCTTGTTAAACTGCTCACTGGTATGTCTTTGTGGGCAGTTGACTAAAGGACACTGAGAGCTGCTCGTCACAGGCTAGGTGCATAAGCTCCCCATGTATGATACTACATGTCAGTTTTTGAAGAAGGTTACTTCTGAATTTCAGTTTTTTAGCAGTATTCGAAAGGTGTTTGTTTGAAAGACGGCCTTTGGTCTAAGGTTATGTTCAAATTAGGATGCGTATTATGGCTAAAAGGAAAACCATTGAATTGCACGTTGAGAAGACTTGAAATGCAACGAAGCCTGTTTTATTCACTGTTGGGGTATCTTCTGTTACGTTCATATGTTGGTTCTGAGATGCACAACTTAAGTTGATAACATAATTTCAAAAAGATCAGTTTTGTTTGAACAAGCAAGAATCGACCATTGAGTTTTCTTGGCTTAACTTGGATCATCGCTGAGGAACACTTGGAAATCCAATTGAAGAGCATTTTTGTGCATTAAGAAGTTTGTATACAAGGCTTTGGTCAACCTTATATAAGTATACAAGCCCTCTTCTAAATCCGACTAGCTCAGTTGTTATGTGTTGTGTATCTGGTTCACTCAAGAAGTGTATTGATGTGAAGCTTTCAGCTTTGTCACTTGGTTTTTCTGGTTTGAGCAGCGATATTGTTTTTGGTATTGAGGTTGATACCCAGTTTAGACGATATTAATGAAGAAACGAGTAAGACGAATCGTTTTAGCACCACAATTTCTTAAAAATACTTTGTCTCTTAATTTACGGCCTCCAGTTAAGAAATAGGGAATAGAAGAGATGTTTGAAAAAGTCTTGAAGTCCTTCCGTATTTTTCTAGAGTTGTGCTATCCGCCTTTACTCTCCACAATTCGGTTAGCAATAAGATCAACGCTAACTTTAAGCTAAGTTTAAGTTTCTAGCAGATACCATGCTTTTGTACTAGCTTAAACTTTCTCAGTTGTTCTCTTCTATTTTACTTTTTTTTTAATCAATTTTAGGTACGGGGGTCCAGATCATGAGCAGTAGACTGACCAACGTTTTCCAAAAGATGAAGTTGGTCAAGAAATATGTCGCGTAAAATAGTGAAGTGTAAAACAGAAATCCTGTCTCAGAACTGATCTAAATAATCGAATGAACTTCAATGAGAGCTATGTTCATACTTTTGTGACAAGCCCTCAGTGTGCCCACACCTTGTTTAAAATTCTGTCAACTAACCCCTAGAAGTGCGGATAAATAATCATTTTGCAACTTCATTGAAACAATTTAACTCAGACATAATTTTAAATTATTTTGAAGTTAAAAGAATATTTTTGTACTTTCCTCTCTCTCTCTCTTTGCCACTCATGAACAAAATGAATTCATAGACTTCTCTCCATTCAAGCATTCAAATTGAAAATGTCAATTTCACGAGCAAAAGAAGACAAACAGACATCTCCGCGACCACGACCATGCAAAGTCCATAAATATTCCACTTGAATAAGTTTCTCCAATGGCAACGACGTCTTCTATTATCAGCGGAACGGACGACGGGCACCACCGCACACACATAGAGAATAGAGAAAATATCCTTATACATATCTACATCTGCTGTATATCGAGTGGTCAACTTCTGGAAAATAGAATCGATAATCTTCGATATATGCGCGAAACACAAAAAAAAAAAAAAAAAAACACACAAGCGACAGTTGACGAGGAAGGTTTTTTTTTTTGAAAAGTACCACCACCACATACGATTGCAACAACAAAAGATTTTCGTGTTTGGTCGATGGTGTATACACCCCGGGCTAGCTGATGTGGGATCATCCCGACTCTAATGTATCTTGAAACCATCATCCCCCACACATGTAGCATACAAAATTTACCACCCCCATTCGCGTTCGTCTATGTGCGCAGATTGACATGGCACACAAGCATTCTAATCTAAAGTGGAGACCCTTATGCCCCCACCTGCCACCCGACATCAACTGTCCAACGTTGAGAAAACGGGAATTTTCACCCGAAAAAAGTAGAGAAATCCACTCAACTCCCACTACTCGACCGTTCACAGGAAAACTGCCCAAGTTTTCCCTCCTGGTGATGTATGCACACATGTGCTCGTTGGACATACACACACATACACATACTCAAGAGAGATGTGTATGGAAGAAGGCAGCGAACCCACGGCGAAATATCCACTTTCATCTTATTCACGTCTCCCGCTAAGGGATTCCACGTATTAGGACTACCAACGAATTCGACGACCACCATGTTGGCGACGACGACGACAACGACGACGACGGCAGCGGTGCGATGGTGGTGGCGACTACGACGATGGTCGAATGGATCCCTGAAGTTTGCACTCTACTGCCCGGGATGGGTCAGGTAGAACTTTTTGAGGAAGCCATTTGTACAAGTGTGGGTGAGATGGAGATTGAACGTGTGAGTATGTATGTATAATAGAGGTGCCCCCTCCACTTTTGTATTTCGCGAAAATTGACAGGTCATCCCCCCACGGTATGAAATGGAGACGACGTTTTCAGGACAACAGAGAGGCTGACTAGAGGACACACGAACAGGGAGATGTTAGTGGCGGGGGTGCCGTAGCACCAAGTATCCTGGCAGGCTATCGGCATCAGCGGCAGCAACAAAAACAACTCAGCACACACTCACACGACATCCATATGAGAGTCAAAGAAGAAAAGCGAAGAGCATTTCGAGAAGCAAAAGCAGCAAAAGGCGGGTGATTTAGAGGAACGAAAAATATACGAAAGGACGGCCACGACCACGCCACAACCACGGCGCTGCGACTACGACATCGACGACGACGATGGCGATGGCGACGCGAGATGGGTTTGACAGCGCCAGGACTTGGTCCATTATCCCTGCAAGGGTTATTCATTGTGGCGCGCGGTGGTCGTTGAATTTTATCCGCAGTGATGCGAATGACTTTTGTGATGTGAAGAGGCTAAAGTCTATCTATTCATCCATCGATGGGTGGTGGTTGTTCCGGGTATTCCCCCTCCACTTTTTCCCTTCAAAGTGGATGAGTTGCTGTGAAAACAGGGTGTGGGCAGGCGTTTCGTTCGAACCCAACAAAGTTCAGCAATAATAATTGAAGGGCGAGTTTTAGCATCGCTATCCTCAGCCTCATCTCTATCCGTATCTTTGTCGCTGGGATTGTCAATTCACCCTGCAGCGCTAACGGCGAGATCTCATCTCGCTAGCAACAATCGATTGTAAAATCAATTTCTCTTGGTATTTGGGGTTTGCAAGGGTGGCTATTAAGTATTAAACGCGACTTTTATAAGTCGCAGATAGCCTTGGAGGGATAATTAAGTGATTTGTAAACATAGATGGAAAATCAATAGCGTATTTGTCAACTGTTACAATTTAAGAACACAGTTAAGAAATTTGAAAGAAATTTTTCATTTCGAAACCAAGCCCGGGCAAGCCGCCAGTCTAATCAAGACCTCTTTTGCCCCACTATAGACAAACCTCGAAATACACTTGTGCAGTAGATCCTGAGGTCGGTATGACGACGCAAAACTCACGGTTTATTTGTTTTCTTAATAAGCCATTTTCATCATTTTCGCCTTCAAATCTTGCATAGAAATCGTTTGAAAAAAGGAATAGCTTTGTTGTATACTTGCCTATAAGTCGGTGATGAAACCTGTAGTTGAGCTGATGTTCAGGCGACAAAGAGAGAACAAGCTCTTTCTGATTCAGCTTGAGTCAAAGCTGCTGATTAATTTAGATTAGAACGTGGTACCACTGTAATACGTATCGTTCATCCTGCTGATTGCAACCAACTTAATATAAACATAAGCAACTCTAATGGAGCAAAGGATATACCCAGTTCCGCATTTCTGTTAAAATTGGCATTATAGTACCGCGCTGGGCGAACTTATAAGCCTTACAGATTCTTGGTATGTCTTGTATCTCTACACACCCAGCATTGGTCTTTACAACTAGATTAGAATTTGCCAGCTATAAAGACAAGTTCCTTTCGCATCGTCACCTGCCACTTGGTCTTTTAGCTCGGCACAACTTGATTATTTTTGTGAGGTATCGGCTTGTAGAGCTCTAAACGATGAGTGCTGCGAAATTGAATCTTTCAGCAAAGTAAGAAATGTATCTTCGGAGCCAGAGACTTTAAATCCAAAAGGTTTAATTGGTACTCTCGACGGGAATTCCGTTTCTATGAGACCCATTCGAAGGATTTTATTTAGATGTTGCTTACATTTTAATAATATCTTCTTGACGGCAGGATCAGATCTATTTTCAAGTTTTAAGAAGGCTAACGTTCTTCCTTCTTTATCTGGGACAGTTTTCGTTTTGTCATCTTTTTGGTACTAAAAAAAAAAAACATTTTTTCTGCAACCGGCCTCAGTCCTTCACTACCACTTGTCACTCTCACTTCAATCTAATTATTTTAGTTAAGAAAGTCGCAATCAGTTTATCAGCAGAAACATGCCCTAAAATATAAATCGTAAAGAGCGATAAGTCATTCTCTTAATTAATTGTTGCCACGCTAAAGGACTTCACATCAATGTCATTTCAAAACGAGACATACCCGCTCCTTTTACTCGATTCCGCGTAACTACATATAACATCTAACACCCTTAGTCCAATTACACATGAAAAAGAAACAAAACAAAAAATTACTGTTTACGCACCCCAACCCCGCAGGCAGCGAGTAATATTGTGTCAGAGCTATTCTTGTCAAACCACCCCGCGAACCAAATGGACACACGCGCCGCGGATTCTATGGCACACTCACGTGGAAGAGATGAATGGGCAGCAAGCGGCGAAAAAGGATATTTTCCCGACCAAATGTCATATGCAAATGTGAGATCACATACGCGAGTGACCTTTACCTGCCGTTGTTGTCGTCGTTTGGCTGTCGCTGCTCTCGTTGGTCTAGTCGTCATCGTTATCGTCCTTGGTCCTTGTTTGACGAGTGTATTCTTCTTCTTTTTTTTGGGGGGGAAAACAATTTTCTTTTTGGTTGGGGTGTGCCGTTCAACGCTCTAATTTATGCGAAAATTTCGAATTCCCGTTGTGCAACACGTGGCCCTCCGTAAACAGGAGGTGATAAATCGGAGCGCGAATATGCTGCTTATTTTTTCTTTATATCTCGAGGTAGAAACAGGATTTTTGGACCGATGTTTGCGTACATACGTAATTGGTGTGTACACGCGATATGGTCTGGTTTAAATGGATACGCTGGAGAGTCCTTTGGAGGCTGTTCAGACTGTAATTGAGCTGTTAATGATTTCGTGAATGTGTGATACGGATGTTTTTGTGTAATTTGTTGTATCCTGTGTCGTTTTTTTTTTTTGAGCGACAATTTATGTTTACCTGTCAGGAAGTTAAAATAAAGTACTTAACATGTGGAGTAGCCATTTGAAGGCTAAATGACTTACTTGGTAGAATGTCCTGAAGCTATGCTTTTGCGTTAATTTAGGGTTGTTTGCTTTCGAACGTTAATTTGTTTACCTCCAGGAACTTCAACAAGACAAATCAAATATATAAGAGATCTTTCCGTTTGCAGCAGTGTTAATTTAGAATCTACTTTCGTCTAGAATTTTAGGACTCTTTAGGACTTGTTTGGTTCACCAAACAATATTCGACTTGCTCTTCTCTCCAATCTCGGCCGCCAGTTTATCATCGCATCCGCGAGTCTTGAAAACAGATCGGGATGGGAAGCCCTCATTGTACTCAATGTGCGGGAACCAATGTCGCCGAATGCTGAAGTTAGCTTTAAAAGTTGATTGTGGAAGGAAAAGAAAGGCAGGCAAAGAGCTGATTTTCTATTAAAAAGAAAGGGTGGGAGCATTCAGCATACCTCATAAATAAGAGAATCTTATGCTCCCTTAATCTACTGCCAACGTGTTCGGTGATGCTGACATTGTAAGCAATGACTTTTGTATAAATTTCAAAGCTATTGCTGTTTCCAACACCTTAAAGATGTTCGAGTATTCAGGTTCTCAGCAGGGGACATAGCTTAGTGCATACTTATATGCATGTTTGTCTCTTAACTTGCGTCAAATGTTGAAAGGAATTCGAAAATGCGAGAGAAATTGTCGTATTTGTTGACAACCATGAGTCTATTTCCTGCAACCATTTACCATAAAATAGCTTTGTCCTTAATCCTTTCTCTTCGCTTACAAAACTTTATCTCCGGTTGTTTTCATTTCAAATGACCAACCGCGGAAACATCATACAAGAAGACAACTCATTGTATCCTGTAATCGAACAAGTATGTCACCATTATTACCCCGTCCAACCACGCCTTCCTTGGTTAAGTGCTCCATCGCCGACAGACAACCTACACATCCTCCAATGCATGAGGACAATATCTCATCTCGGGATCTGCAACTCAATTGCAACTGCATCAACTACTGCAGCAGTAGTAGGTACTATCACCCTTACGTCGACGATGGAGCCAATTCAGCGCATTTTGTAGCACACACGAACAGACTAACTCACACCACCTATACAGTCATCGTCATCATCCTCATCGTTGACGTCGTCGTCGTTGTCATAGTCATCGTCGTGCTCGCGACCTTATTCTCCTATTTAAACTATTTCCATCATCAGCAGGATTCGAAGGAGTTTCCGCAGCTACAATAGTAGTACCGTCTCCTCCTTTCGTCCTTGTTAGCATCATCATCGTCACTAGCTGTAGCAGCAGTGGGTACTACAACAACAACAACAACATCAGCTGCAGTGTCGGCAGTATGAGTTTAAATCAATAAAGCACAATCGCGCGATTTTTCCCTATAGCCCCCAAGCCATTGCGACTTTTCTCAAACTCACATGAGAAGCAGGCATTTTCCTTGGAACAAGTGCACAAAGCGTACATAACCGAGTGGATTTCCGCTCAACATATTGCGGAGGATGCCACAAGAGCCTACTACAACCGTATGTACAGCTGCCAAGCGGTAAGAGTAGCAACCGCGATGGCTACTTCACTTGGGATACTATTATGGCCGGGAGGAGGAAGTCGCCATTGAATGAAACAGCGCACCTAAGAAACGAACAAAAATCTGCAAAAGGAAGAAAAAAAAATGAAAAACTTGGCCATTATAAGTGGATGTGCACACATGATAAAGAGAAAGAAACCATCCCCAGCTGCGGCGCCACCACCCCTTCTAACTGGCCTTTCAAAGAATTTCCTCCGTTTGCGGATTCACTCGAAGGGAAAAAAAAGCGCGATATTCTTCTCCAGCAGCAACGCGCATACATAGATATGTACATACATCTCGTACATCCTTTGCCTTCATTGAGCACGGAATCCGCATCACAGTGTGAGGCACGAAAAGCGGAATGGATAACACATCCTCGCGGTGGCCTGATGGATGTCAAGAGCCAGAAGAAGGTGGTCTTCAGCTGTGTGCTACGTGTGTATGGGTGGGTGTTTGCGAATCCTCTATTAGTTTGAATCTTTAGTTGCGGCTGGTGGAGTTTTTTTTTTTTTTCTTTTTTCCTCGAACTTCCGCTGGACTTTTTGTAGGTTTTACTGGCTCGCAGTTGATGGTGATGTACATGTGGGATTGTTTTTCTTTTTGTATCCCTCCCCCATTCACCTCATCATCATCCCTTTTACTTTGTATTCTTTTCTGTTTTCACTGTTGATGTTGCTGGTGATGCTGATGCTGCTACTGCCGCCGCTTTTGTTTCGTCGTAGCTAGAATGTGATATCAATGGCTCTTAACCCAAATACAATTACTCATCTAGAGAACCGGTAAAGACTACTAGCGAAAACGAAGGATAACAAAAGCATGAGCAAAAAGAAAAAGCGCAAAAAACAGAAGAAAAGATGTACATATGTATGTAGCAGCTAAACTACGAGTAGGATGCGATCTGACATGGAAATTTCATTAGAAAAAGGCGGCCAGGACTTGGAATGGGCGTTCAAAGACATAACGCTATTGCATGGTTTTTTTTTGTCCTGTTCTTTGCTTTTTTTTTTCCTTCCACTCCGCCGCTAAGAGTGGCCTTTGCCAAAGAACATCAGAAATAAGAAGGAGGAAGGAAAAAAATAACGGTTTTCGCTAAAGATTTTAGCAGAGAACAGGAAAAACGTCCACTTCGAAACAAGGACACGAATAGAAGATGGACAAGAGAAAAAAAATCAAAAAAAAAAATCGCACATACGAATATGTGCATGTATAGGCATACCTACCGAGCTGATGTGGCCTTGTGAATACACAATCTGGCACACATATCAGACACAACCACTACACACATTGCATACACTCATATGATACAGAATTTTCTAATTTTTTTCGCATTTTTTTTTTGTTTAGTTTTTCGTTAGTCGTGCCTCGCGGGAGGGAGACATCATTCCGGGCGCAGAAGGACAAGCGAAATAACAGCAAGAGGACGCAGAAAAGAAAAAAAAAACGAAAGAAACCCGAGTCCTTTTTTCTGCGATGTCAAGTACATTTTCTTGTATGACCGAGTTCGTGGAAATCTTTATTTTCCACTAGACCATCTAAAAGACAGGCCAAAGGAAGTTTGTAAGTGAGATTGGGAGTGACCTCCCTCCACCATCAATTTCTATGGAGTTTTTAGATAAATTCGTTTATTCTTTTCTCTACATCACTGCGGAGGGGGTTAGGGGGACGCAACCAATGTCCTTATGGTGCAAATAAGCGCGATTCTTTATGTTTTGATGATGGTTTGTAACGTGGACAGTTTTTAATCAGTGGTACATAACGTGAGGACTCCATTAGAAAGGACTTCACGGATGTCTACTAAGAGATGGAATCAGTGAATGGTGGGTGATTTATTCATCAGCTTTAAGAGGGAGGACAATATATTGGGAGTGATTTGTGGCGAATTTAATATCATAGTACACACCACTAACAGTGGAGTGGTCATATGGCTTGAACAGTTGATCTTAAAGATATCAGGAAGCTGGAAAGAAATACTGTGAATTTTAAGCAATAACAAGACCAAACAATTCTCCCTAAATGCCACCCTCGAAGTTAAGATTGAAACCCCTGATACTACCTTCGTTTCAAACAAGCCACTACACCAACACTACCACTGTGTGATTCACATTAGCAGGGTTATGAACCCTGAAGCACGAGTGAATTATAAAAAACAAGCTAGAAAGCTTTGCGATAGCAAATGGAGAACAGAAAAGATTTCTTATACAAAAAGAAGAGTTCGGCTACAACTCTTGCTTCTCTTGGTGCTTCCAGTAGTTCGGCTCAAACTTGATGAAGCTTGTGGATAAATTAGAAAACGAAAGTAGTCCTATAAATGTTGGTTGAGCTCCTTGTCACATTACCTTCAATGTCCCTGTGTCCGATAACCCGACAGATGATGATTTTGTGTTACTGGACGTCTAGACAATTTCATATAAATTTTGAGTCGAAATGGTAACGGTCTAATCCATTCTCTGGCATACAGATCGATTGCATAAATAAACGTACCTTCGCCTGGGAGACAGATTTGGAGCAGCTAAGAGAGACTACCAGCTTGAAGTTCGGTTTGTAGATACTCGCATCAGCTTCAGCCTCAGTATTTGACTGAGAATTATTGATAATTGGACCACTGTTGTTCCATTCAATTTATTTGAGGATCAAAGAGTTGAAATTGACCGTTGGGGACATGAAGTTCGTAAAGCAAACAGCCGGGTTTGAAAGAATCGATTTGGCTTTTATGATTTAAAGTTGAAAAAAAAAGGTGGAAAGAGGCACCAATGGCCGACAACCAATTGACTTTCGTATGGAAGAAAAAAATGTGCAAGAGAGCTCCCGAGGGTGCAGGCAGGCATGTGTAGGTAAGTCGTATGCAATTTTATCACATCATATAAGTGAGGTAGGTCCTGAGTATGTATATACACGATTTTCCTTGTTTCAGACTGCAAATAGGTAAACAACAAAAAAAGCTTTGCAATGCAGTCCTTAACAGAAACATACATTTTAACAATTTGTCAACTGCAAAAGAATTCAATCTTCAATCTCTTCCTGGAGAAACAAATTATCTCACAGATTCAATAGAATCACTCCATACAACTTTACTATCTAAAGTCAAATGGTTCGTATCTCTGCCCAAGCCAAAGCCATGTCGTAGATATTCTACTATCCTTCCATAGACAAACAATTTACGATATTATATTGAAAGTGCCAACATAACAACAAAATATATAAATCCACCAACGGTTCATTTACTTAATCCCTCCACACCTCTGAATTGCACCGTCCGAACGCCCATGGCATACACCGTTTCCGTTTCTGCTTTTCACTCGTTTTAAAAATTATTACATCTTTAGCATTATTTACTGTTATTTTATTTAAATGCCGAACAATTTTTATCACCAGCATCGCTTATCCTTACAAATAAACGACACAGAGGCCCCAACCCTTCGTGTTTGTATGTGTACACCACATCCCAGCATTGAATATTCAATGCCATTAACCCCCTTCAAGGCAGAGTTACTGCCACATGCCCACCTCTAAGCGCAAGCCCTGGCTATTGAGGTCCCGCACAACTACCAACACCACCCCCAAACCCACGCAAATTGAGAGATCTTAAGTGTACGTGAAAAATTCCAGCTGAGTTAGGAACTTTGTCCTTAGATTGGAACTTGAATGTATGTACATGCTTATGGACAGGTATAAGCACTCACCCCCGCTGCCGCCTAGTGTCACCCGCAATGACCAATTGAGCGATATGGCGGTGAGGGTCGAAAGGAGGAAAGGCGAGAAATTGTGCAGGGGTGGTGGTGAGTTTAGAAAATAATCAGCCGTCGCAGCCTTTTCGTTGTCGGCCATCATCTAACATGACCATTGCGGCGAAAATTCCTACACTCACATCGATGGCATACATAATGGCCACGGCCGACGACCGGTAAGGAGGATATCCTTCGCTGGGGCTTTGCCTCAGAATAAGAACAATATGCGGATGTGCGCTACGGAGTATAATTGGTAGAAGGGGCAGGGGGACGGTTGTCCGAAAAACTACAAGAAGTAGAGTACTGACCAGTGGTTTCAGGGGATGGACCGACCGGGCCTGTGGTAGTGGCAACATCGGCGGCAGCGACCCATTATCTATGTGCCTAATGTATGTCTTGTATAGATAAATTATTCTCAAGCCATACCCCCGGAGTTTTGTCTCAAGCGTCTGTGCGGATGTAAGTGTGTGTCTGTGATGCGAAAGGACATCCGAGGAGCGAAATAGTTTCTGAAGTTATTTGATGTTGGTCCGCCGCACACAGGAACCCCTTTTCTACGAATGTTGCTACCCTGCTGGTGGTACTGGGTACTGCTGCTTGGACCCTCATTTTCCCCCGTTAGTTTAGTTGACTCGGCAAACTGTAAATACCTACACTTACTCCTGAAACATGTATGCATGTCAATGTTTATATTGTATATCTATGTGTGTATGTATGTATGTGCCGATAAACGATAAACGAACTAGTTTCGTTGGTCCTTCTACTTTTACTTGTGACATCCTTCGAAGGATAATAATAAAGGGTAGAGCGGAGATATACGGGAGGCAGCGACAAAGGAGGGTGATGTGCACGATATCTAAGCATTTCGCCTGTTCTCGGACCCATCTATACGACAGTCCAGCATGTCGGTTTGGTCGCTTGTGTCCCCATGCTCCGCCACCCCGCCTTTGAGCACTTGATAAAGCAGTAAAAAAAGGACTTCACGTGCAGGCATTTTCCATTATAATATTCCAGAGATGTGGTACTGGGTACTTCGATGTGAGGGTGAAGATACAACTTTGGGGTTTTCTTCCGATGGTCTTAGTTTTTTGGTGGACAGTGCGGTGGCAGCCAGCACAATTTCGTGTCCTGTCGCCGTTGTTACCGTTGGCATCGCTAATGTTGGCTCCTTCTATCGGCATATGCGGTGCGGTGTGGTGCGGTGATGCTGCTGTCATTTGGTAGTATTGCCAAGCCCCGGGCCCCAATGGTGGACACGTTCTGATGGGTGAAATGTTTTTCTCTACTTTGCGGAGACAGCAGAACGTCTACTCGTGAGTATACCTTTTTTGGCAACAGCAAGTGGTCCTCGTCGTAGTTTTTGGGTGATGTCCGTCGACCTGTAACTCCCACTTTTGGATTTCGACCTTTTTTTTTTTTCGTAGGCACTTGATATAGTTTTGGGTTGTTGATGATGGTGGTTGTGTTGGGTTGGCTGGTATTAAGGTTTAACTGACGCTGGGGCCCACCCAAATTTGGTTACTTTTGCCACGACAATATTGGGGATTGCTTCTTCGTAGTGATTTATCGTCATCACAGATGTCCGAAATGTGCGGAGCAGTTAGTTGGAATTAAGTTTGGCGGAGTTTGTAGAGGTGGGGCGTTGAACATTCGGTGAGAGAAACTGCTTCCCTAAGAAACTAATAAGTGCTGGGAAAAAAATGTATAAATAAAAGAAAGAAGGAGTAAGACTGGCTGAATGTTCGAACGAAATACATGCGGTCCCATTCTCATAAATTTCATAAAGGTCATAACATGATGCTATGAAATCCAATCGTTTTGATAGGGATCTGATCCCTTCTTTGCATGCATATTGCGATTACATCACTTTCATCGCAAAAGCACGGTAAATACAAAAAGGCGCATATTTATGTTTCAAAGATCATA
Organism: Criorhina ranunculi; assembly: GCA_951813785.1. NCBI lineage: Eukaryota > Metazoa > Arthropoda > Insecta > Diptera > Syrphidae > Criorhina > Criorhina ranunculi. The sequence goes on from OX638381.1 coordinate 24,095,591, forward strand.
AAAGTGTTAAAAACTTCCCAAGTTCAATGACTATTCCGTGAGTCGTACAGAACTCACTGAATGTCTTAGACTCACACCACCGTGAAATGTCATCGGTAAGGAGTCGGTGCCTAACTTTTTTTTTTTGTATAATTCAATAGCGCTAAAGGGGTTATGAATACCCTTATAATGCTATTCACACAGTGCTAGTGTTGGTGTAGTGATTTGGAAACTCAGGTGGCATTAGGTTTCCGTCTTTTTGCTCCGAAGGTGGTGTCCAGAATGACTGGGGATAATTATTGATACTGTTGCCATTGCTTATAATTCACAGTATTTCTTTTCGAACATCCCGATGACATAAGTACGATCAACACTTTTAAGCCATTGCCTACCCTACTGCCAGTGTTATGCCTATACAGTAGAGTTGACGTCAGCTTCTTTCACAGTTGATCGACTTCTTTTTTTTTGACATCGGGACTCGAACCTGGAACCTTCAGCGTGACAAGCGATGATGCAACTACTACACCATGGCCACCCACTAACTTAAGGAAAACAACCGATGAAGTTGGTGCTAATGTCTTGACAACTTCAACGCTACAGGGTTTCCCTGTCGATATCGTAATTTATTAGGTGCTTTACTTTTAGTAAGGACCGCCAAGCCAGCTTTGTATCCACTTTGTCAAGTTCTTTTTTACCGTACCATCTACAGATTATTTTTACTTCGACTCATGTAATAGACACTCTCAGAGGATGGTCTGGTCTAAGTATGCAATGACTTTTGCAAAAGTAAGGTAAGCTAGAGGAAAAGCCTAAGAATGCCCCGTGCACCATGTTTACTTATTCTAACACTAAAGAGGCTACTCCCGGAGAATATATTTTCAAAGACTTTTAGTTAAATCGTTCTTAAAGTCTAAAAAGTATATTAAAGCTTGTTCACCCAGAGCGATTGTCACCAGCGACATGAAGGAGAAATTATATGGTCTAGTACAGTGCAACTCTGAGATAGTGGTCTAGGTTCATAGCCATGCAGAAATACCCGGAAATTACAAAGCTAATGCTCAAGCATGAGCAGAATCAGCAATTCCTTACTATAATGTCATAATTAGGGTGCTATGCCTGCAGCATTGGGACTCTTGGCTAGACAGTGTAGAGTAAAGTGAAGAGAGAACTTAGCAGTCACTTATGTGCGGAGATATTCTAAAAAAAAAGGTTTTTCTTTTAAATGGCCGAGATATGACTTGATAACCTGGGTGGGTAACAAACAAAACCTTACGCAATTTCATTCTTAAGGATGAGGACCCGTTGGGCATCAAACTAAACGATATCCAACGTTTTCGCAAGAGAAACGGGCAGACTTCAAGATCGTCTTGGATCCCAAAACTACGGTTCTCCCGAACTGTGATGCATTACGGTAGTAACCTCGAATAATGGATACTCCAAACGATAGGTAACACTTCCTTAAACGTCTAGGAAATCTAACCGGAGAGGTTGCTTCTAGGACATAGGTACTTCTTTCTAGACATCTGAAGCTATTCAATTTAAAAAACAGCGCCTTGCAAACAATTTTATTGTATAATTTCCACAAAATACTACACCAGGATGAGGATTCCTCCTAGAAAATCAAGAAAGAGAATGCAGTTAAGTGTTATTGACTTTTCGGTGATAGACACTTGCCTAGTAGGACGGGGCCTCCAAAAGTTTCATTTCAATGGATTATTTCAATTAGTTCTTCAGAACATGGACCATTGATCCTTATAAAATCTATACTTTAGTCATAAGTTTGATTTTATTGCAGTTTTTTGTACCGACAAAAATGTTCCTGACTGTCTTATTTATCATCCTTATTTTTCTTTTAATTTCCAAAACGTTGGCTCTTTACCCACTCCAATCCATGCACACCTGTGGCAGAAAACCAACTTATCCTTATCCACTTACCAATGGACCTGTATAATTAGCAACAACAGGTCCACCAACAACTTGCATTTGTGATATTCCCACAAAATCATTAAACCACGTCATTTAATGTGAAATAAATCATGAATCACGAATAGTTTCAATCAGATTAACGGTTTAGCAAACTCATAAATCCACATCACCACTTTAATCCAACAAATTGCACCAAATTACTAACACAAAACAAAAAAAGGACCAAGAAAATCATCAACAGGAAGCCAAATAAAAAAAAAAAAAATGTAACAGAATCAGTTTTACTACATTTTTATTCCTTTTCTCAGTTAATACAAAAACAAATAAAAGTAAACGGAACGACGAACATTGGTTTTTTTTTTTTTACTGTTTCCACTATGAGGAATAGAGCCACCCTTCTCCATTGAATGTGTGTCATAGGATGTGTAGCAGACGCAAGGATAGACATACTCCCCCAGCAATATTTATTTTATTACTTTCACAGGAGTAAAATTCGAGTTTTATTTCATAAAGTGAAAGTTATGCGAGCATGTATCGCTATCATATACCTACACACATCCTTTACATACAAGGATGTATAAATGATACTTCATATTACATCCATTAACCATTGATATGTTTCGAGGTCAAGAGCAGATGAATTTAGTACAGCATTACAGTTATTTATTTATGATCGTCGAAGTGAAAATCGAAAGGATATGGTAATGTGTTATTTTTTTGTTAGATGACACAAGAAAACTGAGTTAATTCCCATTGGTAGTTGTTGTCGCAGCAAAAGACATACATTTTATTTCAGACCAAAAAAAAAGGAAATTTCTATTGAACTTTTGACACTTGAGACACTTAACATACTCTGTAGCGCCCTTCGAAGAAAAAATAAAGATAATGAACTGAAATTCTTAAATTTGCACCCATGCCAATCTTTAAGATTGAAGCCTACGTCCTACTGGGTGAGTTTACTTGGGATTTAAGATTCCTTTTTAATTAACAGGTCTACTATTAATTTTAAGTCGACACTCTTTTGCGGTGTGATATATTATTATTATTATTTTATTTTATTTTTTAATTTTACTTCAATGGATCGGAGTTCGAAAAGTTCAAGTTATTTTGGACTGTTTCAAGTCTGCAATTCACCATATGAAAGCTGGAGTTCTCCAAAGCTCCGTTTTGTCTCCGTTTATTTTTTTCATTTTCATAAATGATCTTGTGTCCACAACTTCAAATCCAATTTATTCATTGGCTTGGGAAAGCACCCTTAGCTTCTCACATTCATTCTCTAACTCTTGTCCCTGCTCTTCATACGTAGAAGAGGAACGACAACGTATGTTAAACTCATAAAATGATTTTCTTCACAAATAAAATAGGGTTCTACAAATAGCTAAGCAAGCGTACACAGGTTCGAATGTTAGTCGAGCAACCAAACGTTTTGCCACGGTAACACCTCTCGGTAGGCAATGACAAACCTTTGGTAGTAAAATTTTTTGAGAACTCACTTCGCAGTATCTACATACATCCAAGTGTATCTACTAGACTTAATTCAAAGTATCAATATGATCAAGGCAAAAAGACGCGGAAGAAAAATCCCGACTAACTTAACAAAAAAATAACGATCATGTCCTTGAAAACAAGCAGAGATTCAATATAAACGAAGTTCTACTTCAAGGACAACAAATTGCCTGAAAATAAAAATACTCATACTTACAAACAGAAGCTAATCCCTTGCATGTCCTTCTATTTGATTGCATCAAATGAACACGAAATAAACATGACACTTTCATAATACCCGCCAATGTATTCCATGGCACGCATTTAGCTAAAATCAAATCGTAGACAGAAACAGAAAGAAAAAAAATCCTTAAAGGAAACAAGGATAAAAGCGAATAACAAAAATAAATTATTTCGTAAAGGATTAAAAACTAATGTCCGTCCATTATGAAAATGATGTCTGATTCGCTGGGAACAATGGCGCTAGACAATCTCAAAGCACACTATCCAGTTTTTCCCTTTATTCAATCGCCGCCGGACACACGGCAAATCCATATGGATACACGTACAAATGATGAGAAAAGGATTCGAAATCCTGTCTATAAACCGCGAAGTTAGAAATCATGTCACGTAGATGACGACGTCGCAGTCGTCGTCGTCATCGTCATCATCGTGTGTGGATCGAGGTAAAAAAAAACACATTCAACAAAAGAAAGTATCTGCTAGCTACAACAACGAACAATTGAGGACGATAAAAAAGGATATTTTATCCTTTCGTTTTGACATATTCATTAGCATGTTTATACAGTATTATGTTCTTTTCGCCGTCACTTAGTATCCCACCACCCATGGCATGGCAAATGCGCTTACCTGCATTGCTTGCTCACCGCAGTACTACTATTCGGATGAAAACATAAAGGGGACCAGCCCTGTCATTTAAGGACATCAGGCAATTAAATTTGTGATTAGAAAACATTTCTCCTCGGTGTACGTGCGCGAAGCATTAAATTTTCCCGCGATACACCAAGAAACATATTAAAGGTGCAGAGGTAGGCTATTGGCAATGAACGGGACAACGCGACGACCCTTGTCTCAAACTTGACAGTTGATGCGACTTTTCCGCTCGCGTTCTGAGACCGCCACAATTTCGTATACGCCAAGGACCCTGTCAAAAAGTGCAAGTTAATTTAGAAGCTTGATTTATTCGTTGTGAAAACATGCAACGGCATAGGACATGGGACGACCCATGTCTTGGTATTTTAAGGCAACCGTCCTCGACGAGGACGATCAAAACAATGACAATCATAAATCGAGAGTAAATTGGTGCAAGGATTTTGAACGCACCAGTGCACTTTGGTTGGTTTTGTAAAAAGAAATCCTTTCGGGTGTAATTAAGTGTATACAGTGATGTTTTCTTTGGCCGACCAGACATGCGTTACTTGCCTTCAAATCGGTTTCGCCTTACGTATACTTGAAGGGTTGAACTCGGTGGACGGGTCAGAGGGCTGTGATGTTTTTACATTTATTTCAACTGTTTTCTAAATTTTCAAAAACATAGTAAACGAGTTTTTTGTGTGTTTTTAATGATATTTATGGAAAGTGCAGACTTTTATTTTTGAATTGAATTCCGTAGTTGATGTCTTGAAAATGTCCCCAAGTCAAACAAAGTAAGTTTTAAACTGGCTAACTCAAATGGCATATTTCGAACTGCAATTAGAGAGCACGTATGTATATAAGACTATGCTAAATCTTTGCAAGAATGGTACGAGGGGAGAGTCTTGTAAGTAGAAACATATTTGGCCTGCATTCTTTTAATATCGCGATAGCTGGAGGAACCTTGTTACGATATTGAAAAGTTGTTCCATCAAACTACTTGATCCTATCTCCTCAAGGTAATTGGAAAAGTGGGTGTCGATTATGGCATACATAAAGTCTCATTGATGCCTTTAGTAGAAAGCAATGTCCGGAGACAATACCTGTTGATGCGACCCACCCAATTTCAACGCACTCTAGACCATCTACTTTTTTTTCATAACAAGCGGGCGGGGGTTTATAACTAACCTTAAACAAAAGCACTGACATTAAGGAAATTTGAGGGGAGACGAATGAGGTACCGATACACGTTGGTTTTAAATGCATGTGAGTTGTAATGATAAGGAAACACAAAGCTAAGTAGATTGTTCCATATTCGTGATGTACGGCTAATGATAAATTTATGTGTATTCGAAGCACGAGCATGCATACGACTTCTCGGAACAAATTTGTGTTCTGTCATTAATACAACTACAAAATCTGTGTAACTTTCTCCAACCAGAGGTCTTAGCCGATCTAAGAGCCGTACAATGGGTAAGCGAATAGCGTAAATAGCAGGAAGATATATCCATTCAGGTAAATAGCCATAAAGTTGCTCTTGACACATTAAAAGAGCACTTACTTACTTACCTAAGGTGGCGCTACAGTCCGGGGTGGACCTGGCCCTCAACCAACAAGCGTCTCCAGCCAGCTTGATCTTAAACTAGCTGCCTCCAGTTTGCGTGCGCCACCTGTGTCGCGGTCTTCCTCTACTGCGCTGTCCCTCGGGGGCGGATTCGAAGATTTTTCGGACCGGAGCATTGGTGTCCATCCGCTCTACATGACCCAGCCACCTCAGTCGTTGGACCTTCACTCTTCTGGCTAAGTCGATGTCGCTATACAGCCCGTACAGTTCGTCGTTGTATCTCCTCCACTACTCACCGTTTATGCAGACGGGACCGAAAATCACCCGAAGCAGCCAAGAGCACCCTCATCCACTTTTGATAAAGTCCATACCTCTGCGCCGTAAAGCAGGACTGGGATTATTAAGGTCATTTATAGGGTCACTTTTGTTGTTCGAGAGTGGGCTTTGCTAGTCAATTGCCTTCTTAGCCCAAAGAAACAGCGATTATTCTTTGTCTGATCTCAGCGCTGGTGTCGTTGTCTGAATTGATAGCGGAGCCTAGGTAGACAAAGTCCTTAAATACCTCAAAGTTATATCTGTCGAGTAAGACGTTCTGTCCGAGACGTCGGTGATGAGTGTCCTTTCTTGTTGACAGCATATACTTCATCTTGTCCTCATTTACCGTTAAACCCATCTTTGCCGCTTCCGTCTCAATACTCGCGAAAGCGCCATTGACATCACGCTGCCTATTAAAAGAGCACTGTTTACATTAGTTTGGCAACCGCCTATAACATCATGAAAAAACAAAGAAGCAGATACACAGGCATGGACGCGGAATCAGACCAACATATATCAGTATCCTGAAAATTACAATTATAATCAAATTTGAGCAAGAAACCCTCTAAGCTACGTTTAAACGGAAGCACACAGTTTAGATTGAACATTTCGTGCAAATGAAAATTGGTCGATGAGTAGTAATTGGAAGCAAAGAGAACTTGTTCTAAACAGCCTCTCGAACAAGGACCAATAGAAAGTTTACCATAACGGAAGCTAAACAAATAAAATTATGTATGTACTTAGTTCTTAGTGAAGGTATACGAGAGATATTTTCACTATAATAAAAGTAATTTTCGTTTTGTCTATAAAAAGTTCAATATAAGATATAACCATGAGCTATCTTGTCGTTGTAGAGCTATCTGTATATTGATATGTTTTATAAACTCCAGACTGAGTATCCTTAATTTAAGTTAAATGCCTTAATGATTTGTATAACATGTTGAGCTGTAACAAATTTCCTACACTCTGTTTGAATACTGACATTGATCTCGTTTCTCTCCCTTTTAAGTTTACACAAAAAATATTTAAATCTTATAAAATTGTCCACAAAGCAGGACACATTTAATCAAACAAATTCACTTGTTCATCACACACACCCTCACCTTCATGTATTAACATGAATTGCATCAATATTTGGAACCGAAAATCATTTAACAAATAAATTTGTGCTTTGACTCCAGGAGATGCATAAAACTCGATACTGTTCAACTCATAACACTAGCCATCTTCCTGCTTTGCACATACCTACATAAGAAAGACCCCTTTTGGATATCAAATTTAAGCCGACCAAATGCTCATAAATTTCTTGTTGCACTAGCAGATCCACCAATTATACTTAGGTATAGATCCAACCAGCACTGTCGACCGAACTCCACTCGTATCCAAATTAAAGTTGACAAATTGAAAATTGATTCTCCCATCCGAATGTGACCCAAAAGGATTGAGACGTTGACCATCCCTTCCCGACTGAACACACACGCCTAAGATCATATTTGAATCTTTCGAAACAAAACGGGCGAATACGTATACTCATTACGATCTATTCGTCCTTTTCCCCCTGATAAAGCCACCCACTTTTATGGGGCCAGTACAATACAAAACGCATTGTATTCTACATGCAAACACACATGCAAAATTCGCAAGTGCCTCCTCGGACGTGTATGCAACAACGAATAGCCAAACGGACCATTACGGCTATGACGATGACGACGACGACTAAGGCCGACGGTGACGGTGACGGTGATGGCAGGAAAGAAAATGGACGCAACTGTAAAGACTCTAGCAAAAGGAATTCCTAACTCAGTTTTCTCTTGTTCGTAATTAAAGTCCATCTTAATGGTTTTCTGGTCTTTTACAAAACCCAATCAGTGTGTGATATGCAGAGAGTGTGCGTGTGTGTTTGGTACAGCACATGGGACACACGTGCACTCACGCAATTTGCTGTACAATTTATGCGACTTGATGACCATATCCTTGCATGAATGGTCTTAGCAATCCGTTTATTTCACGTTTTCTTCTTCTTCACCGTACACAAGGCACAAGGATTGCCTTGCCAGCTTCAGCTCTGGCCACCCATCTTGGTTATTTCCATCGTCTTCGTAATGTTGCACACAAAATTATTTGCATAAAGTCCAGCTATCCCCGTTCACGACATGTGTGTATGCAGGGTGCGGCAGTGTTGCGGTGGCAGCACATGTGGGGGTGCCGTTTGGATGTGTCATCTTCTTGAGAGAACATAAATTCAATTTCCTATTCGTACATAAACTTGAGAGATCTTCATTCAATGTTTAATCTCTGCTATCGCACACTCCGGCATAGTTCTTTGCCTTCATTTGAGATGGGGCAGTCTCCTGCCACGCCTTCTAGGATAGAGGAATGAAATTATTGTCCGAGAAGTGCAGGCAGCTAGTGAAGGTCCTGGATACCAGCTATGACCACATGGGGCATTTTCATCGTCCAATGTTCTAATACAGCAACTTGAATACCTACCTACATACGTACTTTTACGTTCATATTTCCTTAGGAATTGACCATAAGATGTAGTGCAACGACAAGGACAACGATGATGATGATGACAACTACGACGACGATAGCCACCACCGACATAGCCATGTTGGTTGGTTTCACTTGAAACTACTCGTCCAGCACAGCACTACAAAGATGGCCGACCAACGCGAATTATTTTGACCATCTCTGGAGGAAATTTTGCATCAGCTAAGAAATTATAATTGAAATGGCCCAACAGCAAGGAGTGGGTAAGGATGGACGTGCAACTGCAAATGTCCGCATGTCATTTATGCCAACAGGACACCTAACATATGGAAGGACATGCATGAAGAGGAGAAAGAAAGACAAGAAAAAAATGGAACTGAAAACACCAAGAAACCAAAATTGCAGAGCATAAGCTCGGGGATAGGACACATCACAGAGATACAGTAGACAGAGTGGATCATCGCATATTTCTTAGCCTTAACGATGCGAAAAGCAAAAGGAGTTTCCAAAGGATTTTCCAGGAACAGCATGTACTGTGAGTCGTCTTTATGTGGTGGTCCCTGATTTGCAATGTGGTATATACATTCTATATACTACGTGTCTATTCGTTTGCCTTAGCAGACACTGAATCTGTCCATAGTGTGCATGGATTTCTTTGGAATCGTCCGATTTGCAATATTCTTAGAATAATGCCCACATTAAGCCATGACTTGAGCTGGACAGTACTAATAAAACCGCAGTTGTGTGATGTTGCTCGATTTATTTCTTAAAGTTCCATCAAGTAAATTCTAAAGTTTGAATAAATGGATTTGCTAGAATAAATCTGTCCAAGCGTTTGGGCTGATGGTCGAAACGAGTAAACACACCAGAAGTTTTCTTTAATACAGTGGGCTCAATGCGAGATCCACGAATGATAATTCATGTTTCCGAAGCTTTTTGTACACCAACTGTGGGTAAACATTGCATCTTTTCCAGACTTATCTCTAGTTTCACAATTTGATTCCCTTAATTTCACCGATTTTTACGACGAAAGAAGCATGAAGCGAGCAACGTAAAACACGACCAACTATTGAATAGTATCGAGCAAATTACAGAATGGAATGCGCTGAGAGATCGAAAAGAGAGTTCTACAAAAATGTTAAGCAACTAACAGCTAGTTTTAAGCGGGAAAACAGGATTTTCGAAAAAAAAAATCCCTGTTCAATATTTTATACATACAAGATCCTGTAAATAGTATCTACTGTTTTGACGACCACAGCCATTTCGTACCAAAATATTAACCACACTCTCTTAGTGTTAAATTTCAGGCAAATCAAATAGACCAATGAATTTTAGATGGAAGAGCCCCATCTTTTATTGACTTCCAAGCAGTAGCTTAGATCTTAAGGGATCAGGTTCGTAAACATTTTTGGATATTGACATTTTTTTTTCTGTAAGATTTGGATTCTGTAGGGTCTTGAGAGTCTGTAACTCATCATGATCTTTATCATGATCGGTCCGATAGAACCGAAGTTACACGGCTTTTACGAGCACGCGCCGAGCCGTGTCAGAGAAAAAATTACTTCAATTCGTTGATTTTTATGAAAAACCTGCTACATCGCTAGGACTTGGCTTTGAGTGAAGCTCATATCGCGCACCAATCGAATTCTGATCGATAGATTATCAAATTTCTTTTTTCCTGACTTTCCTAAAGCATGAAAGAATAGAAAATCACGAGGGTCGTGTCATTTATTTGATTTCTGTTATGAGAAAACCGTTCCTAAAACTTTAAACGTGTTTTTTTGAACTGGTGGGAATAACCGACACCGGAGTTTTTGACCGATATTGACAATTTTTTTTTATTCTGTACGTTACTAGCTATCGAATGACACATACTTTTGTGGAAACTCGAATTTTTCACAATGCTGCACACGTTTTTCCCCCAATTTTTTTTTTACTGTTTTCGGACCTCAATTTTCAAAACTGCGCCATTTCTTCCCCGATCGGTTTTTTTTCAAAAGCATGTGTCATTCGATAGATTTATTCTTCTACTTTAAAACTCAATTGGAATATTGCTCTAGGATGTTTTTGCACCGACCTACAATTCCCATCAGTCAGCTGCGTCCGATTTCATAAACCAAGTTGGCTGATGTTCCTTTCATCAACTATATATGTATGTGTAGTTGTCTGTAGTTACGCTCATTTTATCCGCCAGATCAGGGTTGTGTCTCTACGTTTAGATGGAGCAGTTATTTCATTTGGCCTTCTTTTACTACCAAACCTATTAACGTTGTTTCTTTCTCCATACTTATGTATTAGAATTTCCAATGATAGCCCTATATGTTCTTCCCATTACAGTAATCCCCAGATATGTGCTCTCCTGCTTAGTTACGTAATCCGCATTGCAAACCAAACATTTCAGGCTTCAAAAATTCTCAGCAATGTAAGCGGATACGGATAGGTAACATCCCCTGTTGATTGCCCAACTTAATCAGAAAAAAACTCAGGACACCTATCCGGGGAGCACTATATTCGATTATCGTAGGCGAATGTTTGTAGCTGTAGCGACTTCTCGTGTTCAAGTTTCAAACAATCTTCTCGTACATCAGTGCGTCGACTTGTTTCAGGTCTTTTTGACATCAAATGACTCTATGCAAGTTGTATCCTAAATTTGCCGTTATGTAAAGATTTGGTCGATAGACATTGGTCGGATGTGTAAGTCATGCAATTGGACAACAACTTCGAACCTCTGTGCTCAGGTTAGAGATGTCAACAAATACTGACCTCACCAATAGAGATCTAGCAATCAAGATGCCAGGATGCGTCTCCTTACGAACTAACTCACATTAATGCCCCCAAATTAGGAGAGAATGGAAGTCTGTAGTAGAGTCCGTTTCAAATCACTCATCAGTTGGGAAAGCTGCGCAGAAAGTGCTTGGAATATTTTTAACTCACTTGCTCACTGGCTCAACTTTCCCATCTGACAAGTGATTTGAAACGGACTTTATCGCAAGCATTCGTAATGTGTCGGGGGTATGTTAAAGAAAAGTAAGAAGTATCTAAAGTCATGCGGTCTGTCTTAAACTTTAAGGGCTGTTCTAGAGTCTTATCTTAAAAAAGTATGTCTGTCATTGTATGCTATTTGCCGACGGTATACTTTCGTTCAATAGCCTCTCACCCAACCGCAATACCAGCCGAACTGAGTGACATTTAGAAAGGAATTAACATTCGTGGGCGTCACCGGTTTTTTGGTGCCCAGATGGGGACTCTAGCACACAGTAAAAGCCCTCATTGCATATCCTCTTTTAGAAATGCCAACCCGCCTCCCTATTTCTGATGAAATCTTCTCAAGAGTTTCGTTATTTGGTTGGATGGAAAGTCTCTGCTCCTGTATACGATTGAGATTGGCATCGCCAAATAAAATACGACACGATGGTCATCGTCATCTTGGTCATTGTTTCTTTAAACCCATTTGTGTCTGTGTGTAAGAGACTACTGCAGAAGCAACCACTGCTACCAGCAGAATTGCTTTTCTACGTCGTCATCGATGTCGTTGTTCACTGCCGTCGCATCTTCTTCAGAATCCGAAAACGCCATCAGTATCTGCAGCCACCACCATCATCGCCGACCAACCCCGTTGTCCCTGGTAACACTGAATGCACTGATGAACTACACATTAGACTCCGAGAGGCCTTTCTCTACGACTCTGTTCAACCTTTATTATACGTTATTTGTACGAACTAGAGGAGTTTTCCTTTTCCCGAAACCCAAAGAAGGAGCCATGCCAACCAGTGTCCAGAATAGAGATGTACGATTACGGAGTTTACCCTGTTCTGGGACACAAACTGCAGCGCAGATCCTGGACGGTGTACATACAGCTTTAGCTCTTCCTCGTGCTATACACGACGAGGTATAAGGAAGTCGCTATATATTGTCACCTATGTAGATTGCTATTCGAATTCTTTGGCTGTTGTTGGTTTTCATCGGAGCCGCTGTCCATCGTGGCCGTACAACAGCAGTGTCCACTATGATTATATAGGAATACCATGCGGGAGAACTGATCCCAATTCGCATTTCTCCATCCTGCGGCATAGGCAAAAGCAAAGACGGGACAGACACCTTTCATGGAAGACGATGTGACCATCGGATCAGGTGAACCAGTTAGCGGAATGGTGTATAAGACGCATCGACATATAAAAGCTTTCTTTCGCCGTGGAGAGAGGAAACGAGATAAACATAGACAGGCATCGGGAATTGATGCTGGCGCTACACAGCGATAGCTCATGCACACTACTGCGCCTGGGATGGGATGCTGATGAGGATGGCTCTGACGAGGATGATGCGGCATTCAATATAAATAGTCTTTTGCTCGAGTGTTCAGCGAGCACTAGGGAGTTAAGTGGTTTTTGTTTAATAAGGTAACCCCCACACCTTGTCTCATGTGGACCAAGAATGCAATGTCTGTACGACAAACTGAAAGGATAAACATAATTATGAGGCTGGCGTGCTTCAATAAATGTGCATACGCCGCAAACAGGAAACCTCTCTGGTCCTCAGATGACCGCATCATATCTCTACTTGGTCATAATTAAAGCGCGCATACGAAAACCATAAGCAGTGGGTTAACATATTTAGAACATAGTGCGGGAACTATAATATAATAGTTCCGCAACAGTTCTGTTACAAAGAGCTCGAAGTAATGATGGCGTAAAGGATGCTGCTTTGAGTTATGCTGATAAGACCAAAAGGGTAAAGTCTATACGTTATTGTCTAATTGAGGGAATTTTCAAGTCTGGTGTTGGTTGGAAGTTCTGAGATGGTTTTGATGGTCCTTAAATTTGGGTGAAGGCTATTCAAAATTAATTCATCGAATAGAAAATGGTGATTACTGCAAGTTCGAGAAGTGACACTCATCTCCATAATTGCAATTTCTTTATAACAATCAAGCAAACCTCATGTCCCATGGTGTGCAAGGAAACTCGACCAACAGGTTATGTGAAATTCACTTTTACAATATGTGTTCAGGGATGAACCTGCACCTTGGCTTCTAGAAGGAAAACTGAAATAGAGCCTTTGGCGCATAGTAAAAAGGATAAATTCCATAACTCTCGCGTACAATTTAAAGCCAAAAAAAGATATCGTTGTCGTTTGATGGAGGGCAATGACAACTAAACTCCCCGCAATGTCAAAAGAGTTCGTCACTTATGTATTTGGCGTCCCAAAGTTTTTGAGTATTAAAAGATTGGAAAAAATTGTCCAACAAAGTCGTGCATAAGTACGTGTGACCAAGGCTTATACGACCTCTTTAGACATTTAAAAGAAGCAAGGAACTAACTTAGGGATTAGCGTCGTATTGTTCACAGGTGGCCTATCGGAAGAATTTTAGAACCAAAATTTGATCGGGCAAGGTTTCATTCGTATCGTCAGTATCGTTTTGACTGCTCATTGGATCTGTGTTTTAGTGCGTTAGTCTCATTGGGCCAGATGTTTTGTGCAGGAACCCCAAAGCTAAGGTAGCTCTAAAATATTATCTTTGGATAACCGATGAGACTGTGAGTGACTACGAGTAGGTTCTGGTTTTATGTTGCGTCCGTATGATTGTAGTTCAGTAGATGTCGCAGTCACGAGAAGTCTTGAAGCGCTTTTGGAACAATATCTAGGAAATATCTTAAGACTGACCTAGTCTAAGCGTATTACTAACAAACCACTCAATCGTAATATCCGTCTGGAAGGAATAAGCATTACTATCCAATGACGAAGGTTGCTGTGAATCGTGGATAGTGAGATAGTTTCATCCCTGATTTCGTTTTGCAATGGACCCCCACCAAGAATGGTCTCTGATACGTCGAAAATTGGAAGAGAAATAGATACAGTCTAGATTTTATGTATTCGTGCAAAGAGAACAACAGTGATTGGTACCTTTTGGTGTTTGATTCGGTGACACTCTTCTGTGCAATTGACTTTCTTTTAGCTCCAAACCAGTTTGTATTGCTACTACTACTGCTTGAGTCAATGTTCTCTCCGAATAAAGAGTGGATGATGTAACTACTGTTGAGTGATTTAGTTCCATACTGTTTTTGTTACTACTAATCGCCTTCATTCGACTACTTTTTATAGCAAACTAGTTGCTGCACCACTACCCTCAATTTAATTTCACTGTTTAGAACAAAGACCTAAAGCTTAGCCCATATGTTGAAGAAACATATCTATGTACATACTTGGTAAGGAAGAAACATGGAGCTTGATGGGAGCATAAAGCTGTGAAAGAACGTGGTGATGAGGTAGTAGTGGCAATACTGTGTATATAAGGCAACACTCAAAAGTTAAACTCTGCTAAGTTTTCCTCTAATGTTATCGGGCAACCCTCGTTCAATATCTAACTTTTAACTTTAACGAATAAATTTACCAAAAACGAACACAAAAGCCAATAAGTAAACCAATTAGTCATAATCATCGCTTCACCATCTAATTCCCTCTACTTAATATTCACACTCCAAAAGTAATTACCAACCCAAGCTTCTTTAAAACACACATACAATTTACGTATACCTGTGAACTCTATGAAATCGAACAGAGACCAACACACCCGTCATCACAAATCCTTTCTCTTCATCATTTTTGTTTCCGAAGTGTCAATTTCATCCTCAATTCGAACACTACACATCACTGCCATCATCGACCCACAATTTACCCGCCACCCGTCGCCACCGCCATGTTATAATTGACCCCGCACTACTCTCCAACACCCGGTCGACTTTCTCCAAATGATGTGTACACAATGTCGCAATCGCGCATATGTATCTGTGATTTAAAATAGCTCCTGGGTTGCTACAACACCAGCATCGACCCCTTCAAACTACTGCGTGACATTATCTTGTAGAGGCCTTTTAAAGTATGTACCCAGCGATAGAGGAGCCCGCCCGTGTATTAACTAAGTCCATCGCAGATCATCAAAATGATGTGATCCAAGCGGCAGTGTAGCGTCCACATAATAAAATGCCTCCAGCTTCCATTTTGAGTATGCCATCAACCCATCCCGTGGTAGTATCCGGCTCATTTAGCGATTCGCACTAGCCCCCGCACGTTCAACCGAATATATCCCGCCAGCATAAAATTGCCTAAGAGGCCATATCCAGTCCTGCACATCGTATACACACTGCTCGTCTTATTTAAGCAGAAATCTTTGGCTTCACGGGGGTGTGAGGAATCTCAGAGAGCCTTCAATGATACCGCAACCGAAAAGAAATGGAAATTGTCAAAATCCTTTCCATTAGGAGCGAGGGTTTGCGGGACACGCCAGAGAATGACCCAACTCATTTGTGACAAAGGAAGCTCACTCATTGTCGTCGTCCCGGAGCAACAATTTCATATTTATGGACATTTTCGTGTTTCGGGTTATCATCCACCACTACCATCAAGACCTCTCACCCTCGGCCATTGGCCCACCACTGCCACCCCCGACAGCCACCGCCCCTCTATAGTAGTTCTAACATAGTGCGATACCATTAATAACATAACCTGGGCATCATATCAACTTACTGCCTGCTTTCTGTATTGTCCTACATCGCTGTGTTGGTGTATGTGTGTATGTGTTTAATGTTATACTTTGTAACTCTTTCTCGGTGTGTGTAAAAAATTTGTTGGCACGGGGATTGCGATGAGGGAGAGATTAGTTAAAAGTTTCTAATCGGACAAAAGTCTATTTTTGTGAAGCGAGTGAAAGTCTCCAAAATTAAGGCCATTATCCCTTATGAATAACGCAAAGCATCCCTTTGCCATAGCATAGCTAGATAGTTTGAGAGTATGGAAATTTAGTACATACATTGATGTTGTTGCTACTTGGGACGATAGTCAAATGTATGTGGGCTTTGAAATGTTAGAAAAATTATTTGAACCGTAGATTTGTGAGAATGTTTTGACACTTTTTAGTCTCCTTTTTCATCAGATTGTATATGATGGCTGAAAGGAAATGTTACAAGAATGTAGTAGTTTACTGTGATCGAAGGCTGATTTAAAAGTCTTTTATAGCTGATGCTTTGGGTAGGGAAATTTTCTTTTAAATTTATCTTCTGTAATATAAAAGGATTTGACATTCTTAGTACATAGTTTCTTTTGTGGAAACAGTTCGGAATATTTTCGAACTCTGGAAAGAAATATCTAGAATTTTTAAGCACATAAATCTATAACTTTCCAATAACGAATTTGATGTCTTGAGAAGTTCTTAATTTGAAACTCAAAAGCAAACTGTCGGTCCATGCGTTCATTAAGGAATCAAGCTTTTCTAGAAAGAAAATCGTAGTAGTACGGTAATTGCAGCGCTACAGCTCGAAATTAATGGAAATGACCTAGTAAAACGTCAACCCTTTCAAAGGAGGAGAATCTCTGATGGTATACGCCTCATTCTATAGTTGCGATCACATTACGCATGCTTCTTTACTCTTTTTGGACTGATAAAATTCAAAGAAACACTTATTTTTGTCGAAGACGAAATCTCATATAGATATGTTTGAGATACTTCATCTAAAACCAGACAAAATAATTTAGTATCTGTTTCAAAAATAGCTCTAGATTGCCATTTGTGTTTTGATGATATGGCTAGGTAGGTAGGTAAAAGAGGTGGATGCATCGCGTGGTGCAGCCTTCACTCGGATCCATTGTGTTCCTCTGTCGTGGAGTGACCATTCTGAAATTATAAGAAAGAAAGGAAGGGTCTAGATGAGTGCAGATACGAACGTTCGGCCTTCCTGAACTATCCCGAATTCGTTGTGAATTTCAAAATGGCTTTTGGTGGCTTGTTGGACAGCTTGCCCAGGTCGTTGAAATTATATTCACCGAGGGCCGTCTTCCTTGTTCTATATAGGCTCGGACATTCGCATAGGAAGTGGAGAATGTGCCCCGTTTTATATTGTCGATATTTGTCCAGAGTTTCCTGGAGGTGTGGCATGATGAGAGTGCGCTCCATCTCACATCAGCTTGTCTGTGCAAATCTAGTGCAATGCTCGATTTAACGAGAGCTAGGGGGGCAAAACTAAGTGGTCGACCAGTGATAGGTCCTGTTCCGAGCCCTTCCTGGCTAGTTCATCCGCCATTTCGTTCCCTTGGATACCTTTGTGTCCCGGGATCCACCAGAGTGCAACGTTGTGGTTCGCGGTAAGGGTTTTGAGTTCTTCGCGACAGCGTTTTACGATTTTCGACTTAACTACGGTGGCTGAAATGGCTTTAATAGCGGCTTGGCTATCTATGTAGATGTCGATAGTTTTCTTAGAGACTAGTTTCATTGATAGTTCACGGGCTGCCTCGGCGATTGCTAGGACTTCCGCTTGGCACACACTTCCGTGGTTCGGAAGTCTTATTGACCCCTCTATGTTGGGTTCTAGTAAGTAAATTCCAGAGCCTACTCCTTTCTCGGTTTTTGACCCGTCTGTGAAAATCGAAATTTTCGTCGGGTTAATAGCCTTCCCGCTGGCCCACTCTTCTCTTGAGGTGAGAGCCGGTTTTATGTTAAGGCTGAAGTCAGGAGATGGTGTGAGGCAGTCCGAGTCAGTTTCTAGTTTTACCCAACTATCTTCCTATGGCCCATATCGCCCGCTTTCCAGAGATTGGATTGTTTTAAACAATCAACAATGATATGGCTATATCTCTTCACAAATGATTTCTGTGGGAGCTTGCACCTCCTAGGCACGTGATCTGCCCTCTCTCTCAAAGGAAACTCCAATTGGAAGCATTCTTCTTCTTCAACACCCTCTACAATCAAGCAAATATAAACGTTTATCGTCTCCAAATACACTTTATTCAAACCTTTAACGGGTTCGACAAGTTCATGTCTTTTAGCAGTCCATAAAATCGTCTACATAAAGCTAGTACAATTATGAAGATAACTTTTTCAGGTTCTATTCGAACTGTTTAAAAGGCTTTTTCAAATACAGGAGATTAAAATCTACCTTAACACCTTCTTTGTCAACTGACGAAAGTCCTCCCCAATTGTTCTCCTCAGCCTTTACATTTTTACTGAAATTCAACTTTGTTGACGTTAAGACCAAAGTTTTCCTATCCAGTCAGGCAAATCTCATCCCATTTTAGAACCGTTGCAAAAATTGTACTTTTCCTCGAAAACCAGTTTTACAATAAACCCTCCTTAGCCCACCTATATGTGTGTAATTCCCTTCAATCAATTTTTCTTTCTCAGCTTAAAATTCCCTCTAATTTGCTGGATATGCCTCTTTCTTTTAAGTTCGTCCTGTTCTTCCTTTTTTTCCTTTTTTTTTTTACGTGTGAGACCAAAACAAATATTTACCCAAACCGACCGAGATGTGGAAACTTGTCCCCAGGTAAGGAGTGCAATGATTTTCCTTTTTCCAGTTTTTCTTTTTTGCAACCATTAAAAATTCGAAATCGGATAGCGGGACAATAATTAATGATGGACTAATTATTTAGGATTACGCAGGATGAAATTGTATCAGTGAGAGAGCGAACAAATGAAAGGACTCTTCTTGCGTTTTTCACTTCACTGAGGTCCTGTGATTAATGACTGTTGAAAAGCGAAAACAAGATCGTGAAACAGATATGTCAGAAATTGTAACAATCGTAGAAAGGAAGGATCATAGCAAGGATCGCGGTTGGTGCATTGTTATACTCGTATCCGTGAAAGGTAAGCACATGGGCATTCCATTGCTGGGTTTGGTGCATTTTATTAAAAGGGCGCCGTTGTGTGTTTTCTTTATATCAATCGGATACTCCCTTCGCACGATGCGAATTCCTTCGTTCCTTCCTGCTTTCAGTCGCGTATCCTCATGAGTCGTATGTAAACCGCTAAGAAGATTAATTGTTTTATTATTAGCCACAGTAGTGACAGTAGCATCGGTTTGTTTGCATTCCATGGCGGATGCCATTTCTCTGTTGATTTTTCCGCTTTTCTTTATTGTTTTCCTGGAGGCCTTGCCTGTTGGTTGTCTGCATTGTGCGCCCATTTCGGTAGTCAACATCGTCGTCGTCTTTGCTTTGTTGCTCAGACAGAGGGGAGGCAATCCTTTTTTGGGACACTTAATCAAATTCTACATTCCGCGTCTCGCCGAGGAGGGAAGGAGAAGGAATTAAGAAAACGATAAAAAAAAATGAAACGTCCCGTATTCGACTCGAGTCGACGGTACGTTTGGATTTAATGAAGGGTTTTAGCGGTGCATTGGGTCGGAATCCATGCAGCAGTCGGAGCAGCGCTTTTCACCTCCTTAGTGCAACCACCAGAAAGAAGGCTGTAAACAATTTCTCATGATTTATTTTTTTATTTATATTTTTCGTGAATTGGAGGCACAACAATTTTAATTAGATTCCCAGATGTGGTTTACTGTGCTGCTTGCTGCTCGCTGCTCTCTGCGCCACTGTTTACGTCGGGTCGGTGTGCCTGGTCGTCTGCGGCTAAATAGTCGTGAGCATTGGTAACTAAATGGTGCTTAATTACTCTGGTGCTTGATAATGGGCTGCTGAGTCCGCTGCGTTGCATTCTGCTACCAATTACGCGGATTGCGAGGTTTCAGTTTGCATTATGTCTCCTCAGTAAGCCCAAGGCAATGTGCCTTTGCCTCTAACCTATGACTGGTATGATTTCAGTTTGTCTCTTGAATTTGGCATTTCCATATTAGTGGATGGGGGGAGGGACTATTTTTGATATTTTTGGAATTCGCATTTAATTAAATTAGAAGTGTAATTGTTGGAAGAAGAGATTGAGTAATACTCGCAATGTGTCTTATTTGGCATTGATTGGCCAACATTGTTAAGACAATTGCGGGTCATCATGGATCTGACGTAAGAATTAAGAGAATGGTTTTTCTTTTTTGTCCCCGTAGGGACATGCTTGCATTTCCCAATGAGCTTGACATTCATTTGGTTCAAAAATAAGGGAACGTCTAAAGTTTAACTCTAATTAAGCGAATGCCCCTTTCTCATATCAAAGACGGTGTGCTCATATTTGCGAAACTACTACTACGGGTTTTCCGATCCGTAGAGATTCTTTGATCGAAATACTGCAAATTTCCATCCTCTTTCCAGATCCCCAGATGAAACCTGTGATAGTTGGGTCCCCAAAATATTGGTTCGGTCTTCCTTGTAGTCACGAACCGGAGGGCTATGATTCAAACACCCTCTCGGCGGAAGCATTGTTGTTCATTCGATCGATGAACCCGACCTAGTGTAGTCGACATATTTTGTTTTTTTGCTAATCATCCAGCACCTCTATGACGACAGACTAGAAGCGATCGATGATGTGGAGGATGGCGTCTGCGTATCCCATCTGATTTGTTGATTTGATGAAGAAAGTGCGCACAATTTCTCCAGCAAAAATTACAGGTCAGCTCATGTTTTCCAATTGCACGTTACAGCGCGAGTTTTGCAGCATCACACGAAACAGTTGAATTTGTTGCCGGGATTCCGAAATTAACTATTACTATGTGGAGCTCAAGACGATAAAGATGGCTAAGTAAATTAAGTTAGGTAAGGTCGAAAGACATAGATTAAGAATTAAGTTTAGCTTAGAGTGCCCGTGTAGGGCCAGTAAGTTAGTATAACATAGTTAAGTTAGTTAAGCTAGTTTTAAGCGTTTTTTTTCCTAGCAAGTAAGAGTACTGAATTAATTAATAAAAATGCATTAAAAACAAAACAAAACAACGATAAAGATGGCTTTGAAGTCGATGAAAAGGTGGTGAGTCTCAACCCAAAATTCGTAAGTCTTTTCCAGGATTTGCTTTTGCCGAACCGAATGCACACTGGTGTCGATTAGTGTGTTTCAAAAGGGCTACGGACATCCAGACAATTTGACGTTGGATAGGATCTTATGGCTCAATAGTTGGTGCAAGACAATCGGATCCGATTCGATTCTTGGAAATTTGTTGTATTATTTTCTGTCACATTTACCGCGGGTTTTTTTTTGTATAGTGGCTGATAACCCATGATGGACTGGTTTACTTCTTATTTCCTATCTATTACCAACATTCCTGTACTTATCCATGTCTTTACTGCAATCATAATAAAACTTCGAAACCATTCTTTTAAGCTAATTGACTGTGATTCTGGGAATCATGCCGGTTGATTTATTTATCAAGAAAACAGAGGCAACCACAGCACTTCGTCTGCACTGAGATGCCAAAAAGCTCTAGAAAGATTCTTTGCCTATAGGCATCTTGATATGCTTATAGACGGTATGTATAGAGTCATGGCAACCAGATGTTATGGTAGCACTCTTGTCGGACTAGGAAGCAACTGTAGAGAAATCCATTTCTGATTGAAACGACTGGCGAAAAGAGAGGGGCTAGGAAACTTGCACCAAATCTCTTGTCGTATTGAATATACGCAGAAGATAAATTAATTAACAATCAACCAGAGCCATGGCTGAGCTCTTTTTTTCCGACCAAGTTGGAATGGGCGCTCAAATCCTGTGCCATCAAGTTAAATGTTACGCTACCAAACACAAGTTCAATGTTTAACTACTAAGACAGCCTTTTTAATGCACAACGGACTGTATAAATACTTTGCGTGATGTAAACAATTAATCTTAAGGAGACTTTAGAACTACAAACATAGGTACATTCAAGTTATCTTTAAATAAATATTGGTCCTGAGAAGATTCTCACTTGCACACTACGTACATTCATTTTCCTCCACTTTAACTTACACAGTAACCACTATAAGTCTCCTACTGCTTCTCTGTAATCAAAATGTAGAGCAGATAACAACGACAAGCCTAATTACAGTTTCCCACATCGCGAAATATGTTCGACATCAATACTCGACAGTGTTACCAAGTACAGCCAACAAAGGAGCTCCCTTTTACATTTCACTGCCACTTGTCATGGAGATAATAGCCGGATTTTGTAAATTTAAATTTTGACATGTCCTACATCTGTTTGCCGGGGGATTCAACAGCCCCCAATATTTTCACGGTTCGACAAGCCATAGTGACGTGCATGCAAAAAATTATTCAAACTAATTGCCATCCTTTCGCTTTGAACGTCCTCCTAAGCGCTCCTCTGAGCTCATTTCAATACAACAGCCAACCGTCAGTTCGATCCTTCAAGGGTGATTAAAGGCGCTGGAAGATGGTAAAAGAAAAACTGCAGCACGCACAGTATAGCCATATATCTGTTTAACGTTCTCCACCACGGTTCGAACGAAAATCGCCAAACTGCATGCAAGGGCCGTTCATCCATCCATTCCTTCTTTGATCGCTGATTGACATTTTGGACATTACTTATACACATGTAGAATACAAACTTTGCCGGTAGCGCCTGCAGGATGAGAAACCGCAAAATATGATTAAGAAGCAATTACATTCCGGGAATTGTACATAAGTGCGATAATTTTGACCGACATGTGGTGGTGTTTTGTCGTGTTGTCGTGCACTTTTAGTGGTTTGACTTTCATTGCGTAGTGGATTCGAATTTATATTGTTTCATATATTTATGTGTCAGTACGTTTTCCGCATTTTAAAATGAAGTTACAATGCTAGTATTTACCTACCTACTCCTTGTACTACTTAGATTATGTGGTACAAGCAATTTTTGACATTTCTCAGATGTAAATAGAACGCCACAAGTTGGAGTCATAAGGAGGCGGAGTAAGGCAAGTGTAGATATTGTTTTCATTCTTGATGAGACATTTCGAGGTCTTAGTGTTAAGAACCATCAGATGAGTTGCAATACTTTTGTTATCTTCCTCAAAATAATATCTTTAGAACTTGTTGGGATCAATATGACACTACATAAATGACTTGGATATGTGTAGAGAAAAAAAAAAATGTAATATGATGTCGAAAATATTAAACCCCGAAAGTTTTTTGCCAATAATTTCAAGTTTCACGTGCTGTGCGACACATAGCCGACCGTAAAACAGAAGCTGTACTCATAAATCGTCGGAAAATCGTTGAATTCGCCAAGTTTCAGGTTGGTTGCCAACCCATCATGTCCAAAGAAGTGGTAAAATACCTTGAAGTAATGCTGGACGAACTGGCCAGAGAGGGCTCGGCACTAAGTCAAGAACAAGCAGACTTCGCGGTGAATATCCCACCTTGCTCATTGAAGCTCGAAGCAGGGAACAAAGCTCAAGGAGAGGCAAATGACAGATGGTCCTCTTTAGACACTTGTGCCATCACAAGAAAGTTATGACCTGTATTTGATGAGGCTAGGACCGCCAAACTTATACAAAAGGATAGAAAATCCCTCTCCACACTTGTAGGTGTGATAATGGGTCATAATACTTTGCGGTACCACATGAAAAAACTCCGTATTGCGGCAGAAGACCTGTGTAGAGGCTGCGGAGACGAGGAAGTTCATGAGGGCATTTCTTCTGCCATTGCCCCGGCCTGTACCACCTAAGATACAAATTCCTCGGGCGACATTTCTTCCGGGATCTCGAGGAACTATCTGGTAAACCGGTAAACGATCTGAACGGCTTCATTAAATCCATAGGATGGTTTGTGCCACTAACGCAGTAAGTAGTTACTATTACACTTTTTATGCGGGTAACGTTTAAGGGTAAGATATACCCCTATGGGTAGCACAATGGGTCTTAGAGGCCTGAGAGGAACTCCTCTTCGCCGGCCCACATACCTAACCTAACCTAATGCTGGACAAGAATTTGCAGTTCAAAACACATGTGGATTATTTGGCAAAAAAAAAGCAACGCAAAGGGAGCCCTTTCAAGCATACTACCTAGCATCAGTGGACCTGAATAGAAGGCTCCACACAGTTATCACCTGAATTTTGTTATATGCCGCCTCGGTCTGGGTGCAGGCACTAAGAATGAACGAGACCAAAAGAACACTATCGTCAACATACAAACTCTGCGCACTACGGACAATCAGCGTCTTTCAAGCCATATCAAACGAGACCGCCTTTGTTAAAGCCAGAATGATCCCCATCGAAATCTTCGCAGAAAAAATGTTCAGGATATATATGTGGGCCTTGAGCCAACAGGACATCTATAGTACAAAGATGATAAAAATTAAAGAAAAGTCAGCGTCAGCAGCAATGTGGCATGCTCGTTGGGCCAATTAAAGAAAATGAAGATGGGCTTTTAAATTGATACCGACAATCCAAGAGTAGATAAATCGAAAGCATGAAGGCTGCACACACAGCATAGAAATTAACTCTTCCCACTCCATCGTTAGCATATTTTGCGGCCGGAAAAGAATTGAATGGCAATACGTGCTTTCTTAACGACTCGTCAAAATGAGCAGCGGAGAATATAAAAGCTAAGAAGAGCAGCAGAAGCATCAGAAGTAGCTGACACAAGACGCTCAACATGATTTTGTAACCAACCCCGCGAAATAATCCTTTACGGCAGTCCCGTAAGGAGAAAGCTTGAAGTCTATGTGCAGTGGCGAGGTTTACTATGTAGGCAGATATCGGCTGACAACTCTTTGTCAGGACCAGCTATATGAATCGTATATGTCAGTACCACGGGCTTTTGGTATCTGACGAAAATTCTACTCGTCCCTGGCGCATCATTGTTCTGACCGTTAGTGATCCGCCTTGTTCATTTTGGAACAAAAGGAGACCGAAAGACCAAAATTTACATTGTTAGATCGTTTGTGGCTTGAATTCATCACAAATTTAGCAGTTTTACTTAACCGTTTATCTAAAAGGGTGATTTATCACTAAAGATGATTTTCTTACCGAAATTGGGGTCCATTTCCAACTGCTCCAGGACCCAATCATTCTAGTGTCAGTTTTGCAAAAGCTCCTTGGTCAACAAAATTGTATATGAATTAAGGCTTAAGTTGAAATCAATATAAAATAGAAATATTAATAGGCTAATGCCTATCTTCTTGCAAGCATTGTTATATTTTTCACATGAATGGAGGCGACAGTCTTTATTGTTGACTTCGAACGACGAAATTAAAAGCTTTATACTCTTATCAGTGAATACTTGCAAACATTTTTTAAAGTCGAGATGCGTTCCTTATAAGTTGCAAGTAGTTCTAAAAGTAATAGATCAGAGCTGGATGGCTATATAAACTAGGTATTGATTGAAAAGACTCCCAAAAACAGAATAATGATCATGTAACGTAATGACATCGGTGCACAAGCTATAGACATGTGAAAATGAACAAGCGATTATTATCAAATTCTTTTTCGCTGGAATTAGAAAGCCAGATTCAGGGAAGGCTTTTAAACGGACGCAATAATCTCGATATAGCCTGTAAGGGTATCAAAATAAATAGATTCTAATTCCAAGTAGCTGTGTGTTTTGCCTGACCGAGTTTTCGAATAAAATTGCGCACAGATTCCAGAATCGTTCTACTTAAAAGCCAGTTGTCAGATATTTAGTCCTTAGTAGGGAGATGGTTAGCGGATAAAAAAGAAACAGCAACTGTGAACTGTAGAAGGTGATTTAGTTTACTACGAAAAGCAACTTTGTCAGATGAAGATGAGAAACTGGGATATTCTGGGAACAGTCTCTTGCACCTAATTAATAACTTAACATATGGATGGATTTGAAAATATTAAAAAACGATGGCTGTGTGGTAGTGTTTTCTCCGATAGTCTTAACCTTATCCTTTCTTTCCGTCTTTCAAATCATTGTAACGTGTTCCAGGCGAAAATACTGGCGATCAAAGAAGTCTTATTTTAGCTGAAGAAAAACTTGATATCTTCCACAGATATACGTTACGTATCTTTTCAGACAGTCAAGTAGCGAAACGGTCCCTGGAATCAGTATCTTTAAATTCGTTAGTAGCTCTAGATTGCCGATCATTTCTTATAGAGATGGCGGAGTAGTTCACCTTTATTGAGTGCCGGGGCATAGAGATATTCCAGGGAACTGCAAGGCTGATGAACTCGCCAGATATGGAACAACAGTACCCCTGCTCACAGAAAGAGACACCCTGGGTATACCGATCGCTACATGTAAACTTAAACTCAAGCTGGATGTAATCGAGAAAACAAATTCTAGACGGACAAATGGTATAACATGTCTAGCGGCTGGATCTGAAATGCTCTTAGAATTTAATTTCTCTCAACAGATCTCATATCAGATCCGTAATAGGTGTCATCACGGGACACTTTCTAATAGGCAAGCATGCGACAAGGCTTAGTGTCCATTCAAAAGATTTTTGTAGGAGTGGCATGGACGAGGAGGAGCTCCAGCTTTCTCCCGTAAAAAAAAAGACTCCATTTAGGGGAATTCTACTTTAACGACTTAGACGACCTGATAAACACGGATATCAGAAACCTCCAATTGGTTTAACGAGTAAGTATGGAGATCTCTTCAGATCCATGTGGTATCACAATGGACCTATCACTGGTCTCAGTGTGCTGGCTATAGCTGGCAGCCACTTCAAACTAACCTAACCTTACCTATGGCTTTGTCTCATCATTTTGTAAAACACGTTGCAAGTATGAATATGTATTTGCCTTCTTCACTTTCAAGAAGTCATTCTCCCATTTGTTCCGTAAATTTAACCTCCAACTTTTAGTTTAACAAATCGCTTAGAGCTTATTTTTTTAGCGGTCGCCATGGTCTACTTAGCGAGCCGACGTTGGTTAGAACCTCAACAGCCTCCATGCCAAGCTGGTTAGCAGATTTCCCCTAATCCGCCATCTCATCGGGGTGCGTTGAAAAATGCTCGCTAAATACCCCAAATAGCTAACAACTTCTTCTGATTTCCTCTGAGAAACAGAATCAAACACAGGCATTAATAAGGCATATCCAAATTTATTATAATATGTAAACAATTTAAATGTCAACCAACTCTATCACGTGGAATTAACTTTAAGTTTGAGCCATACTTCAAAAGGACATTGCTAGCTGTGTTCTTTGGACTAATGCCGACCCCATCATCAGTAATCATAGCACTTGTTTCTGCAGGGACACCAAACTCTTCAGCAGCAAATTTGAGTATCGCGGAAAATGGAGCCTCTTCGGGTATACTAACAACCTTGTAAGGTAATCGTGGATCCGTTACCAGTGTCACTTTAAAAAATATCTTCGCTGACTCCATTTTATATGCGAGTGTTGTTCCCGTGGTATATTTTTTATGACATTTGGTTGGCAATTTTTTATTTTTTTTTAATATAACCTTGGAGATTATTTATATAAAATGCTACGACTACCGTGTCGTTATTTCTGTTCTCCGGGACGAGTTCTTAAATCATGTCATCTCTCGAACAGCAAAGAGCTTAAATAAAGGCACTCCCTGAAGCGTGTGGGGCTTCAAAAGCATGATGTGCGAGTCATGTTATTCTGAGTTTTTCAAAGCTACTAAGCTCACACTACTTAAACTATTCTGCAACACATTAACTTGGTTTCCACTCTACTGAATGACTAGGTAAGTAGATTGCATGACATAGCTTCGGAACTAAATTGTACTCGCTCCGTAGGATGTAACCAATTCACTTCAACTTCCTTCGTTGGAGGTTGGGTTCTGTGCTGTAAACATTAATTTTTCAGATTTTGGTCAACATTCCGAATGAAACCTTTGCTTTGTCGATTCTGCTGACCATAACCAGCCCTGAGCCACCGTCAGCAACATTTTTTAAATAAAATATTATCAACTCTCTCGACCTGTTAAGTTGGATGGCGGAGCAAGAAAGGCACAGGGCTTCTGTTTTCGGCATATGTCTCTTCAGCCCAATTTAGTTTGTCGGTGATGTCAAAGCATTTGGTGTAGGTTCATGATTTTATGTGAAAGAAGATAAACTTCGTTAACGTAGTCTATGTTCTTAAGTAAGTTACCATTGCCCAATGCAATCCTCGGCTTTACTCCATCAGTGCCGCATGGAGCGTTTAATTGATAAAGGCAATTAACAGGAGTGGTACAATGTGCAACCCTGTAGTACTCCGCTTTGGGCTTCAGAAACCTCTGACAACACATCGTTATCCAAAAATTGGTGATACGAGTTCAAACTAAGATATTAGTCGCTGTGGCTCAGTGGTTAGAGCGTTGAATTAACTGACTAAGATTGACTGACTAAAAAAAAACGAGCTAGCACCGTGACGAGGGAGACGAAAAGCTCTTTTTTGATAAACATATATACGTAAGTCTGTAGCTCTGAACACAGATACATGCTTTAGATAAACAAAGAAGCATGTGTCTTCCATCTAGAATAAATCAGAACTCTTGAGAGCTTCTACTTCGAAGTTAACTTCGGAGTTAATTTTCCTCAAGGAAAGACACTTAGTAAAGATCTTTCTGTTTCGGTTAACGGTTGAGTTTAAAAATCGAAATCCGAAAGTGACAGCAATAATCTATCAGTCTTATCATCCAATGACGATTTTTAGACGATCATTTTGAGTGATAAATACTTTATCGAATATTTGATCGTCTATGCGAGACATGGAAAGCTGTTACAAGGTATCAACGTACAGTGCTCCCCGGATAGCTGCCTTGAGAGTTTTTCTGATTTATTTGGGCACTTAAGAGGGGAAGTTACCTATCCGTATCCATTTGCATTACTGGACATTTTTTTAGTCTAAAATATTTGGTCAGCAATGCGGGTTATGCAGTTTAGCGGGGGAGAACTTATCCGGGTATTACTGTAGTTCAAAAAAGTAAATCATGTCAACTATATTGGCTTGGAAAAATGCAACAAATGAAAAATGGCAATCCAGCTAAAAGAGTCTTTAAATTCTTAATGCTACGCTTAACAGAAGGTGCCCTTAAGGGATCATGAATTAAGGATTCTTTCGACGACGATTAGTTAAAAATATCTACTTGTCCCTCGGTTATTTTCGATGACGAATAGTTCACAGATCTCTCCTTACTGCTGTACAAAATTACGAAACAAAGTTTATACCTAGGTTTAGATGTAAATTAGCTTAGGCTCGCCCATCTTTCGACGACCAGAGCATTCTCTCATTTTTGCTTAATCGTGATCGGAAGACTGCGAAACCCTTGCTAAGTACCTGCTTAAGAGACTGTAGTGTACCATTAAAAAGAAATGCGAAGAAAGTAGCAAGGCGATAATGCTTAACAGTGCGTTATCTCGAAACCGTGGAGATTATTTAAAAAATTTCGATTTTAGCAAATTGGATTTTGAAGCAAATGTCCACTGATTCATTGAATGAGACAAATCTGGCAAAGCTGCTGGAAATAAATGCCCTTTTTCAGTCTTTATGTGATTTCTAATGCCTCGTTAATAAGAAAGTTGATAAAATATTGAATTTCTAGTGCCTTGCCAGTGGCAATGTACGGATTTTGATGACAAACGGAAGTCTTATAAAAGCGCTTTTAAAAATGTGAAGTTTCACACGGATTTCGGTCGATAGTCTTCAAAATCATAGATCCCATATGCGTGTTTTTTGAAGAAATCTGAACCTGTTATCTTGTGGGTTTACCATCTCTTTTACTTTGTAAAGAAAATGTAAAATTTCTAAAATTGCACTCCATACTGATGCTCAATAAATGTTCGACACCAAATGTTAGCCATTTAATTTAAATTAAGAACAAGCATCTTAAATACAATTAAGTAAGTATAACAAAACATAAATTTCATAAAATTCAGCCCCATTTAGTGAAGTCAAAAATATGTTCGAAAAAGCTGTACCATCCCTGCATAGCAGACCTCCTCCAAAATTAATTCGGTCATCCTTATGCACTGCAACAGTGCATTTTGTTTATAATAAATACGCAGCTATACGCATCAAAGTACGCCTCTCATAGGCCACACATCTACGCAGATTCAATGAAAGGCCAACACTAACTTCAGCCCCAAATACTATGGTAATGAGTGCGATAGCTGAGATCGTATCTCGCATATTGGCTGAGGTAAGAACATGCGTAGGACAATCCTCCACCAAACCCGCATGTAAATAAATCCACCCACAATTTTTTGAAGCCATGTGCTCCATCGGTACAGTACACCGATTGTATCGAAATGACACATTCCAGGGAAATTGTTCCAAGCGGCTAAGAGAAAGCTCCATTCCAGTCGAAGAGCATTAAGTTGAATCCAAAGAGAAGCTGAAAAATCTAACACATTTGCAATGACATAAAAATACAGATTACATATAAAAATGATGGGGAGGCACAGATGAAAAAGAAAAAGACTGTTGCAACTTGAAAAAAAAAATAAAAATAAAAATTGCTATGTGTGTGTAAAGGACTCGAAACCCACACAAGGAAAGGTAAATGTTGCACTGCTTGCAGCCACTTTTGCCTATTTCTATGTATAATGCAGAGGGGAGGCCCTTCGTAGGGTTGGTTGGGCGGTTGGGTGGTAGATTGGAAGGATATTAGGGAGGAAGACATCGCGCCGCTGCTCTCTAGGTCAATGTCGTAAAAGTGTTGATTTACTGTGTCAAAAGTGCTCTCGTTTGGTCCTTTTATTCTTTTTCTTCTTTGGCTAGTGCTACTGCTGCTGTGTGTGGTTTAATTTTTTTCTGTTCTGCAGGTTTTCTTCTTTTTTTTTTTTTTTTCCTTTACTCGTTCTCTCTGTCTTTCTTTCTCTATCTATATATTTTTTTTTTTTTGTAATTTTTATATCTTTTCTCGTGTGTAGGTGTTTGAGTTTTTTCTGTATTTGGCCTGCTTAATGCCGTTACAGTACCAGAGGGGCTCCTACAGATGTGTGAAGGGGGAGTTTGTCAACATATAGAGTAGGTAGGTTGTACTCCTACAGTGCATTATCCTTTTTGTTGGATATGAGAAGATTAATGCGTCTATACACACACTTTGGACCATCAAAAGTTGTGTTTCAATGTTCTTTTGCGTTTATTTTGTTTTTTCTTTTGTCTGCTGTCCTATTTCTTTCGGTCGGCTCTTTCGTGTGTTTGTGTGTGTGTATGGATGACTGTTGTTGGGTGGTAGTGCAGTTTTCTTTCTTTTTCTCAAAAATTTCCTTCTTCTTTTGATTATCCTTTATACTACATAGTATATTAGGGAACAGAATTTTCTTTTCTTTTTTCGTTTGTTTTCATTTTCCTTTCGTTCGTCTTAAATACTAGAGGAAAGTTTCGAAGGAAGGGGGATCTGTGACGTTGTTATGTTATTTTATATGAAACTGAACGAAATGGATGGAAGGATAACTTGCAAGGATACTCTACCGGCATTTTTCCCATTTCAGACTTAAACAACTACTTCCGTGCACGTTTTCTTTTTTCTTCATTGGCCTTCTACCCTGCTCCCCCCAAAACACACACATACTTATGTATCTACTCAAGTCACGTGAAAGAGAAAGTTTTCACTTAATGTCATGACGAAAGTTACGTTCATGTGATTATTATACACGATTCACTTATGTGTCGGGCGAAATGAGGGGGTGGCAGGCGGCCGGAATAGATAATGTTATGGTAATAATGTATCCCCAATCATATGTTTAGTTAGCATGCACAGACTAATGTGAGCACACACGAACATACACGAGTAGAGAGTGGAAAGGGAGGATGGATAGGTCATTAAACTTTCACCAGGACATAACATTATTGCCATTGACTTTTGTTATTATTATCATTTCGTTTCGATTTCAAGTTCACGTGCAGCCAATGAATATATGTAATATATTTGTCGATATACATATGCATGTATACAAGCTGTATGTGTTTGAGTGTTTGCGTGTTTTTGTCATTACATGATTATGGACGTCTTAGGTGGCTAGCTGGGCAAATGTTTGAATTATAAGTAACTGTTTATACCTATCAGTGTACGTATATAATTAGGTGATGCAGCAACAATCTGTTGATTGTTGATTGAGGATAATGTTATGCAAATGAAATTAAAGTCCAACCTGGAGGCGATATTGGGGTGTGAAATTAAGCTCGTTGTAAACATACATACATACCTATAAGTAGATGAATTTGACTCTTGTGGATATTGTGTTAATGAAGTGTGCGGCACATTTCAATGGCATTCTGGGTGCCCATAGAAGTGCGAAGCTAATAAGTTCATTTTGCTTTACAGATCAGGTGTCAGTGTTTAGACAATGTGATGGTTCATTGCAATGTGACTTTGCATGTGTGCATAGTTCGTGTTGGTCTAGACGATTATTTAAATTTTTAATTCGCATTTAATCAATTTATTGAGCATCAGAATGAATTCAAAATCCTTTAATTTGACAAATTGTATTAGTAAAACTGGTTGACTACTTGAAGCAATAAAGTGGATACTTTTCATTTGTGTTGCACAATACTTTATGGAATGCGATTTCGAAGAATTGTATCTGAAATAAGATGCTTCGGGATATTCCAATTAATTTCATATTAATCTGTTAATTTTAATTCAGTCACACAAATATATATTTGAATGTTTATATTGACTCGTCTGTTTTGAATGAAATATCATTTTCCTTTGAATAAGACAAATAATTTGTCTGGCCTACATACATACCTGCATTATTAAGCCAAAAAATCTAGAATGTTTTGCATAACTCTTTTTTTAAGATTAGTTTTTGAAGTAAAAGTCATACCTTCATCTGAAATTGATACTATTTGGCTAGTGTAGACCTGTTTACCATGGTCTGAGGTGAAGAAAAATGTCAATTTATCCAAAATTGACTTTTAGAATATTAACATAAAACCGGACAGGTGATATTTTTGTGGCAATGTCCTTCTGAGCACTTTATTGGATTTATACAAAAGCCAAATCAAAGGCGAAGATACTGAAACAATCAAAATTATTAGTCCTTATATGGAACTTGCTAGTCCGCAGATTGTACGAATAAGAAAAAACTGCCTTCGATTTGAAAACTTTCTTTGATAAAATGTTGGAATATGAAATGGCTTTGATACATTAATTCTAAAACATCAGCAGTGTTGATACTAGATGGAGAGAACACTGAGCTTTACGTTTCTTAGAAGTGTATTTACTAGTCGAAGCGGTGGATAGGGGCAAACAAATTAGAAAGGCTGAATCTGTTTTGACAAATTAATTAACATTAAGAGGTCCAACCAAATAGCAATGAAAACAAAGATAAATGCTTTTTAACTTCAATGTCAAGTCCGTTTTTCGAGTATTCAATCAAAAGATCTAGAGATACACGGTGCAGAGAAAAGCGCTTGTGAAATGTAAAAAGCGAAAGTTTTGATCACATCCTTCGTCATCCAATTAATACTTTTTACAAAACAAGCCCTTTGTTGTAACCCACAATGTAGTCGAAGTTCGAGCGCTCCTGGTGAAAATTGGACATTTAAAGAGAAGCTTCAAATGGAACAGAGTTTGGAAGCATCCGTGTGGCCCAATGATACAACAGAAGGAAAGGAAGACAGTAAGTGAATAAGTACTGCATTCTGTATTAAAGCTTTTTCGTTGACTGCTTTCCTAAACTCATCAGGAGTATTGAGATACAGAGACAAGTTTTGTCACTCTCAAAACCGAACTGTCAAAGTAAAGCTGTTGAAGAGCTTATATTTTGTTCTTAGGTATATTTTTATGAAAAACTTAATGCGGGTTGTATGGTTCACAAAAATGTGTGAATTAAAATTATCCTCCATCCTTTTTCAGTTAATCTTGTTTCTTTTTTTTCAAGGAAATCTGCTGTCAACTTGAATTCAATAAAAATTACTAATCTGTTGGTAGAGATTTGACTCCACCAATATAATGATTCAAATTGCTATGACATTCTTGAGCAACAGGATCTTGTCACCGAGTTTTCATCCGACTACCACCCGTAAAGTATTTATGGAAACATTTCAACATATGAGTTTCTGGAATCGCCAACAAATTATTTTAGCCAAACTTAAATTTAAATGTAAAATTAAAGGACTTTCCTTCAGAATATGATTTTGTTCTCAAAAATGTCACAGATGGGAAGTAATGCAAATGCAAATGTAACTTCCTCCGCAAGACGTTAACCATTGTTTCAGTTATAATTTTTAAGTAACAGAATAAATTAAAACCCAGTTTTATACCAAGTTCCCTGATACTGCTGATCGAAAGTCATTAAAATGAGTTCAGATTAAAAATGATTTTTGAAATCTACTGTCAGAATAACAATGACAGGTTAAAAATAACCCTTGCCCTTGAATGTTGATCAGAGGCTATATAAGGTTTCAAGTGATTCCCAACCATCATGTAAGACAAGAGTTCAAAACAAAAGGAAAACATTTCCTACAGCTGAATTGTAACATTTCTGGTAACTTCCCCCAAGGATAATAATTTACAAAAACCTTCTCTTGTTTATATGAAAACCAAAACTATTTCATAGTTATTATGAAAATATGCTGCTCTCTTCGTGCATTAAAAACAGCATTCAAATTGCTAAACAAAAGCAGATCCTTCAAAAAAGTTCATCATTGCACATCCTTAAGATGTGCATAAACAAACAAAAAGTAAACATCGTTACTGCTTTGTCCTCCATCCTACAACTCGCATGGTGCCGGAGAAGAACATTTTAAAATCACAGAACTCTTGTAAAACTGTCGACAACTATCGCAAAAATAACTTTTTTCATATTTTCATTGTTTCGCTGATGTGTGTTGCCTTACTGTTCCACAACCAATAATCAAACACTGACCACACACTGGATTTCGAAGGAACGTCCCCACTAATACACCAGCGGCAATACCTTTGGCCTTCTACATCGGTTATGCATGCATATTATTAAGTTTCATTTCAAGAAAGTTAATATACACACACACAGAGTTTCTTCACCCACCCGTATACAGATACCAATTTCATGTAAATATCGGTGCGAGGCATCCGTTTTGGAATATCCTTTCGTTTTGCTATCCCAAACTTACTGGCGGGCTAGAACAAAAAATAAAGGACAGAAATTAAATAAAAGGATATTTCTAGGCATACACATCCCCACACACATACAGGCACATCGATACGTATACACATTCTCTTTGCGGCATATACTTCATCTTTAACGTGGTCCTCGTCGTCGTGGTCCTTTTTGGCATTGTCGTCATCTTCGTTTTGGATACTTCTTGACCATCTTCAATGTGTACATAGGAAATTTTCTCGTCTATTTACATAAATGGTCGTCCATTCGTAGTGGAGCAGGGTGGGAGGAATGGCCAAAACCAGTCGAACAATGTGTAGATGAATTTGAGTAACCTCCAGCTCCTGCTACAGATTTTTGCATCGAATGCTTTCTTCTTCTTCTTCTCCCACATCTTCTTGCTGTTCTTCTTCTTCTTCTTCTGGTTCTGGTTCTGGTTTTCCTATATAACTTGCTCCAGATGGATGTGAAAACTTGACCACCAGGCGATTCTAGTGGTGGTTGGTCAAACTCTATGGAAAATTATCGATCGTGTTGCCTTGCGGCGTTCTAACAACACAACTGCGTCCTCATCGTCGTTGTCGTTCCAAAACGACAAATAAGAGGATTCCGAGTACCTAGAGATGGTTTAAACACGAAATTCTATTCTAATATTGTTGTATGTTGCTCACAAGGAAGCATTAGAATTTTAGTAGCTATGTTCAAGTGATTGTATAGATTGGAGTATGATGCCGGTCGGTCCTTTCGTACAGAATCATGGTACACCAAAGGCTTTGCCTACTTTGGCTCGCGAAGAAGTTTCTGTGCAGTCCTTGGCTCATGTGGGTCACTTTGAAAACTGACCACCTTCCTATGTGCCTTTCTCTATCTCTTTCTTACTTTCTCACTCCAAGGAGCACCAATCAAGAATTAGTCCTCGTTGGTTCCTAGCAATTGGAAATTAAGGAAAATTG
The DNA here is from genome assembly GCA_951813785.1 of Criorhina ranunculi. Lineage (NCBI taxonomy): Eukaryota > Metazoa > Arthropoda > Insecta > Diptera > Syrphidae > Criorhina > Criorhina ranunculi. The sequence continues at coordinate 24,131,806 of OX638381.1, forward strand.
CTTATAGTTTCTCAACGTTTCAGAAATAACTATGTGTGTGTGTATATGTCGGCTTATATGATACATACGTGAACGCATGTGGTGCACGTTCCCAAGTAGAAGGAAGGTTTTTCGGATGCGAATGAGCTTTAGAAATGAACATTGGCTTTGGTCATGTTCAGGCAGGATGCACTTGTTCTATTTCTTAGAACCAAACTCAGATTCAATGTGGTACTTAACCCAAAGGTAATGTGAATCAGATGGGGAATTTTGAAGATGGTGTAGACTGTAGAGATAATGGGACAGTATTGGCACAGAGTTATCGAACGTAAGAGTTTAAGGAGGAGTATATCGTAGTTGTTGATAAGTATCCGAACATTATACAATTTTCATTGTCACTCCTAATGCCTTTGAAAGAATTCAAATTAAGAGGTAAAATTGTTGTTACTAAACGTCGATGAAATGTTTACGCCTGACCCGATTTAAAGCTCGATTTTTTTCGAGACAGATATCACAAGGGCAAATGCCCATTGATTGTAAAACAAAGCAATCGTGTCTATTATCTTATCCGTTTAAGACTATTGTCGACTTAAAACCGATTAGGTCTCTCATCTGACCCTGCATTTAACAGCTAGTTGGCTCTCATTTCATCATCGAATTGTACTTGTACTGGTTCAGATATTCAGGGTTACTTATAATCTTCTTTAAAGCTATATTGCGCTCGGTTCCAATCCACAGTAGAAGGGTAGGCTTGTTTTGACAATGTCCACGAAAACACTTAAGGCATATTGTTAATGACTCGATTCACCTACTGTGGATTCACTTAAATACTAACAATTGTCATTGGATGTGCACACATTGTAGAAGTACATAAGACAAGTTGTCTATGCTTAAATCTTCACTCTGAATTCTTCTAGCATGTATTGCCATAAGACATTGAATTAAAATGTGTCTATTGTTACAGATTTTATCAATATAAGGGTTGAGGAAAGGGTTGTCATTTAAATTCCTGGCCATTCAAAAATATCTTATTCTGAATAAAAGCATACTTGTTTTTTCTCGACTACTGTACTTCAAGTCCAATACGCACAATTCAAGTGCAGATGAATAGTAAGTTCGTTCCCTCGCTTCACTTTAAAATCATAAGCAAAAGGTATTGTCGAAGACGATATAGAAAATACACGCACATGGCAAAACCTCTCGTATGTACACACTGTACGCAAGGATAAATCCCATTGCTTAAGGTGTCCTTTCGTTTCAAAGATAAGACGCAAACGTGGGTGGTAATGCTGAAGCAAGTAGTAGCGCTGGCCAGACATTACTGCGAACAGCAGAACCAACGGAACATTGTATAAATGGACACTCCATCTTAGGATGGAGAGACTCACAGCAAATTTTGTACCTATGGAAATATTTATACGCACACACTGGACATAGGGGTATGTGCGATGCACGTATGTATACTTAAATGCCTTCTGTGCCGTGTATGTAGGCCGAAATGCCCATCGGTTAGCCAGCGTCTCCCATGTCCTGCCTCTTAATGGTTCGTGCGAGGACCTCAACGACGACGACGATGACGATGACTACGACGACAACGACGTCTATGAGTATGGTTACACACATTCTACTGGAGAAAGATCTAAGCGTTTGCTGGGCAGCTGGTACGTTGGTCCTTCCTTCGTTGACCATGTGATTGCAAGAGATGGAAATCCATTTATACCTTGGGAATGGGAACGCGTTTGTCGAGAGCACTTTGTGTATCTTGGCTACAACAAGCTCTAAGCGTTCGTCGTTCGCCTTCGTCCAAAGAGTATTGTTAGTGGGCAGCTCATATGAGTACATTCGCTCCGACCCGTCGTCCTTTCTTCCCTTCAACCCCTGATACTTACAAATGCTGTGAGTGATGGTCCTTTGGGATGGGAATGTGTGTGCGAGAGATGGGCGTGTATAATTTTTGAATGAGTGGCAGGCGAAGTGGTTTTTGATTAATTTTTGGACAAGAGGCATCGGGCAGGAGGCAATTTCTTGTGATTCTTCTTCTTCTTCTTCTTATTTTTCATCTTGTTCTTCTTTAGAGTTCAGTTTAGTTCAAAGTTTGCTTGGAGTTTCTTTGGTGATGATTTAAGCGATTTTCTTTGTTCAGCTTGGAAGGACTTTGTCCAATCTTACCCCATCCTTACATAAGCTTACACATTCTCTCTCTTTCTTCCTCTTGTTCTTTGCGTGGTCCAGTGCCACCACTTCATCCACCTTTTCATTTGTTAAGTGCGTTGAGGAATTATATGGGTGAAGTTCCCTGATTGCTGAGATTGAAATTAAATTTTAGAGAACTGATGTTATTTTTTTTTTGTCTTAGACTTGAAATATGAAATTCAATTTAAAATGGAAGCTTAAGATTTAGTTTCGATAAAATCGGCTAATTGAAATTACTTACCGAGAGGTAATCTTCCTTTGGTTCCTCAAATTTTAAGACATAGTTATCATAATTCGATTTTACTGATGTGTATTTAATTTCTGGGTTCAATGCTGTCGAAATTGGCTGAGTAAATAGCGGATCCTAGTTTGGCAAAGTGCCAAACTTCCTCAAAGTTATATCTGTCTAGATTGACGTTCTGTCCGGGACGTCGGAATTGGGTGTCCATTTTGGTTGACATTTATCCGTACATACTCTTTTTGGCCTCGTTGACCATTAAATTCATCTACGCGCCACATTCGTCTCATTACTCACGAGCGCATATACTAGTAATTGCACGGATTTTCAAAATATTATGCCTCTGTCGTTGGTGAGTTCATCATAATTCTTTTAAAAAAAAGTGCGTCGACTCGTCTAGATACTTTTTTGACATCGAAGATCTAGGTGAGGTCTTTACTGACCGTGATGGCGTTGCGCCATCATGCATTTACACACAAGTTTGTCAGAGTATTTGTAAATGCTGTCATAAGACGCCTCAAAAATGATAAAAAAAAGGTGGCGCGTCTGGGTAAAGATTTAAAATTGATGATTTTTTCTTCTCGTCGGTCGGTGAGGGTGACGGTCCTGTCCTAAAACCGCTCTGATATTGGATTAATCAGGTTGTTAACGAAGCAATCAAACAATACAGCAGATAAGATCTTATAAGCGATGTTGAAGAGCATTTAATGCCTCTAAAGTTGGCATAATTTACACGATCACTTTTCTTGGTAATCGGGAAAACAAACGTTGAGTTTTTAATTTTCCGGCATGCTTTCATCTGATCATATTTTTGCGAAAGATAGCTTGGTAAAATGCATGCACCAATGCATCTCCCGCTGTTAAGACAGCTTTTTGGACAGTTTGGTTGGACTTAATTTTGTTTGACGGCGGAATTCTATCATCATTGCCATTATACAGCGGTCTTTCCATAACCTCGGCACCGACTAAGACTTTAATTCTAAGAAAATGTTCCCTTTTTCGTTTTTGCAGGCTTCGGCTCGAATTTTGTAGCCTTGATATGTTATTTTTAACTTCCGAACCTCGTTCGTGCAGTGGCAACTATTTCTTTGATCGCGGGTTTCTCATGCTCCTTCTTTTTCTTCTGAGAAATCGATACATATTCGTCCTTTCTATTCTGCTCATAGAGCTCTTGAGCAGCTCTGGTTCTTCTCTGCAACATCGCTCTGTATGCTCCTTGTCCCACTGCATGTGCTTGCTGGCATTCTTCGTCGAACCAGGGGTTTCGGTGTGTTGACCAAGAGAAATTCAGCCCATCAGAGATGGTATCCCTGCATACACTTAGTGCATAAATAGCGGTTCCACTTATGTCTCCATTGTTTCACTTGAGTTGTAAGATATTTTTCTTAGTCAACGATAGAAGACGTAAAAATATTCTTACCATTACATACCATAGAAAAATGATCTGCATATGAACAATGAAGGGTACATCCTCACCCAGTTTTTTGATCACATTCTTCGCTTCCTTCTGTGGCATTGATATCAAGATTCCATAGCAATATGAATCTCATTCTGACACGGTTCTAACAAGTAGGAGAGTGTCATAACCAGGGCTCGGATTTTTATGCGCTAAAAAACACAAAACATGCGCTTAAAAAGTTATGACTCATAACTGAATACATATATGACTTTTTGACAGGCATTGGTAATAGCTTAATATTTCATTTTGGCATTAAGTAATCTTAAGACGTCCTTAAAAAACCATCGGCTCAATCTTTCTCTGCTTCCAAGTTTCTTCTCAGAGAAACTGTTTGATAATTTTAGCATCGTCGATCCTGGCATGAGCCCGCTTACGATTTTTGTTATCTGACAGAAACTCGTTTGACTTTCACGAAATAAGGCGTATCATACATTTGTCAAAACCAAATACGCTGACCATACAGATTCAAATACCGAAGGCTGATGTATTTTCTTGTACCTATTTAAGATATTTTATTTGAGCCACGTGGACCCGCTTAAGACTAATGAGGTGACTACATCTAAAACAAAACTGGTGCGTCGTCTCTAAAATTTCCAACATACACACAAACATTTGTACAAAAGTGTTTGTATGTATATTATTGGTTAAAAGAAACAATTTCTTGTTTTCCATTTAACAAAAGAAAATATTCCATATGCGAAAGATTATTTTTTTTCTCCAACCCTTTCGCATAATCCTTTCAAAGAAGTTCTAACCTCATTCCATGCGTGTTTACCTTTTGAAAAAGGTATGACCGCAATTTAAATTTCTAATTTTTTGTCAGACAAGGAAAAAGAAAACTCAAATTCCAAATCGATAAATAAATCCGTGAGATTGACCACGGCAACTTATCCCGGCGTCCTTATTGATGGCATCAATTTATTGATATTCCCTCAAACAAACTGTCAAAACTAAAACAAAAAAAATGTAAATAATAAATCTGGGGGTAAAATGCGAAAGGGGAAAACGCAAAATGTAATATAAACGAAATATCCACCCATTGCCGCCGCCCCATGGCCCATGCCCCAAGTGTCCAACCCATTCCACATGACATCAAGGCAACGGGCTTATGGTCCAGCGTTCTGCGAAATTGATGTCGCATTCGGGTTTATGTACTTACATATTTCCGTTGTGTAGAAAATATTTGCTAGGCCTTTAGGAATACCTTTGGCATCCACTAAACCCCCATCTCGGCTAAGAAGACCGGCAAGATGGAATAAAACGCAATCTCCCGAGTGTCCGAAGGATAACAGCGGACAACAACAACAAATGATGTCCGTTTTGTACTGTGTCCCCTCCACCTCCTAGTGGCAACAAAAATCCCATTGCCAATGTACTATATAAACATATGAAAATATTCGTTTAAGCCTGTTCCTTGATAACAAAGCACATACACACTTACATACATAACACACTCGCTGGGCTGTGTGGGTGAAGGTATTTAGAGGGTAGTGACCCTTTTTTTGTGGCACTAAGCGGATGGCAAAAAAAGGGTTGTGGATACCGCTTTTTTTTTTCTTTTTTGCCATGTTATTGGAACGAGAGAGGTCATTTCAGCAAAGAAAACTTAAGCCATTTGGACAGGGATATATGTGCTTGTATTTATGACTGTGGACAGTGGAGGACTAGATTAAGATCTTCGAAGAATACAGGGCGCCAATGAAGTACGATTACAAACAAACAAAAAAAAAGATAAAATTGGCCGTGAAGATTTAATTCAATATTTACAATTTCTAAGGAAGACACTACGAATGTCTCCGTTTATGGGCATATGGGTTTCAATGTCTTGGCTGTATACTCATTTACAGTTGTAGTGAAACGATTTAAGTAAGATGCGCTGTGTATAATACGTGATCGTATACGATGATTTGAATGAAGATCTACCGTCTAGTTTCTTGCATATATTGACATTTTACGTGTTTAATTTTTGCAACACAACAACCCCATACATTTCATCAAATGCACAGATTCTTACCTAAGTTGTATTAAATGAATGTGGAATGATCTATGTATATAGTTCTGTGTTCCCTCATCCCTACATCCTCCAGGAATTAAACAAAAATATAGTACATCGGTAGGACTCTCATTCAATTTTTCTATCGCCTATGCTCTAGTTTAAGGGTAGTTAAAGCAAACTTACTATTTAGAGGGCCATACTCTGGCCAAATCCAACCCTGCCGCTATCCTGTCTTATTTCACGCGTCACACTGTATATAGTGAAGAACTAATAGGCTTGGGGGTGGTGGAATTGGTCACTACATTAAGTGATGTTGTTGTTTTTGTTTAAACTTTAAGTTTTTTGTCCATACCTACACGTTTCGCTTATCCCTTGGAAAACGAAATCCGTGATTTAGGATTTTTTTTTTTTCTTTTGCCTCTGCCCCGCATTACGGTCAAATTATTGTAAACACCACCGGCAAACTGGCGGTGGAGGTGAAACGAAATGCGGTAGGTTGAGACGGAAATCCTCTTTTGGGATGAATCCAAAAAATGTATTCATAATGTGCGTTCCTAACCGTACGTGCGTACATGAAACATTTCTGTATGGTCATTGCCTCAATATGGACCAACTAGAACAGGTTCTTAATCAAACATTAAGGGTTGGTCCAGCATGATAGGGTGAAAAAGAGTTTTTTTTTTTTTTTTGTGAGTTTGCATTCAAATTTGCTACTTAAAATATGTCCTAGGTAAATTGTCACCTTTTCTTTACCCGAAGAAACGGGACAGGAGACAAAAAAACAAAAAAAAAACGGTCCAATCGAAACTAATCCAAACAAATTGCACGAGGACAGCACCACTGTATGCGAAGTGAGGCGTTTACTCCTCTCGCATATACTCATACTCTTTTTTGCTTACCACGAATGTCCGTTCCATCAATAAAGCTAACATTCTCTGACAAACTCGTTCCGCTGCGGGATGTCCCAAAATATCCTAATATCCTGACAGCACTATGACAATGTGATAAATCTACGAATCATTAATTTGAGGCTTACCGACATCGGTGTGAGTGTGTGTAGTGTATGTAAATATATAATATTTTTTTTCTTTCGAAAAAATCAACTGTGCAGGACATTTGATGGGTGTTGTTTGTTTGATTTGTATTTTATGCTTTCTCCGCTTGAGATCCTTTTGTTTACCCTTACGCATGAGAAATTTATCGATGTAAAGGTTAATTCTTTATAAGATCCTTTTGGTTTTCTTAAAATCAAATCACCAGACAAGTATCATAGAAGAAAACGATTTTGCATAAAAAGTCCTTCGAATAGTTGCTTTCTTGCTCGATGTCATCAAACCGGCTTGACCGTTAGAACATATTTTTCTTTCCCACTCAGTTGTCCTAGTCGTGGACAATAGACAGTTAATGTTATGCATGTGAGTTGACATAACCGCCCCAAAGATCATTGTGGTCACTACGGGTTTTTGAGTTTGTGTCACCAAGACTAGGTCCCCACCTGGTCCTTGATGGGACGAAAAAAAATCCCTATTACATAAGACGACTGGGATAAAATCAGATTAAAAAAAAACAAAAATTATAAAATATTCATAGCATTGAAATGTGTTGTTGCACACTCGTGGCTTTTTCAAACTGGATGCAACGGCAACGAACGGGTGGTTACTATTTTTTACAACACGAAGCAGTTTCATTAGAGGGATCGATTTGCAGACAGAGACGATGCAGCAGAGTGCTTTATTGAAATTTCATTGCGATTCTGGGAATTTTACTCTGCTGTCATGCGAGTATTGAGACGGTATTGGTGGTTGGCTGGTTTCACGATTGAAGCTGCACGCAATTTGAAAGGTGCAAGGGTATTCTACGCTTGGGCACTGGTTACAACAAATCCCGGACATGACTTTGCGTTTACGTTTGAGATATTTTTCGAGGTTTAGATGGTGGGGCGTATGGAGTATGAACTAAGTTTAGGAATTGCCATTCGGCTTCTTTTTTAAAAAGAAATTGTTTAAGCCCAGATAACTTAAACTTTTATTTTTCATTTATTGTATTTAGATTCCTTCTGTGTCCTAGTGCATCTACCATGCCTACGTGTTATCGTGCACGTTTCCAGGTAATGTGACTAAGTTTCCCCAACTCTTTCCTAACTACCGAAATTCTTCTTCGATAGTTCTACGTCAAGTTTTTCGAGGACAAGGACTCGATGTTATTTTGTATGTTCATATGTTTATAGCTGAAAATATAAACCCTCAAATCTTTTCTTTTCTCGAATCTACGGCACACATCCAATTCGGTAACCAATGGTGATTTGGTGTAAACTCATAATTCTGTGCGATAACAGGCAAACATCATAGGCGTAGTCGAGGTGTTTAGGACTCCATGCCAATGCTTCCCATTGGCAAAGCACTGCGAAGCAAGTGTTATCACAACAGTTTCGTTGAACCCCGATTCATATCTTAGATTCCTCTGACAGCCTACTCCAACGCAGCATGTGACATTTTGGACTTTTAAAGCTTGCCTTGCCACCAACTTTTTCGAAATGCCTCCCCTGCATAATGCATGCCATATAAACGCTCTGTTCACCCAATCAAAAGCAATTATATGTCAAAACTATATCTATTGTGACACCTCCTACCACAACTTGAATACTTGATCAAATATAATACCAAATACATTTGGTTGTTCTTGGCAACTCTGTTGCACTGCACATTCAGTCTTCTACCTCGCGATGTACACACACATAAAACCTAACATGCATATAATTGGCCAAAGGGCAGTACGCTTACGTGTGCCTAATCATATCCCGAAATCCTCCTCGCGATAAATAGCAACTCGTAATTTACGTTTTGAAAGATGCAAACTGAACCTCAACGCTACCCACAACAACAACAACAACAATAAGTCCGTGCCACAAAAATGCGAATGAGCTCATTTGGAATTAAATACAATTCTTCCCTCGCTGTCTTCCCGGTTTTTTACCTACCTTAAGCCGATAGATAGTTATTCGCGTGAATTACTCCTTGCATGCTCGTCGGTTTGAGGAATCAACCGAAAGGCGAACCATACCAGGGAGCACACATCACCCACTAGCCGGCGGATGCAGCAGACACCCATATTGGAGTGGTCAGGCCAGTGTGTGGATTTGATTGCGAGATGTCAGCAACTTTATGGCATGCGAATTGTCCGATCGCATGGTCCCGAAAGAGCCTTCGTCTTCATATTTTCTCTGTGTGTTTATTCCGATCTTGATGACAATAATTCTGTTCAGGTTTCGCGTGTTTACTAGTTTTACCTTTAGCTGGTTCTGATCGCATGCGGTTCGCAGGGAATATTTCCGGTGATGTTGGATGATGTCACATGACATTGACCAAGATAGTTGTGTCGATCCAATTTGCACTTCACGAACGTTAGACACAGTGAAGACATTGTTCCAATTGATCTGGCATGGTTCTCCTCTACCTCTGAGATTAGGCCGCCGGATTATCCATTTGCATACGCACAATTAGGTGTAAATCATTATCCCTTACACGTGCTCCGCTTGGTGTTGTGCGGAATTCCTAAAACATTGGTTGCATTCGGATAAGAGAAGGGAATGTGCTTTTGTAATTATGCACTGAGAGCGTGCTTCACAGTGGAGAATAGAATGCATGGAATTGTTGTAAGATTAAATTGTTACCTAATTAGTTTTCCAGGTGTGCTTGGTTGAAATTTTTCCAAGGATTCATTATCCCCATTTCTCAGAGTCCATTTTTCTGCACTAGATATCAGCCCAGAAAAATGAATTTATGATGAGAATCGTTTGTTGTTGATGGCGGCCATATTGTTGAAGCTACATCTGCCAAATTGGATGTCATTTATTCAGTCTGTTTTGCCAAATCACCATGGATGGATATAGCGTTCAACAACATGTGCAAATAATAAAATTGTTTTATCAGAATGGGTGTTCTGTTCAGGCAGCGTTGCGTTCGAAAAATCATCTTCAGCGATAAGGCCCATTTCTGGATGAATGGGTACGTCAACAAACAAAATTGTCGAATTTGGGACGATATCAATCCACTTGAGATCCAAGAGCGTCCAATGCATCCCGAAAAAGTCACTGCTTGATGTAGATTTTGGGCTGGGGGCGTCATCGGTCCATATTTCCATCACCATCAACGGCGAGCGCTATAGGTTTGAATTGGATGATTACCAACTTCTTTTGGTCTGAATTGGATGATATGGACACGAACGACACGTGGTTTCAACAGGACGGCGCTACGTACCACACAGCTCACGCCACATTAGAAATTCTGCACGAGCAATTCGAGGGCATGGTCGTCTCACGTGGAGGTGATGTGAACTGGCCATCGAGATCGTGCGATTTGGCCCCTTTAGACTTTTTCTTTTGGGATTTTCTGAAGTCGCAGGTCTATGCGAATAAGCCACAAACCACAATGGCACTCAAAACCAACATAACCCATGACATCGGTCAAATTCAGCCTGATTTATGCATCAGTCATGGAAAATTTGACATTTCGGATGCGCGCCACCCAGAGAAGCCGCGGCAGACATTTGAACGATGTTATATTCCATACATAATGGCATCAATAGGCTTTTCAAACGAATAAAAAATGTCGATGATATCTCACACGCACTTTGTTTTATTTAAAATTAAAGATCGGTGCGCTTTATGAAAGACCCTATAGTTAGTCCACTACTTTGCCTTTTCTAACAAAGGTACCAATGACTTATTGCTTCCACTTAGGCTTTAATTTGAAATCTGTAATCTTTTCCATGTTATAATGGTTCATATTCTGATTTAAAAATGATTTCTAGAATGGTTCGTACTTTGACAAACTAAACTAAGCGAGAACTGGCTTTTCCACTCCGGACCATCACACACCTAAAAGTCGTAACACAAAAATCTTCGCTGAGATGAATAGCCGGACAAAGTGATCAGCATACCTGATGTTGACAGTCCTTTCTAAGAGTGTTTAGGACATGTTTCTTACCTCTTTTCGGATCAATATTCAATTCAATTCAATTCAGTTCTCCCATTAAACAAGCGACATGAATGCATTCAGAAGACCTTGAAATGACTGGAATGAGATTTCAACCCACTAAAATCGTCGTCCACAGAACCACAGTCACTGTTCCTTTCCTGTTACCTTTGATGCTTTATTGCGTGTAGTGCTTTCAATATCACTGCTAACGTACTTTGATCCAGTCAGGAGTCTGGACGATAACGCCACACACGATAGGATCGATCGGAAGGACTTTAATGTCTGTCCAACAAATACTACATTAATCAAATTTGTGCACAACACAACCTTTTACATAACCAATTATTCCCTCAAACATTTATCACAGTTCTACAAATGACAGAGTAACAAAAAAGTACATTGCGTAGGATGTCACCCTGCATACCGATAATGCATGACATCCTCATAACCTCCCAATAGATAAAACATTTATCAGAATACGTATATGACTGATCGTTGGTTTTCTTCACTTCTCTCAACCGAATTTCTTTCTATTCATGTAAGATCACAGCAGATGTCCTTTTGTACATTTACACAATGTAACACGCGCATCCTGTGCCACTCACATTGATATGAATAGCAAATCTCATAATCGAGACTCTTGCGTCATTAAACAAAAGGAAAAACACATCGAACCAACAACAAATTCACAGAAAAAGGACGAAGCCATAGTTCAAGATTATAAAAATATTTGCATGACACTATGATCAACAGCAAGTCCCACTCCTAAGCAATGCCTTTTAGAAACCCCGGAGAAAAGCAGATAAAAATAATCGTAATAATAACAATAAAGCAAAGAAAAAAAAGGATAAACAGGAAACTTTCTTATTCTTCCCCCCTATGCATACAACAGTCTAGCTGCATTTTCATTCTTTCCTCCTTTTTCCACAGAGCCAATGTAAAAAAAGGTGAGAGACCTCCAAGACCTCTAAAATACAAGATAAACATGCACATAGGCGCACACACCTTAGGTGAAACGTCCGAAGGATTCTCGTCGCTGTGTATTATTTTCACGGTTAACTGGCATTGGGTTGAGTGTGCAATTGTTATCGTCGAACGGGACAGGACCATATCAAGAGTGCAAGTAAAGGATTTAATTATTTGTGGGACCCTGCATTGTTGCTAAAGAGAGATTGTGTTATGATAACAGGATTTACTGGTCGATCGGCCGGTTAAAGAATCCTTTTGCATAATTTGTTCGTTTTTTATTAATTTCTTCTATCTTGTGGGTAAGAGTACGAAATGATTTCTCAGAGTATGATGGTAGACAGATGTAAATCATTTTCTAGCCCCGTAAAGCATATGCTTGGACAATGAGTTTGGTTAAATGAAGAGGAATGGACTAATTGCCAGATTACAAACTTTTTTCTTAAATTGTTCAGTTGACCTATGTACGTTTTTAAAAAAAAATTGCGCTCTCATTCCCAGTAATAGTTACAAAAAAAATAAATAAAAACTTTCAACTTGAGATTGTATATGTTGGAATTCGATAAAGAATTGCAAACTCAAACATTCAATGACGCTCATGTGCTTTTAACGTGCATCCTAACGAGATGAAATTTAGCTTATAGTCTTACGCTTATGTAAAGAACACCGGCAGTCTTCTTTCATTCACAGGTTCATATGTCGTTTCTGTGTGTTTTGAGTATCAAAAAGTGGTAGTGATGGTAAAGGAAAAAAGTGGCCTAATATTAACGTTCTTCACGTAAAATCAAACAAATAGTAGGAAGACAAGGCCATTCAATATACAAAACGTATGCTCGAGTTTAAGGCAAGAAACTGACCAGCACCACTTGGAGGATAGTGGCAATTGAAAGGTTGTAAGTCTAGAGGGTCTAAGTGCCAATTTTATTATTTAGAGATATACGCAAAAAACATAATACAATTGAGCGAAAGTTCGTTGAAACTTAGACCCCACCACAACTTTATTTGTGTGTGGGTAAAATTGTATAAGAAACAGGCACTTGAATCCATTTGGATATTATTAGGCTTGGCACTTAGATTGTATTTTCCTAAAAATATTGATTTTCAATTTTTTGGCACTTAGACCCTTTAGACTTACAACCCTTCAATTGTCACTCATTACTTAAGCGACGCATCACTGGCCTAACTTCATTTTGACAAATATAGATGAAATGGGTGGTGGATAGGGAGCATGCTACCTGAGCGGAATTTTTCACTTTTTTTTTAAATTTTCTAGACACATTCTGACATTAATTTGGTAATAATTCTTTGATGTGTCATTGTTATACAATGGAATCCGTTTACTTAGACATCGTTTATAGCGACTAACCGTTTTTAGCAACCTAGACACAACATCATGTTAGGTCTGCATACAATAAAAAAGTTAAAATTTTCAGTTCGTTTTGTGCGTCGTCCGGTAAAAACGACTTAATGTCGGCGGTCCCTTGATCGTCGCTATATCCGGAGTCTACTGTATTTATACTTGTCGATTTGCCTTATTTCGATCCATGTCTTGGACGATAGTCCAAAATTTTAACATAAGTACACGACATTGAATTTAGATTTTCAATGTCGTTGATACTAAGCGTCTGAGTTCCGAGCCTTGAGAAATATTGTTGCCTGTGCCTGTGTGTGAGAAATATGCAAGCTTTCGCTCCGCTATTGAAATGTGTTTTTGTCGAAAACAGTAATATTTTTAAAATATATATTTTTTACGGTTTCGTTTGTCGAAAAAGGTACTACATAGATGAGATACTATTTCCCCGCAGTTGTTTCTATCTAACTGAACGATGATCAAGTACTATTGCCAGCATCGAATTCAAAATGAAACAAACAATTCGATTTCCGCTTCATATTTTTTTTTTTACATTTGCTTCTGACCACTCCCACACCACGACCTGTGACCAGTGTTGTAAGACTTTTTTACTTTAGGTTTTTTACGTAGTTTTTTACGTTTTTCTATATGAGTTTTTTACATGCTGAATTTTTTCTATGCTTATGTAGAAAACGTCAAAAAGGTAAAAAAGTCAACAAAAAAAACACGAAAATAATCCAAATTGGGGAGAAGATGAGATTTGGACATGATTAATCTGTGCGGTTTCCAAAAAACTATTGGGTTTTTATCTTCTTTTCGATGAAATGATAAAAAAGCCCGATTTGTTGAAAACAGATTCTCTAATCCAACGTTTCTCAACCTTTAAGCGTACGCGGATGCGGAATGCGGACCCCCAGCATTTTTGACAGATACATATATTGCAATGCCTCTCATTTTCTCTCTTTTTTCTCAGTAATTTACTTTAATTACCTCTTCTTTACCTTTTTTACGAGTTTTTTTCGTTTTTTACGGGATTTTTACGTTGTTTACACTTATTTACCTACTTAAACGTAAAAAAGGTAAAAAATAGTTTTTTACACAGATTTGAACATCACTGCCTGTGACTGAAGTGTGACTTAACTGAACCACAGACCACAGACAAAAGAATACACAGATGTAGAATCTGGTCGATTTCAAGATTCACTTTTTTTTTGCTACTAGATGGCCATAGTAATAACTTTTTCAAAATAAAATCCATCAAACAGCCAAGTTGCAACTTCCAACCAAAATGAGTATGCCATTCCACACAGCACGAGAAATTGAGCTGCTTTCTCATATTTCGGTGGGACTATTCATAATTTAAAAAAAATATTGGATTTGTGTTTAGTTGAGTGTGCTACTAATACAAGGAGAAGTACATTCATGAATGTATTCGAGTTTGTGGATAGCAAAATCATGTATTTTGTTGTTGCGTTTTTGCAAAAAGCAATGTTGTCATTTGAATTTTAAAATTATCGATATTACATATATGACAAAATTTGATTTGAATGTGCGGTATACCTACTATACGCTGAGCAATTGCACCGTGTTACAAAAGTCAACATACGACTAAGAAAAATCGTGCTACGAACAGCCTCATTTTCTAAACCAAATGGGATCCCATCGAGCGAGTAGTTCTTGTAAAACGTTAAGTCAAAGCTTGAGCATTATCATAATACCCAGACCTAATCGTCATTGAGCATTTACATTATGTGTTAAGCTCTCATCTAAAGGAAAAGCTGAACAAATGGAACGTTAACTTAATCCCTTTTGATTTTTTATTTTTTTTTCATTAACTACTGATGTGAGCAGTCTTAGCAGGAAGTTACAACAAAGTCAGCTCTTCTATGCCACCAAGACTATATGAAGTAATTAACGTTAAAGGGGTCCAACACGCTATTGACTAGAAACAGCCTCTTGAAAATAATACCCTACGTAGACTTTTGTAACTAATATGAATCTGTACGTTTTGCTTGTAATCTATCTGTTGGTTTGTAACAATTACAAAGTTGACTTGAAAAAAGTGTGTGGTTATCAAATAAATGTTCCTTTAAGGTCGATAAATTCAGGTCGTATGTTAACTTTTGTGACATGGTGTATAACCGTAAGAAAAGTCTATAGGCAAACAACAAACCGAAATCTCCAATTGCCGGCAAAATAAAAATAATAAAATATTATAAGCACTTACATAATGTCATACATAATACATCCACAATTCGCTACAAACAACACAACAAAACTTAAAAATTCAATAAACAGACGGCTCTCAGAGAACATAAACAAATAAAAAATATGTTTGTTTGATTAAAGCAACATCAGTTCAACAAGCCAGGAATACTTATCATACCACAATACTTCATCCATATCATACCAAACTCTCAGTTCCCTTTTCCTTTCCTATTCGTATGCTGGTTTCTCGATTTTGTATGCTGGTTTCCAAATTTTTTTCCGAACATGCTTTTGTACTGGCATTCTACATCTGTGTATTCTTTTGTCCGTGACGAAACTGTGGCTCCTCAACTTTCTTAGCGGATGCACACATTTTCTGAATCGGTTATTTCCCAATGCAACAATCGCATAAAAGCTTTCCCCAAAAGCTTGTTCAAAATAAATTCGAAAAATCTATTTTTTCTGCCAACTAAAAGTTTCACAAGCTTTCATTCAAAGTGCTTTTTATCTGGCATACAATAACTTTTTAGAATTGTGTATTGACTATATAGTTTGAGAATCTTTTATTCAGTACACCAACCCAATTCAAATACATTCTGATTCTAAGTGTACATAAAATGAAGGATGTGATAAGGTTCATGTATTGCATAAGTACGAAAACCTTATCCAATCCACCTCTCATTTCTTATAGAGGGAACAAAAATGTTCTGCTTTGCCTTGGCTATAAATTGGTTCTGAAATATTCTTATCAATTGCCAGAACTTTAGTAAGCGCATTTGCTTAGAAAAAGTTAATTCTCAAATCAAACTTTTTGTTTCTTATGAAAGCTATATAAATATATTCCGATAGAGGGTGCTTAAAATCCTAAAATTTGTATGAAACTAACTGCTTCCATTAAAGCTCATTTCCACTTGAGCTCTCTCTGCCAGTACTGTTTAGTCGCCTAATTGGTGGATTCTCTACTCTTGGCGGTTTGTAAAATCTTTGTTCTTGTTCGGAATTCTCTTGTTCAGTCGTTGTTGTTGTAGTCGTTTGACTTATTTTTGGTGCTAGACTACGTTTCGTCGAAGATTGTTTCGTTGATTCAATTTGAAATCGGTCGCCCAATATTCCACGATACATCTTTTTGACAGATTCCCGAAAACCATTATGCCACCACGCATAGATTATGGGATTCATCAAACTGTTGCTTAGTCCGAGAATTGCCAATGGGCTGGCTATTGCCACCCGCAGGCCATCGCAATAATCGGGATCCGAATCCGGGCTGCACATGGCATACAGGGTGGATGCGAAGAAGTATGGAAACCATGTGATGAAAAAAGCCCCCGTAGTTAGGAGAACGATTTTAATTGCTTTCCATTTGTTGGCACTATACACAGGAGAAATTTGTAGTTTGTTGGTCCTGAAATGGAATTTCATCAGTCAAGGGTTCGATTAGTGTTTGACTCACTTACTTTCGACAACAATTGAAAATGGACCGCTTGGCATTGGGTGGGTTTATCCCAGCTTCATGAATATAACTCACACTTGCTCCAGGCGCTTCAATAGATTCAACTGATATTCTATGATTAGCTGTTCCTCCGCGAAAAATACGCAAGCCTCCAACTTGTGTTCCTTGACTGTCTGTCGCAGCATTCTGTAAATGGGAAATTCTGCCAAGAGCATGCTTTAAAATGATGCTGTACAGAATGACAATGACCACTAAGGGAATCATTCCAATAGTTGTTGTCAAGAGGACCACTTTGGGAGGCACGAGTACAATAAACCAGCAAAGTTTACCGTTGTCAGTTGGATTTCGCACTCCAAATGCCGGCAAGAAACCAATTAACACAGCTACAACCCAGGTGGCTAGAACCATAAAGCGTGCTCGTTTTGAAGAGACATATCTCTGGTACTGAAGGCCGTACAAAATGTAAAGATATCGATCGACTCCGATAAGTCCAACACTGAAAACGGAGACAAGAGTCGCGGAAACGGTCATACCTGTAGCGACGGAACTTTAAAATTGATTTAAGATTATAAAGTGTCGGAAATCCTTACCTATACTTATGCAACATACCATTTCATTGCGAAGTCTGTGCGGATAATACTGCCCAAAGATAGTGGCGATGCCAATTAATAAATCCGATAGGGCAACATTGCCTAAGAATATATACGTACTTCGAGGTTGTTGTCCTGAAATGAGAAAAGTTCTAGTTTTTGTTCGTCAGACATCGCTTTTGTTTTGATCGACTTACTCTTGTGCAGGATTAGTCCACTTGAAAGGACAATAAGTAAATTTACAAATATGATTATGGAGCATAAAATCGGGATGAAAATGTCGTATAACTTTAATTGGATCTCCAACGATTTAGGGTGGGTGAGATTAATTTCATTCTCAAGACGTTCGACAATTGCTTGTTCCATGACGTCTTTCGGCGTGAGATGTTTGTGCGTCAACACATTTCACAGCAATTTTGATGAGGCCATTAAATGTTGTTTTATTAATCGGTGTCCAAATTTATAGCTTCCGGTTGTCCTGAAATACGAAGATGAATCATAAATAGCATGTTATACACTCAAATCTGTAGGGGTTGGGGACATATGTATATTTTTGTTTTTCTCGCAGGATATTAGTTTTTAGATTTATTTTCTGCACGACCTTTATAAAATGGGAAAACCAGTGCAAATTGCCACCCCAAGTAGATTTTCATTTGATTTTCTAGGCATTTCCAGACTTATTATTTTGAGAAGCTTGGTAAGTAGAATGATTTCTCTGATCATTCTCTACGCTAAGTCTGGGTCGAGTTGTAATAGCACTTTTAGATGTTCAGCCTTACCGCTGACTCAGCATCAGCTGTATATCTACAGCTTTAGTGATTTATATTTCATCAATCACACTCCACTGTTGTCTGCTGCACTATTTCAACTTTAAACCAGCTTCACGAAACCATGTCAAGTTAAAAAAAAACTCTTCTGTACTTTCGGATTGACGAAGTATGAGGCAAAGTTGCACCACGGTACCATTTTCTACTTTCAATTATGTATAACCTGATCATGGCAAGTTGAAGTTTGAACATTCTGCCTATCGCTTAAGCACATCATGGTTTTTTTCTATAACAGACGAGTCGAAGGGTTCAACTGCCTGGGTAACTTTGTATCATGTGTTGTGTAAATTAAAAGCACCGAACTTTTTCGTGTCTTAAACCCAACTCGATTCCTCAAATCGAGGCGAAATCAAATGAAGTGTCGCTTCACGGTCAGGCAGAGCCTCGCGGTGGGAACATCGAAATTCACTTGTCACACATCGCATAGTGTTTCGAGGTTCGCACGGCGATAGAAATGCAAGCGATACATTTGTCTGCCTACCCGAGCCACACGCGCACCGTATCGTAGACGCTTGGCGATACTTTACCCCACACGTGTAATGGTGGACTAGATCTAGACGTTAAAAGCAGCATAAGTAAAGTCTGCAGTGCTTTTAAAATTCTCTGTTAAGAATAGAACTTTAGTCCAATTTCTTTATACATCAAGCTGAAATTTGTCGACTCCAACGTCAAAACGTGGCCGCAATAATTATTTCTAACAAATGACAGAGAAAGGTGGAAGAGATTTGTCGTCCTCCTATGCTCCTCTGAATTGAAATACAATAATGAATTCTGTTCAAATATTTAGACAAATTAATTCGGATCCTATAAACCAATCAGAAAAATATAATCTGTCAGAATGTTCACCAATTTTATGATGCAAGGCGTTTATTAACTTCACACAGACTTGTGTTTGGAAGTTTGGAAATATTTCGAGGACCTCGTTTCTATTTAAAACATTTTTGCATTTAGAGTGAAACCCGGTGGAACCCGGTGTGTCTGAAGATTGAACAAAAAGTAATAAAAAAGAAAGGGGGTGACTAAAGAAGAGTAATAGAACACAAATTAGCGATTTTTAGAATTCTTTTCTGTCTGTCCGTTTGTTTGTTCGCACACATCTCCGAAACTACTAAACGGATTTTTATGTAGTTTTCAAAGGTGAACAGAGCATAATTTGGAGCAGCATATAGGTTTTGTTTTATTAAAATCGAATGTCGGAAAGAAAAATTATCGTTATGTAAAGATTTTGCGAATTGACTTTTGTATGTTAGAAAAGTTAGAAGTTAAGGGTTGAAGGCCAATAGATGTCACGAACAATTGTTTTAAAGAAAAAAAAAAGAAAACTTTGGTTAGAATTATGGAGCGTATAAAATTTAGTACATTAACCAATTAACCAATTAATTGTGACTCCTTCAAATATTCGCCTCTAACCTCTCCAAATGTGGTATAATCGAGGGGAAAATTGCTTCCAAATGTGATAAAATGGCAATTTGATGAAGTAAGAAGTGCACATAAACCAAAAACATTCAAGTTTCCCGATAGGTGGCGCTAAACACTCACGCTGTTAAACCATGGCGATCCATTGTATTTTGTTGACCAGTGTGTAGTTTTCGCACGATCTCTGTCCACGCTGGGTATGTATATGTGTAATTAAAATCGGTTCAATAGTTTTAAATTCACAGCTGGTGGGTTGATGAGGAGAGGGGGTAACACCGTGTGCTAGCAGGGCTTCAGTTCACATTCTTCGTCATAACTTTCAACAAGTCCCAAGCCCCTGATAGAACCACTTGACCTGGAAGCTGTTAATGAAGTCTACCGGCAGGTTCAAATTGAATATAATTTAACGCATACGGAGCTGCGGGTACAGCTAGTCCACAATAAATGTGCTATTGCGTGAAAAGTTTAATGCTATACCTCGTACCTGACAATTAATTCAAACTATTCCTCCTATTCTTTGTAGAAGTTTTTTTTTTCTGCGGATAAGTACACTTGGGGAGCATCCTAACTGAAACATCAACAAGCTATTTGTATTTTTTATTTTTTTGTGTAATATCACTCCACCTATTGGCGATGTCGTGGCTGATGCATTATTTGAGCTTTGTTTTCTAATTCAGGCGCCAACAATCTTATCAATCGGCTAGACAGCGGATAACTAATCTATAACTTCCGTTGAATTCGTTATAATTTCATTAAGGCCCCATGTACATGTTTTTAACAGGAATATTAGTTACACTGGATACATCGATTTGATTATCATCAAGTGCTTAACTCATTCCATTATCTCCATAAATTATATCATCCACTTGATCCTGTCAAATTGTATACACACTTGGCTCGATAAGATATTAAATAATAAATGAAATGCTGTCTATTTGCATGCTATCCTGCTAATGCGTAAAATACCAAATAATTTACTACTAAAAGCTTCACTTATCCACTTCAATGGTAATACAAATCCCAAACTAATTGTCCTTTATCAGTGACAACGGAATTCTTGGGAAATTTGTATGGAATAAGCGAAAATGTATGTCTAATTATATAGACACTGTTTGTTAACTTGATTGGAAGTTAGAAAGAAATATTGTGCATTTTAAGCAATGAAAACAACACCAACAAACGAAAAACATAATATCCCTTGGGTTTCAAAAAACCACTACACTAACACTAGCGTTATGTGAAACTACCATAAGCGTATTCATTCATAAACCCTTAAGTGCGAGTGAATTAAAAAAAAAGCATACGCTCATCAGTGGAACTAGCAATAGCTCCTTCCTTTCTCTCTTGAAATCCAGGAAAGATTAACTTCAAAGACGTTGCTAATTTTATTCAAAGTTTGGTGACAGCATGCGATTGACTTTGAACTATTGTTCTTGTTGTGTGAACTGCACAATACACTGGCAATAGCTCAGTTTCAGAGGTTCGATTTTTTTTTTTTATAATTCACTAGCGCTAAAGGGGTAATGAATACCCTTATGATGCTATTCACACAGCGCTAGTGTTTGTGTAGTGATTTTGAAACTCAGGTGGTATTAGGTTTCAGTCTTTTTGCTCCGAGGGTGGTGTCCAGAATGACTGGGGAGAATTATTGGTATAATTTTGCCATTGCTTATAATTCACAGTATTTCTTTCGAACATCCCGATGCCATAAGTACGATCAACACTTTCAAGCCATAAGACAACCCTACTGCCAGTGTTATGCCTAAGCAGAAGAGTTGACGTCAGCTTTTTTTCGCAGTTGATCGACTTGTTTTTTTTTTGACATCGGGATTCGAACCTGGAACCCTCAGCGTGACAAGCGATGATGCAACCACTACACCATGCCCACCCTCAATATTCTCTTTATTACGTTTAAGGATAGCTTATACTGAAATCTGTGTGTGCTTAATACTTTTTGAAGACCAACTGACATTTTCAGATCTCTCACACTGGAACTGACCACTGTGCTTTTGTTTACAAATTCGTCAAATATGTTCTAACTAGGTAGGTAAAGTTATAGGGGTGGCTGCACTTAAATATGTACAGTCTCACTCGGATCTCAAAGAATCCATTGTGTTCCCCGGTGATGTTCTAACTAAAGTGTATGCATACTAATCAAGCAACACATGTTCATATGTACATACATACATTCACTGGATCACTTCATACCCACTCCTCACCAAATGATTCAAAAGATTTGATGGTTAAGCAATTCGCGATGCTTGCAGATTCGGAAACGCGATTACTATGAAATTCAGCTAAATTCTCGTTATTTCATAACGTTTGAAATATTTGCTATTTCATCTTGGTCAATACGAAACTAAAAGTGAAATATTCCCCTTAAATTGGAATGACGTAATCTGCATTATTTTTGCTTCAATGAATGTATTTATGTTTGTATCTTCAGTGTTATTTACTAAAGACCCTGTTTTGCTAAGTTCAACATTCAAAGGTAAATCTTTCTATAGACAACAAATAAGAATGGTTGGCCAAATGGTTTACCTACGAAATGAGTCATCAAACAATGTGTGAATTTGTACAACAATTCCAACGATAAGCAGTACGTACGTCTTGATGTGGGGCAATAAATAAAAAAAAACCTGAAGAGGAAAGTAATGTGAAAAGCAGAAAAGAATGACAAAAATGACAAGTGCAGATACAAATATGTTTAATATAAATATTAGTTCCGTGATTGATTTCATACATTCTTATGTATTTGCATACACTTGTAAGTTGTTTTCGCTTTAAAAGCTTGGGCTTGACTCTGAACACAGTGCGACGTCTCTCTTAAAGTGTACCCTGCCTACTTAAGTGTACATAATAGACAATAAAGGTTCAGTGAACTGTATTCAATTTATCAATCTGTTCAATGCCACTTTTTTAAGCATGTATCGACTGAAATACGTACTGCATATAAGTTTTGAGAATAAATTTGCCTTGTCCATACCAGAATGAACCACTTGCATACATATGTAATGTATGGTATGTTCATCTCCAGTTACTTGCCAATCTGTTCATAAAAGAAAGGTTTATGAAACTCAATTTTGGTTTTCTGCACTCAAAAGTGTCAGAACAGAAAGACATTCTAATCAACTAATACAATATATATATTTATATAATACTCAACGCTAATGACAATTGTTTACGTTTTGGTTTGATTTATTAAGTTAACTCATTCACCTATAATCTCATACCAAAGTGAGCACCTTCATGCTACTGA
Organism: Criorhina ranunculi; assembly: GCA_951813785.1. Lineage (NCBI taxonomy): Eukaryota > Metazoa > Arthropoda > Insecta > Diptera > Syrphidae > Criorhina > Criorhina ranunculi. The sequence goes on from OX638381.1 coordinate 24,154,714, forward strand.
CAGTACTAAACGACAAACAAAACCTATAAAAGCAGAGAACGCCACAAAGCGTTTGACGGCAAATAAATTCCGTTTTACACAAACAGACTCATTGATCGGGACTTAGTCGTAGATATTCCATTTGTTTAAGTGTGCCAACACTACCTTTCACCACTCACCGGTAAATTTGCTTTGTCAAAGTCAAATAATTATTTTTTTAAATTTTCTATTTTTCCTATTTCATTGATTGAAAAATGCATGAGGATTTCATTGAATATTGTGGGCGCGCAAGGACCTCTTCATAGGTGTCAAATAATATTGAAGATAACGAAAGGGAGAGAAATCGATTCAGTGTCCAGGTCCACACAAATACTTTTCGGGGGGGGGGGGGGAAATCGTTGGCCATTTTCACGAGACAAATATTCCGTCGTCTTTTGTTGATCAAATTGCGGAAGGAACTTTCATAGGGGGTCACATTTCCGGCTGTCGAAAGTTCTCTGTGCATTGAATAAATAATAAAGGATATTTACTTTCGGATGGAAGGATATTTTTTCATTGTTCGGAGTAAAATGTTTGCATTTGAGATGGAAATGGGTGGGGGTGGTTACGAATCTCTTTGAATCCGATTCACACGTTTTAAATTGAATGAATAAATTGCTGGGGCCAAGTCGTAATTGTAAATTGTGAAAATCATAGAAAAACATGTCAACATCGACGGCTGGGATACACTATCAAGATGAGTTCTTTATGTTAGCTCTTTCGGAAATTGAGAGTGGTGATGATGAAACAGGATATATCAAGAGTCACGAAGACGAATTTCATAATCAGTCTTTTGCGCCAATTTCTGTCTTCTTTTCTACAACGCGATTCACCTTACGTTTGCAATGGTAGAGAAAACAGTGTTATGAGGGAGCTGAACTATGGCGTACGCGTGTTACAAAACCAAGTGACGCAACAATTGGCTCGCGTCTGCTGCCGGAATAGCGGCTCGCAGAAATTCAAGGTACGGTGTTGATTTTAGACAAACTAGAGGCACAATGAGTTGAACGCGAGCGTCAAGTCATAACATCTGTACGAGTGTATGCAGACGATGAAACTCATCACCAATACGGGAGTTCAACTGTACAATGAGACCTCGACAGGAGAGTTTGCAGTGGAGCTTCTCAATATAGGGGATGATCCCCTTTAAGCAGAGTTTTCCCTTACACTTTGAAGCACATCGCAAACAGAAAAGAACTCTATTAAAGCGCTTTTCTGCCATAAGAAAAATAAATTTAAAAAATCCTTAATCTTACATCGGAAGCTCAGTGGGCATCGTATTGACCACCGACGAGACCATGTTGTACTATTTGGAATTTCTCAACCCACTGGATTGCTCATAGACGGCCCAACGGATTATAACAACGCATTCATGCGAGCGGAACCACGGACAAAAGCTAGTATTGTACATATAGATATATGTATATTATGTTCAATATTCAAGGTATGTAGTAAAATGTTGCATGTAGACTAGATGGACCTGGACCTATTTCTGACCAGAGAGTTTGTTTTTTATGGACTAATCAACTAAATATATTGTTCTCTAATTATCCTCCCTCCCTTTCAACTCTGACAGAAATATATTTCCATAATTGTGTTTATTAAACTACATATTTGTGTGAACCAAATTGAATGTGCGACAGTACAAGAAGTGTGTTTTACAATTTGATTTAAACTATGTTACAAACAGCCAAATAGGTATTTATTTTAGGTATACCAACGAAAATTACTTAGAATGTGAAGTAAAATAACTCATAGGTTGTCTAGAGAGTTATGCACTTCCAAAGTTCGTGGTTTCCATACCAAAGTTCGAAAAATACGGTCATGGGAAGAAAACTTTGTTACAAGTTTAATTATAATACATTGTCCCCAATTTGTGGACAGGAACTTCCAATACAAGATATTGGCGGAGAATTTGTACCTTTTCAAGTATTTGTTATCACATCGTCTGATAGGAAGCTATCTTTAGCTATTGCAAAATTGTATCCATATCATTAATTAAAATTCACAAGCATGAAATAATTCTTACGTCAGAAACAGTTTTATTTTATCTATTAGAATGGTTTTGTTTTTGTGTTTAATCGAATTCAGTCTGCTGACAAATGTTTACCATATGTACAAGCTATCCTCTTGAACATGTTAGCACCACCAGATAATGGTACAAATCAAAATTCATTTGTTTCCTCTCACTTTCGAGTGCGTGGGCACGTTTTTCACTTGAGGTTACACGTTCAATATTGAAATTTTAAAATATCCGCACAAAACACATATTTTTGCACAAGTACTTGCTCAGTATTCCTCACACATAAATTCGAGAAACTCCAATTGAAATGCATCCAAAATAAAGTATCATAATCGCGGCCTTTGCAATTCAACTAAATGACTAAACCGCTGGAGTGATTTATGATTCACGAGTATGTTGCGTATTGTCAGGCCCACACTCAAGTCAATTGACACCCAGTTTTGTTATCTTATCAGACAGTCTGTTGAGACTTCACTCCCGACGGGAACGACGTGAATCGCGTTTGATGTAGGGGGAAACAAATTTTATTAACCGCCCGTCGAAGTTACTTTCAACAAAAGTCTGACATTACTGATCGCCAGAAGTGAGTACACAATACTATGCGGCTACGAGCGCCCACTATGTATTGGACGAAAGCTTTCTTTATTTGTTTATTGGATTGTTAGTGGGGGGTTAGTGAAATAATTTTTTTTTTTCTACAACAGTTTATCGACTCATTTATCGAATTTCCGATTTGATTGTAACTTACAACATATCCCTAGTTATTCAATCTTTTAGGGAAATATTAGGGAATTTCGTATTTATTTTAGAGATTTGTGAGTAAAAAAATGAAGCGGGGACTTTTTCTTATCACATGGAATGTATTTTACCCAAAAAAATGTACGTTCCAGATGTCCGTATATGTATGTTTGACAGTTTTTTTGAGTCATTTCCTGGTGTCATGACAAGTATTTTTCCGAAACTCAGGCCAATTCGGAAGTAATGTGAAAAGAATCTATGGTTTACAAGTGACATGTATCATTGAAGCTGTCGCGTAGAGCAAGGTTCTTGATAGCAGCATCTGATTATAAATTATTATTGGCATATTATTGGCATATAATGAAGAAGCGAACAAACTAACAGTGAAGATAGAGGTAACTGCTGCTACTTAATTATTAAGTAAAGCCTAACCTAATAAAGATAAAATCTCAGAATTTTCATACCGATGAAAAATTGAGGGTATATATTACATATCTTGTATCTTACCTGAAAGCTGCATAAAACTTAAATATCCTTGAATGATTTTAATTCTGTTAGAAGACTAACAGGATGGCCCAAACTGATACAAACAAAGTTATAACACCGTGTTCGTTAAAGGACGAAAATGTGCTTTGTTTTACTGACCCATTTTGAGAAAGTGGTTATCATGTCAGATATTTTAGCAGGCAGATGGTGGTGTTTATATTTTTGATCTATAGTAGTTGTTGATCGGAACTAAATCCATTGTTTCCTCCAAATCAATTTTTCTAATTTTCACAGTAAAAAAATGAATAAAAATCAATTGTATTCGATTTATGTTGTTTTTTATTGAAAAAATGTATTTATTTTAAAATATGTATTTTTTTATATATACGCACTATAATCTCCTTAGTCTTTTTTTTTTTTTTTATCTTTTACATTTTCTTTAATATATAAGTTATCCGAAAAATTATTCATTTTTTTGCTACACCGTTTATCTCAACTTATAACATGCGTACTCTGATTTTGTTTCGTTCTATTTTTTTCTTTTTGTTTTCGGTTTTAAATACGAGAAAACAATTATTATTCTTTTGGTTTTTTGGTTTTTCATTATATATTTATAAATAATAATTATAATAATTAATTATTACATGATAAAATAATACCTAAATATTTTGTTTTATATTTAATTTTTACAATATGCGAATATCCTTACTAATAATAATATTAATAATATTTTAGTTTTACCGTTCATCATTAAAAATATTTAATGTTTCACTTACATGTTAAATTTATTGATTTATTTATGATTTATTAATTATGTTGTGTATGTGTATGTGTTTTTATCTGTATTTGGTATATTTTTTCTTTTATTTGGGGGGATGGGAAATTTTCTTTACATATTTTATTTTTTTTTTATTAGTTTGTTTTTTGTATTCTTTTCTTTTATATTTTGTTTCATTTTGTTAATTATGAAATCACGTGGTGGTACAAGATACGAAGTGTATTTTATTAATGCTTCATTTTTTCAATTTTAAAATTAATTATTCTATTTTTAATTTACATTTATACAAATATTTATTTTTTAAGAATAATAACTTTAAGTTGTTCTTTTTATTTTTTCACCAGTCAGTCGGAAGGCTTTATTTCGCTTTGATTTTTTATTTTTTTTTTTTTATTTATGTATTTTCCGCGGTATTTTAAAAACACAAAGCTAATCTTTTAAATTTATTTTAAAAAGGGATTCCCATGCATGGGTTAAACTATATATTTGCGGGAAAAGTTAAAATAAGCAGATAAAACTGAATTTAAAAAAGAGTGTGTGTGTGCTACATTAGAACTGAAAAATCGTCAAAATAGTTTGAATCGTATAATTTTCGAAAAATTAGTCACTTATGTGGCGTACGTACATACGTATGTGCATATATGTATGAAAATAAGACAAAGGTGTAGATTCTGGAATTAGAGCCTAAATTTGAAAAGTAAGCATATTTTTAAAGTGGTTATCCACAGTGGAGTATATATTAACTGTTAGCCAAATTTCCTTGTATCGCTATTGCTAACTCAGACCATTTGTTTATTTATTATTATTTGAGGGTTTAAGTGTTGGATAGGACTTGTATTTCAAGTCAGTTTTGTACAAGATATTTATTCAGCATATAAGATGGTACAATATCTCCAATGAGTGAGATGGGAGCATGAATGGTGATGCAGCAAAGCAAACTGAATACAATACAAATTTCCACCTCAAATAAGGTGTTTGGTGTCATATCGAAACCGAGTCTCATACCAGTCGTATATTCTCAGGCTCTACTGCATAGGTATAATATTGCCAGTTGGGTGGTCATAAAGCTATAAGTGTGGATCGTACTGAGTAGTGATAATGGCATCAGGAAGTTCGGAGGAAATATTGTCAATTATAAGCAAAGGCAATACAAACAACACATTTTCTGGTCTTTTGCAGTGTCACAACCAATACATTTTTGTCAGACATATCACTTACACATGACTACATTAGTCATCTGTTTTTCTGCAAGGTTTTTTTTTAATCCGTTCAGGAGTTTCGCCCATTGTTATCTTTAAGAAATTGAAAATATGCAAGTAAGCGAGTAAAACATAAGCTTGGTTATGTATAGCCTTCACACAACTTTCATTGGGAAGACTTCTGACTATGACAACATTAAGTGTGCTTAATATATGATATTATCGGCATAACTCCTTATCGCTTAAGTTTCTTTAAAAGTTTAGGATTAGGATCAATTATGAGACCTGGTTACAGTGTTTTATGTACAAAGCAGAGGTGTCTGAATTGATTTAGTTCACAGCATATTCGACGCATCTGCCTTCAGCTGATAAAAAGTTCTTAAGTCATTCAAAACTACATTTAATGTCATTGAGTGTAAAAGACAACATCGTTTTAATATCCCAATCAACAACCTTTGAGTCATTCATTTCCAATTCTAAATGAAGTTCATGTTTACCTTCTAAGACGATATGTACAGTAGGTTGTCAAAAATCGATAGCATTATCGATACTTTTTTTGAAGACGTGAACTTTTAAGTGAAGTTGCAAAACTGGATCCCAAATTCGATGTGAGGCCACAGTGTAATGCTATGTCATTAAAGTAAAAAAAAAAATTTTTTCAAGCGATTTTGAGTTCTAATTGTAGCAACTATTTAAAAAGTGTTTTAAAAACTTTGGAAGGTATTAAATTTATTGCACATTATATAACAATTGAAATTACTTTTTCATCTAAAGCGATAGTTCTGGTTTCATGAAAACCTGCGTTCTTTTTTATCCTGATATTTAGTCCACTGCCCGTTTGTCTGTCTGCCTCTCTACTATACACTTATCTGTCAGCGTCATTTATTATGCAAACTGACTTCAAAACTTACTTTTATCCTTTAGAGGGTCATAAAACTCAAACTTCTTCGATGAAAGAGTAATGCACGATCTACCCGTGCCCTTTTTTTTTATTTTTTTTTTCAATTATTCGTTGATAAATCTTAAGCCAGCTTCGCTGTTAGCCTCACATCATATTTTACTTAATTTCTTCCATTGCTTAGCTCTTAAATTGTTTTCATTTTATAGATAAAAAAATAAATAAATAAAAGTGTTACACAATAATAAAATAAACTTGTAAAAAAGAAATCGTATAAAATGAATTGTAGAAAATTTGGAATTTTTTTAACGAGAATTATTTGTGATAATTTTTCTCCTCAATTTGTGTTATATACAATAACTATACAAAAATAAATTAACTAAATGAACTGTTAATAACTTATTGATAATGATCCCATTTGTCCTATACATCGTCCTTCATCATCGAACGTTGCCAAAGTCAGGCGGGACAATTTATTGCAGAGTACACCATTGCCATTATTTTGAATCGGATTTGGTTCTAAAATTATACAAATTTTGTTTAATTAATAAAAATATTATCATAAAAAATACGCTCTGAAAGACAATGTAATGAAATGTAGTGTAATAGAGAATTTGGTTCCACTCTTCGGTGACATCATCAGAACCCAGAATATCCCCATTAAATGTTAACACTCTCCCATAACGGAAAACTTCCAAAATCAATATTATTGCAATATTCCCTTACCGGTCCTAAAATAAAATCTTATGCGCATACAAAAAATAACTAATTATCCTTCAAATGTTGTTTTCTGCACAACTGTGTTTTAGTTTAGAAACTTGTACACCCGTCCATCCATCCATGTCTTCCAAAAGGTAACATCTACCATAAAACATTATTACGTCTAATAATAAGTCAAAATTTAACAAAAAGATCCCCAGGCACTGACGAAACCTTAAGACAACATTATTACAAAATGAGAACCTTGACATTTTCATCTATCAACTCCCTCAATCGAATTTATCCCTTTTGGCAACAATAAATTTTGCTCCCTTCTTCACCGACCGTTCTTCCCTACGAAAATCCTCACGAATTACTTCGATTAAAATAAGTCAATAAATTCTAATTAAGTAAGTATGTATCTACAATGAAGGCATTTTCCAAACAAAAAAAAAAGGAAATAATCCCATCCTCTGGTGAAAACCCCCGTCAATGTCATCTGAAAACTCCAGGTGACTTACCGCTCTATGAATACGAGTAAAATAATCCACCATCAACCATTCGAGCTTCGTCGGTCCTCCTCACGGATGAGCCATGCAAGCAAATTAATTAAACTTACAAAGACCCACCGCCAACCATCGAAAATCACCGAAAAATGTACAGAAGGAAAAAATGAAATAAAAAAACGGAAAAAAGAAACCAAAGAGCAACACCCCTGCTATGAATAGGAAATGATGAGTGAAGCTGGTGAGACAGGGCTGCTCCTCCTTGAGCAGGAACATCCTTATCCTATTAAGATCCTATGTTAGAATAATAATTACTTCCACTGAATTTGTTAATTCCTCCGGATATGTGTCGGAAGTTATAAATAAATGACATCGAAGAGATTACGCCTGCTGGGGTGAGCGTGGTGCATTAATTACACTCATTCCGAGAGCGCGTCCTGTCCTACCACGTCGAATGTCAGCCGCAGTGCTACACACATGATGCCACATCGCTCTCCCAGGAGACTCTCTCAAAAGGATCCACAGCTAGCATCGTTCGAAAAGCACACGATTACAGGAGTACCATACAGTGCCACTGGCTTTTCGAAGATTTTGGTTTTCGTGCATAAGCATAGCTTAAATGACTTGAAGCAGCAAACACAAATAGTTGAGTAAACTTTCGTCTTGGCACTGTCCTGGCTCAATCCAGAGAGCGCTCTCCGAAAGGTTTGTTTTTTTGCGGGTGAAGGAGAGATCATGAAAGTACAGCCCATTAAGGATACCAAGCCATTGCGCCCGACAACAATGGAGGCAACGTATTATGTCGGGCAGTAGAGGTGGGAGAGGGTCGGTTGCCAAAACAGAAAATAACTCTTTAACACCAAATTGCTTTTTGTGCAGTGTCAAACAAGCAGGACACATCGAAGGAATTCCTCCGGGCAACGTTAAAATTTTGCACAAAACTCTGTCTTTAGATCCACAGCAGAGCACAAAACAATGTACATACAGTCGGATGGGGTTCTTCGTGGTACCGGTAAACTTTACGTGTCCAAACGAGGATAAAGAAGGATATTTAAATTTTGCTAGCACCGATCTGTAAGGGAGTGTGGTGTTTTGAAAAAGTATGCTCCATGTAAAGGATTTAAAAACAAGAAGAAAAAAAAGAAACAGAAACTTACCATCATGGATATGCTCGGTAACATTACCATCGCCACCTTCTCGTCGTCGTCTCATTTGTTCCGCAAAATGAGCTATTAAGGCATCCATCATAGCCGCTTGTCTTGAGAATATCTGCATCAGTTTTGATATCTGAATTCCATTTTCCACCGCATCGAACTAAAAGATGACATAAAAAGGACAAGACGTTAGTGGTTAGAGGTTAGTCGATTATCTTCGAAAACAAAGCTTTTCATAAAAAGGTTAAATAAAATATTCCTAAATCGGGGACAGTAATGGAATAAATTACAAAAAGGACTAACAATGGAGGTTTGATGGAGAAAGTTTAACACGTGCCAGTCAACCTTATCCCTCGGTATATACAATTAGGTACTTTTAAGCTTCTTAATTGACCCATAAGCCCTTATACTTTGGTTGACCGGGGAAAACTGTGTCATTAGTTTTAACACTATGAATGTCTTTGAAATAATTACGAGTATAATAGTGACGCAATTGTTTTACAAATTATTCTAAAGGCGTTCTATTGGCTGTGCCTTCCTGAAAGTGGAGATTATGTATGTTCACTAAATGTGGTGAACAAAAATGAAAAGTAAGAAACAATAACTTTCGAAATGAGATTTTTCAAAATGAGGAAAAACTATTGAATTATGATGATTAATTTTCTTTTCAAATCTGACTTGGCAAAGACCTAACCAATATTTAGTGGTAGTTTTAGTAAGACAGCACAGGAGACGGTATTTCCTACTATCTCCAGCAAGTTGATTTAATTTGATACCAGACGTTCCTTGATCTTAGTTTGCTGGCTGCCACTTTAACTCACTATAAACTAAAATATCGATCGAGCTCGATAGATCAAATTAACTGAACGATTTAGTTATTTAAATACGAGAATTAATGCTTTAGCTTCTCCGAAACAGTCTTTTATGGATGAATGTGCTTATGTTAAACATATGTATGTACCACCTTCCATACATCAAAAAGTCGACCCAATCTTCTTTTAACCTCGAAATCTATTTTCGCAATTCATACGAAGGGCGGCTGATAAGTTGAGATACTTAACAACGAATCATCTTTTCATTAGAGAAAGGACTAGCTGTCGCACTTTTAAGTAGTAAAAATATCACCTCGTTTCAATAATACTCTCATTTCGTTATTATCTGTGGTAAGTAAAACATAACATCACATGTCAGCCGAAATCGAGAATTTTCGCAATTTTTAGCACCGCGCCACAATAAATGGCGAAAAAAGCTAAATCGCCTAAGGACATTTTCGAAGACATGCCACTTACTCTTTAGGATTCTAGGCCTTCGTATACTATGGTCAACAAATGGGCTCGTTTATTTCATCAAGGACGAGAGGGCTGTGAAGACGACCCCCGCCTAGAGCGACCTTTTTTTAAAACCGCAAATGTGTTAAACTGATTGATGCACATATGTAGCTATTCTTTTTTTTTGTATTATCCCCAATGTTATACGGCTAGTATTCTTATAGCAACTTAATTTTTCATTCTAAATGGATGAATTCATTTACACTACCCCAACTTTCGCAAACCATTATCGTCATCAGTAGAAATGTTCCTAAAAAGAGAGACCCACAACCGTTTGATGGCAATGAATCCTCACTTCAATCATCAGTGCAATTCTAGTTGGCATCTTTTCTAAACTAAAACCCTCTTTCTCCAAAAAATTCTTTCAAATACCATGAAATGATAATTTATCTAGATGCATTTATCTAGTCTTTTTTTTTTACTCTGACATCGAATAATCTTATAAGACACAGATTCTTCCGATTTATGCCCAAATTCAATCAATATCCAAGCAAGTGTAAGTGATGGTGTGGTCGACTCAACGTCTGCTATCGGTATAAACTTATGAGCATAGCAAATACTGAAATAAATACAACTGAAAGGCAATAAGAACACTCCTAACCGGTAGGACTGCATGCAGCTGGCATGACCTACTTGCAGGCAAAATACCCGGGCATAAGGGAGAACACTGAAAATCCAGGTTGAATAGATGAAAAACTGGTAAATAACTGTGAGGTGGGAGGATAAAATTTTATGAAAAGCATAGAAAAGCATAACACCGAAAAATAAAACATAAACAGGAGTTATACAATCTCTATGCAATGGATTGCATTGCACCTTATTCTTGTGCGTGCACGAAATGGAAAGAGTTTTGTAATCATCTTTAGTTTTGCAACTTAAATGTGAAAGCAGGTGTCGTGTGAATGAAAGAAAAACTTTTGATTCTAACAAACAGGGTGGTTTAGAAGTCACAATGCAATTTTAATCATCTGACAGCCAAGAAGAAGTATCTATTGTTTTAAGTCCAAGCTTGTATATAATAGAATTACTGTAACTAAATTCAAAACGTTTGTCGATAATTCATATCGACTTATAAAAATTGTCCTTCATGGAGGAAATCGGAAGGTACATTGTAGAGCTAAACATTTCTGCTGAGGCCTCATTTTTCACTACAATCATCAAAGCCTGAATCTCATGAAACATTAAACCTGACCTCTTACCGATTTTTTTTTTAAGTAGCGGTATATAATTGTGTGAATTCTCATACTTCTCTCGAGTTACTAAAAAAAAAGATGACTGCAATGTCTCCAATCCCAGCAGAACATTTAAGTGGCATCTTCATTAGCTGGACTGAGTTGCACCCAACCTTTTCTTTGGAGTACGTCTTTTAGCTAATAATCCAGCATTCCCAAAGCGATCCAGAAGTTGAAGAAGAATATTGAAAAACAAGGGAAAATAATTCTAACTGCAATCGCGATGGCTAACCTAAACCCAACTCCTAAATTTTACACAATAATCTCCTATAAACTAATATTTTTCGTTCCTTATTAATTAACCACGTTGATACACCCTATATGAAAAGAATACAAATTCTTTTTTATATTTATATCAATTAGCACATTCCCCTACTGTTTTTTCTTGCCAAGTCCCTACCACCTTCAAAATCCTTTCATTCAGCAAACAAAAGGATTTTCAGAATTGTGAAAAATATATCTGTATAAATAAATGTATAGATATAAACTCACCTGTAAAAATATACACGTCTGGCATTCGGGATCATCACTCGCACTCGGTTTGGCAAAGTCCCAGGATAAGTCTTCATATCTGAGTCCCAGCAATAGCGTCTGTAATTAAGGTCAATCATAAAATCATAACTGACACAAGAACGGCCACAGTGACAATCGATTACTTACGTATTCCACAGGATCAATAATGAAGATACCACGCTCGTTTATCGCAACAATCACTGAGACATCTTTGTGATTCACTAAGCTCATAAGACCACGAACTGGCTGTTCCACTTGACCATGAAAAAATGCAGCACTGCAAATGGATTCGAAACAAAATATAGGCAAAAATTAGTTTGCGTTCTTAATGGAAACATAGGATAAAGTACAGAGACAAAAGCGGAGAAAACAAAAGGATGTGCGGCGCGCAATTAATTGCCAGAGGGACACATTCCCATTTCCCCATGTATTCACTTCATCTGACAGAAGAAGAGCCCAGCTAACATGAACGTGCTTTTATTTCTGCATTTTATTGCCGGTGAAGGATAACAACTGCACAAGGCGTCCTATTGAAGCGGTGCTCTTAAAAGCTTCCTTTTGTTGTTAAAGCCTGTGTGTGTGTATTCAGTGATGGGGTGGAAGGCGCTCCGCCCCCTTCACTGAGTGACTCTTTTTAGTAGCACAGAAGGAGCACAGAACCAGTAGTAGCATATGGCCTGCTCTCTGTTGCAGAACGTGCCTTTTTAAGGGATAACATTTTGCTGAGCTGCTTGTAATCCCCGTGTATTTTGTTTACATTCAAAAGTGATAGTGTTTAAATTTCCAAAAGGACACATACGTGCTGTGCAAAGTGTACCACCGAACAGAGTGCTTTTTAGAATGTTAGATCTTAATCCACTCTAGGTTGCAACAATATTATTGGAGATTTCACTCGACAATCGTAAGTGGAACGAACGAATTGCAGTTGTAGTGAAAGTATAGCTCCATTTCTTTTTTACGACCAACAAGGAGCAGGTAAACACCCGCAGGATACCAGGATACCGCTACGTAATGTTGTAGAAAATTAGTCGGTATACGTAATTATTTCAGCTTCAATCAAAATGTGTAATTGGGTCATAAACGTAATTGCCGGGAGGAGAATTGTGCGATACCTGATAGGATACCCTGTAACACAGGATCGATGAGGCAGTAAAGAGTTTGGCAAGTACAAGAGACTTTGATCACGTGGAACACCGTGTCGGGTGGAAGAATACAAATGTACCTTCCAAAGTAAAGGAGGTTTGCAAGAACGTCAGATGAATAAACAGTTTCGTACAAATGTAGAATGAGACATCGTTAGGCACTTCACAAGAAATTGCGCTCATCTGCCAAGGATACAATTGACTAGGTTGATGGTTATTTTTTTTCGACAAACTATTGCAATTAATTTGATGACGATTGGAGTGTAATGCAAATTCGATTGCCGGAACGTAGAAAGTGCGTATGTAATATGCTCTGGATCGATACAAACCTATTTGGTTTATAAGTCTGATGTATAAGAAGTGAACGTGAGAATTTAAATTTGACATATGTCAATAATATTTTTCTCACTTCTAGATACCTTTGTAGATAAGGATTAAGTAATATAGGCAGCATGGAACCTACAGTTAAGTACTTTATTAATTTTTAAAATAACGATTGTGTTATACGTAGAGAATTGTTTTCAATATACAGCACAACTTGGTTGCGTTGTCTGCTCAGACCTATTTTAAAAACATTTCTTCATATTTTTCAGCATCCGCTCGACCGATTTTGCTCAAAATCTAATTCTAAATCCATTTTTCCGATTTCGAAGGCGAACAAATTGATCACAGACAAGTACACACACATCACTACAAAAATAGGTGCAAACGATTCCTGGTTTATCGTAATGTAAAGCGGTGTTCAAATCTCGAAACATTTGCCCTCTAGAGATGGGAATTCAATCTCGAGCTTCGATCTTGGCTGCTTTCATTGTTGGGTAGTTTTGATGGAGTTTTTGGACATTACCTATGTCTTTTTTTTTTTTTGATTGAACAATATTAATACCTCAATAGCTAGTTCATTCAGCCAAAGTAACAATTTGATGGCAAAATATTCACTGATAAGCCTAAGCTTGTCCTTCAAATCAATATGTAGGTGATCGTACATTCATGTTAAGCAAGAAAACATTGGCAATACTTTTTAGCGAAATGTAACCTAAAAACTTAAATGTCGTGAACAAAAAATGAACTTGATTTTGTTGTTAGCAGAGCTTTTGTCGGCAAACTGGTTTTTGATTTTTTGCTTTTATTATTAAGGCACCGTTCAACGTCCCCTAAAACTCATTTCACTAGTTGTTACCGATTCGATTGCTATACAGCCGGTTTTATTTCAGCACCGGTATAATGCTATTGAACGTTCGAATTGCTATATATATTTTTTTTTTAATTTTACATGTTAAAAACGTTCATTTAGTTCCTTAGTGTGTTAATAACTATAATAAATCACACTTCGAAACACTACCTAAGTCGACCAAACCTTAGCCACAACAAATGCAGATTTAGTAAGAAAAAGAGGTAGATGATGCTTTACAACTTGTTGCCTTGGAACTCGATCAACATCTTAAAAGTCTTCCATATAAAACGTAGTCTTATCGACTTATATCTAGAACTATTAATGTCTATTTTTGATTACATTATGTGGATTATAGAATTTTTTGAAGGGACTTCATTTCGGACTAACAATTAAAATATATTGATAAGTTGGCAAGCAAAAATTATGCAAATCTTGAATCCTTAGGAATGAATAAACGTTTTCACTCCTTAAAATTTAAAGCAATTTACATAAATTTTAGTACAACTTTACCAATCAAATCCCAGTAAATCGCTTCAAGGAGCTGTTATTCATTTCAATTTACATTCCACCTCATAACTATGATTTTTCCACAAGGAATTACCCAGAGTGTATTTTTGCGTTACGATAAAAACCGTTCCCAATGCAAACTATATCAACTTTCCAATGAAAATAAATTGCATGGTTATACGTAAAAAATGCAAATCCATTTCTACTTAAATGTTAATTGGAAGTTTCTCCAACAACCTTAAGCCAACGACCCACTTATAGTCGTTTTAATTCCGTGTGGTCTACATTCACACCACTTATGCACAGAAACCGAGGCAAACACTGCTCGAGTAACACGAGAACAATTATAAACTCGAAACTTGTCTCGAACAACAACTTTCCACCAAGAACAGCAATTAGAAACGCGAACGCGACTTATTCAAATCATATACCCTTGTTCACGCGACCTAACTCAACCTAACCGCCCGCCTGTTTTAGTGCAATCCACTCAAACTGACGGGTGGAAACTTGCACCTCGTACATTTTCCAAAATAGTTTAATAGTAGTCTAATTGCAATTTAGCCCACTTTAGCACAAAAATGTATTAGTTTTCACTTTCTTTTAAGCTCAGCCCTCCCGTACCCATATCCCCGAATCTCAGGCGTAGAAATTTTATGTAAACTTTTCGAAAACTTCTTATCGAGTACGGCAGCACATTCTCATTGCTGTCTGTTGTTCAGATGGATTTGGGTTTTAATTAATTCCATGAGATTTCTTGCCAAAAATAATTATACGAAACCGAAGGGGGGGGCAAAGAAATAAAAATAAAACGCTTTCAACACTCACCCGTAGAAAGGAAGCGCCCAGCAAAATTCCAAGTATTTCCTCATGAGTTTCCTCGTCGTTGCTGTTTGTGGCACTCGCTTGTATTGTTCTAAAAGTTTGACTTCCGCCGAATTCTTACGACTAACTGGCAACCAGGACCAACTGGAGTTTTTGGCAACGTGTTGTGGCAGAAATCTTGATTGATTTTCTCTGTATGTTAAAAAGTGAGGTGACAATATGAATGGCACTCAATTTTTCTTCGGGCACTTACCTAAAAAAACTGATTGTGTGGGTGTGCGAATTGTAGGGACCCAATTCTATTCGCGCCTGAATTCCGCCTAGCATGACCGAATGCACCGGCTCCATGATGTACCGACCCGTTAGCACATTGTGTTTTGCCTCCTCGTATAGTAGTTCCAGTATCCGATGGTCTCTGTTTTGAAAAGAAACAAGTTGACATATTGGAATGCAATGGACATCTAAGTATACGTCAACTTACTTGATTTTCTCTTCGTCCTTTTTCGAAAAGAAAACATTCCGTTTGAGCATTATCATCGGTTCGTCGTATTTCTTTTCGATTGGATTACCATGGCTGAACTTTTCAAGAAGACTTTGCCACGCTATTCTAACTACA
Source organism: Criorhina ranunculi (assembly GCA_951813785.1). Classification (NCBI taxonomy): domain Eukaryota; kingdom Metazoa; phylum Arthropoda; class Insecta; order Diptera; family Syrphidae; genus Criorhina; species Criorhina ranunculi. The sequence continues at coordinate 24,170,547 of OX638381.1, forward strand.
TAAGGTCTATGATGGGATTTCAATTGGATTTCTAAAAGTGCACTGGTCATCCAAAGACCGAATATACTTTGCGCTAGTAATTTGTTAGCTATTCCTAATTCTTCACAGCCCAGAGCAGCAGCCAGCATCACTTGCGATGGACACTGGGCCGTTCCTTCGATTTCCATATGTACAGCGATGCGTGACATTAAGTACACGCATGTGGGTATCACCTAGAAATAAAACAGGAAAAATTTATTAGATTTGCATGAAAAAGAAAAAAAAAAGAAGCACAAATATTTAGGGCAACCATACATGTTGTGTGTGTGTTATATTATTCGCAAGAACCAAAAAAACGTGCAGTTTTATTGCCGACTCCGAATGGCGGATTGAGAAGCTTTTTCATCACAGGTTATAATTTTGCAGATTTTTCATGCCTGCGAAGTGGCACGTTTGATGGTTTTAAGGATCGAACCTCACTACTTAGCCACCATGAATTGCATAAAAGAATAAATAAATTTAAGGACACTACCGGAGAAGGGGAATCCCGGTATTTCTCTCACTACATGTAAATTGTTATGTAAGCTTTATTTGTTTAGCAAAACCAACCGATTTTGGGCATATGACGCTACGTTCCCGGTTACTAGACAAATTGGGCCTGGGCTGGATCAGAAACACTCTAATAGTCTAGTTTCGCTGAATAAATCAAGACAATGACGACGTGGGTCTTCTTTTGAACTTAACATAGGATCTGCATGAATTTCAGTAAATACTTAGAGACTTGCTCCTTATGGGGTTTGATAAAATGATGGGCAGACCGTTTAAGTGTCTTATCATCTACGAGGCATATCCCTATAAAGGCTAGCACAGTGTACTGTTTCGAGTTTAAAAAACCTAGCAACTCGGCGAACAGCGTAAGAATCGTGCTGTAGTGGCTATTGGTTGAAGCCCTGGTTCACTCCAAATGGTACCGTCATCAAAAAAGGATGTCAACCATCAAATATCAGCACTGCAGGTTTAACAGATTAAAAACGTCACGGAATTCGAAATAAATCCTCCTGGACCCACGCCTACAATCCTATAATGATATATCCTAATGGGACAGGCCATACAAAATTACGAATTCTTCCCGCAAGTACCACAATTTGTCCTCCTCAGTAAATAATTGTTCTGAGAATCCCATCGGTAGACGTGTGCCGACTCAAAAGCCCCAACCAGAGTTCCTTCCATCTGCAACCGGGTTACTTATGCATAAACGGGCCATGTGGCCTGGCCCGGCTACAAAAGGAGTAAACTTCTTTACTTCTCCTACTTAATAATTTATGCATGTGGTGTACTTCATACAGGTGTATATGTGTGTACTTACATTTTGCAGAGGCCTTGGTATCGACGTCGACGATTTAGCACCACTTGAGTAATTTGTGTTTGATGGTGAGGTGGTTGAATTAAAATTATTTGATATCCTTGATGATGAGTGTTGTTGTTGTTGGTGTTGTTGATGTTGAACTTCTGAACTGCATGGTTGCTGATGTGGCTGATAATTTGAATTTGTACTTATTCCTGTAAAGATAAGAAAAAAGCAAAAAAAAAAATTAATAAAATCCAATTAAAACATCTCTCAGCCCACAAGAAATTAAGAATCGTTTTATATTCTGAGATTGTGGAAACTCGTATTCAGTCCTGTGCTAATGAATCAAAATTTTTCCCACGCAATATGCTCACAGGAAATCATATTTGAAGAGGCATTTATACTAAACAGGGTGATCCTTTAAATAATAAAATTAGTTTTTCACTTTAAAAGAATTTAATTTAGTTTTGAATTTGTCCCTCTTTCCCTTGGACATTTCCCACGAGTTCTCCTGCATTGAAGTAAGTGTACACATCTCAGTAGAGGTTCGATGAAGGCTAACCCTGAGAAACTTATACTACTTTTTAAGCATATGTAACGCTAGCAGCTTCTTGGTTCACCATTTCCATTAATCAATTCGAAAAGTAAACCTCGTTTTACAACTTTAAACCGTCTTTCCGAAACTTACACTTTAACAAGTCATATTTCATGCAACACATTCTTTTCGGGGAGTATCACCCTATTTATTATGTTATGTTTTACAAAGGGAATCCAGGAACTTTGGACCACCCACTCACTCGCCGACATTTCCAAGAAAAGATAATAAATCTTACGATTAACATAGATCAATTTTTCTGCTGGGTAAATTTATTGCTTCGCTCTAATTAATATTCAAGCAAAGAAACACTGGAGCATCATCCGGAGGCGGTAGTTGGTTGCTTAGTTTTCGGGCTGCCTTTCGTGAGGACGGCGATCATGGCTCATCGAGTATAAAACCATAGAAACACGCCCAAGCAATGAAAAGAAAACCATATCTGCGAGGATAAACTTTTTTTTTTTTTGTAGTTTCCTTAGCTCAGTGCCAACCCCAAAACACACCCAAAAGGAATCCATTTCGAGAGGAAACTCATCTCCTGGAATCCATTTCGAATGTCATGACGATGATAAAAAGAAAGAAACTCATTATTGGCAGACATTTAATTGAAAGTGTGTGGTGAGATGGGGTGGTGCGAACAGAAGAAATGCACGAAATTTATTTCAGATTCATTGCAACGACTTTGGAATGACAACGACGATGGCGGTGTTCATGGCGTATATGTATTTGTATGTGGTGTTGGGCGCCAGCACTATCGCAATGCATCACTCAAGTGGAAACAGCTAAAAACGCTAATGAATTGATTTTCATTGCGAGTTTTTCCTTTTAATGGCGCAGTGTGTCATTAAATTCAATGAATGTGCAATTTTATTCGTGGTATAAAGTGAAAGGAAATACTTTTCGAAATTGCCGAGTGTGGTTGTTTATTTAACTTTTTGTATCGAAATGTTGGGAAGCTAGACGGTCTGGTTTTACGAGAAAATGTTACAACCCAACGTTAACTATAATAGATATGTTATTCAACGATCCGAGCCTAAATGGTTCTCGACAGCACTTTTATGTAGTTTTATGAACTCAGTACTCGACTCCTTCTAAAGGAATTCCTGATTAGCGAGCTTATTATAAAGATGATGCTCTGGAGTGAATACATTTTCCCTGAACATACAATTGCTTCGAAACATTTAGATTAAACTAAAAAAGATCAATTACCTCTGGAGGGAATGATAATTCCAAACTTAGTATTCTACGATTCAACTACTGCTTTAGTGATACAGTGATGATACTTACTGGAGCGGTAAACGAAAGGCTTTTTGTTGGACAATAAAAAGGCCTTCGATAGCGTTTGGATTGGAGGACCTTTTCTACTGAGCCGCGGTGACCACACCAAACAACATAAAGAACTTTCACAGCGACTGGAAAAACATGCATCAAAGGTTCTCAGCTTCTGTCATAACTTTAGTTATTGTCTTGCCAATTAAATAAACAAAATAGCTTATGACAAAATGGTATTCCATAGAAAATTTAGCATACAACGTTGTATCCATGGACAATTAAAGTTTGATCTCTTCAACAGGTCAATACATACAACTATTTATGTATGCTGTCACAATATTGAATTATAAGTCACAAATGTGCTCTTGAACTCCAAGCTAATTCTTGTAAAAACACAAAAGCCAATGATTGCCTTATTACCCCCGCACACTACCTACCTACCTGTCCATCCGGGATTTGCAACTTTGAAAGCAAAATAAATGCAATTATTTGCTTAAAAAAATCCCTCCTTCATGCTAAAAAGGCGGAAACTCGGATAAATAGCTAAAAGGCCTATTAAAACCACTAAAACAACTTTTTCCTCCCTCGTCTTCCGCATCCTTACTGATAGACAAGCGAACCAAAAAACGAAGAAAAAGAAAAGAAAAAAAAAACTTTTAGAAGCGAAAAAAAAACGAAAGAGAAAAAGAAAAACTTATAATGTTAACCACTTTTGCGAATCGCTGTCCTTGTTGTACGGAGCCCAATTTAATTTGCGCTCCTTGTATCAGCATCTACGTCGGTATCATCCTTAAAACTTAATATTTTCCTTCCTGCAGACAAAATATGAACATTTTTTCAAAAAAAAAAAAACTTAGAAAAAGTATCTGAAAAAGGACGAAAAAGAACCCCCACCTCACCCACATAAAAACAATTTTTTTTAAAGGCAAGGCAAAAATTGCAGAAAGTTTGTACTCTTATCCCATCCTAACTCAATCTCGTCGTATCGCACATCCTTTCGTCACACTAGTCAGCAACGGCATCCATCCCGCATCAACCCCTCCGTACGAGTGCAAGTAATAGATGTGAAGTGGTTTTCTGTGGCACAAAAGGAAAAGGAAAACTTTTTCGACTAGAATTTCAAATGATAAAATTAGAATAAAAGTTTTTTCCCTTTTCTTTGTGAGTGGAAGATACAAAGATACATGTGTGTATGTCTTTCTATGCGTGGGTGTATGTTTTTGTATTCTCTTTCTGTGTTTGAACATATTAGTTGGATATTTTAATTTGCAGGGGTTTTGCTTTTGCATGTACTCTCTAACCCAACGAAACAACAGGAACGGCAGAAGCACACATGAAGGAGTTTCTACATATGTTTTTTTCGATTTGAATAGATTTCTCATTCTTTTATAGGAAAGTTCACAAGTTTTTTTTTTTCTTTTCCTTTTCGTTTTTCTTTTTTTCTTTTATTCCTTTCCTTCTGTTGGAAAAAGGAATCTAGTTAATTTGTTCGGTCGTAGATGCGATTTAACATGAAAAAGTCTGATTTGACATTTTATCCCAAAGGTTAACTGGTAACGTTAAAGTTTAAGCGCACAAACTTTGGAAGTTACATATATAGTTGAAGTAGGTTCATTTTGGAATGGGACATAATGGCTGTGTTACAGATAGTTCTATGTACATTCAAATAGTAAACATATTTTGAATATTAGTGGTGTCTTGTGAGTCTTAAATGAATGTTTGGACAACAGAGAGACAATACTTGAACAAGTAGGTATTAGTGAATGAAAATAAGGTCTTGCCTTGATGCAGGTGAACAGATATTTGATTTACACTACTATGATGCTTTTCGGGTAAGGACGAATGAAAGTTTCAGCTTTATCAATTGATGATATGTATTCTATATCATTCCATTAGTACAAACAAATTTCATAATTTTTCGAGTAAAAAGCCTGCAAACGGACTTGTGCAATTTAAAAAACAATAATCGTCAAGACGAATAATCAAGTTTGATAGCTTAAGAGGTATACCTGGACAGAAGCAATAACAATCTGAGAAGGACAACATTTAACCATACCAATAACGGCTTTTACGTTGCCTAACTGACTTTTTCTTTAAACTCTTCCTTGTTTAAACTGTATTTTGAGTCACTGTCTTGTTAGGCATAAGAACACGTCTTCCGGGACTTAACGGATCTAACCATGGTAAAAGATGAACGCTCTCCTGTCTGAAGCAAATGATCTGAGAAAATAGACTAGAAAAATAATCAGCATTCTTGCTCAAACCGTTGATAGTACGATACAAAATTCTGTTCACCATTGAAGTTCGTGGAAAAGGAATTTTTTTATTATTAACGTAAAAATACCATGACAAATGTTGTTAACATGATACCAGAGCCTTCAATCAATTCCTAGAACTCAAAAAATATTTGAATCTCTCCATCTTTCCATTAACCTACCTCATCGAATCGATAGATATGGATTTACTTTCAGGCACCATTTAACTAGTACCATATTCTGTATTCATTCTCAACAACTATTGAAAACACGATAGTGCTACAACAAAAGTAGGTTAAGTAAGAGTAAGACACTCAACAACAAAACATCATAAGGAGGCGGAGAATGTACGAAACAAAATATGATTTTCCATTTACTCGATACCTCCTCACACCTTTTTCATATTGCATCCTTAAATACAGTTTCAACTCAAAATATCCATAACATCTCAAGATGCCAGTTGGCATTTGTTTTCTCCGCCAATCCCACTTTCGTGTTCTCAATTTCTAGAGTGTACTTATTGTTTTACACTACACGGGCTTCTAGTCCTCGTCCATGTTCATTGCTGCCGTATCAGCAAAATCCTTTTTTTTTTAAAGCACTTAAATTTTCATCTGAAAATCGCGATGCGAAAGCAAAACATTCCTCTTGCTCAAAGGAAACGATAGAAGCATATCCCGAACTGGGACTATAGTATTCGTAATTTAAACGAGTGCATTTGGAACTCCATACTCACAACTCAGGACCGACCTATTCATGCTGACGCGTACTCTAATGCAGCCCTAATACTCCCTTTCTTTGCTCGTAGTCGTAGTCCTACGAAGAAGGATTTATGTGTGGCCTTTTTCGTCGAAAGGATAAAGGATTGCAAAAGAGAAAAAAACAAACTCATTTTAGTTGCGAATACACAACGGCAACAGCTTTATGCCGGTCCTGTCAGATGCATGATATGTGCACACCCATATAAAAGTTGGACTCAAAGGGATTGCAATAAAATGTACATGGATTCTATGGCAGCAGAAGGCGGGTCAACACCCCAGAATTTAATGTTCATTTCCTTTTTCGTTTTCGAATATGAATTTTCGACGCATAAGCTCATAACTTGCAACTGTGGGCGATTGGAGGGAATTTTCGTTGGTGGTGAAACTTTTCCCTACTTTGCGTTATCCTTCATAATATGCCAGCACTCCTGCAGGTGAATGTCGTTGATCGAACTAAGGTGGATAAGGTGGTAGTGTGTTTTTAGTCTCAACGAGTAAGAAAACTTGACTTAAAGATTCTGCTCGTTTGTAGTTTTGCGCGTTCGTTAAACTTTGTCTTTTAGTTGGCATAGAACAGGATTATGCGAAGGTGTGTATGTATGATGGAATCCTCAAGCTCGGATCGGAATAACTATGTGACCGCCGTAAGATTGTAAAGTTTTTCAATTTTAAATAACATTTTCTTTTCGGTCTTATTCCCTTATAGCTATGCCTGAGCTAACTTCAGTACCGAGTAACAGGACTGCTGTGTGCTTGTATGTGTGAAATGTTTTGATAGATAAAAATGAAAATGGAAGTTTTCATACTAAAAATACATGGAAACTGAAAAGAAAATGGTAAATGAAGGAAGATTGCATTGTTGTAGCAACTTGAATGGCACAAAGATCTCAGAGCCCACAGCGTTACACGGATAAGTATCCTTTTTCCTGTGTCTGCGAGAAGTTTATTTTTACCATGGACATTTAATTGCAAAAAGACATAAATTACTTGAGTGCAGCTGAAAAGAAATGCTGGTCTATGCGAGCAATGTTTTGTTTTGATTTTTTTTCCATTTTCAGGCGAGAAAATATTTTCCTTTCAGTTTTGTTTTGGGTTAAGAAGTTTTCCTCGACAAAATGTTCCTTCCTTTGGACACTTTTTTTTTTAATGTTGTCTTTTTCATCATTTAGAGTGAATGATGGAATTAAGGAGAGGGACATATCGTTAAGCCGGATAATTATGATAGTTTCATTTTGAATGAACAATTTACGGTAGTATCCTTGTTATTGAAATTATAGACATAGACTATAAGACAAACGAACTTTGTGGTCTTCCAAAGTTGTGTCGAATTCTCACACCTACATGGGTTAAGTTAGTTTAGGTTGAACTGGCTCCCAACAAGCCAGTGATAGGTTAATTGTGGCATACGTGTACATAATTTTAACACATTTTATAGAATTGATGCCGCAGTTGGAGCTTGACTTTACTAATTTTTACTACGTTTTCTCGAAAGTAAAGTTGCTTGAGATAGTACATTTTTAATGGACCTGCTATCTTGTAAAATTGCCAAAAATGGGTTGATTATGTTCGTCAACTTGACATGAGTCTTTATTTTACTTATGCCAACACGATATCATCTTGCTACTGACGCCAACCATCTTAGGATCATTTCGAGTAACAGAAATGCAGAAAAAAATGAGTTAAGCACATTTGTTTATTCAAGTGCATGTACTCGCCAGCAGTCTTTATCATATCGCTTTCTTAAAACACCGCAAATAGCTCCGAAACACAAATCTTTGACGCTTGTAACACCTGCATTTTCAAGAGATTACCTTATTTTCTAGAAGAAGAATAAAGCACTACCGTATAATGGTAAAAAGGAAGAATAAAGCACTCACGTGATGGTGAACTGATTGTGAGTAAGTCTACAAATACTTGTCTTGGCAATAGGATAGGATTATACTGTAATTTTTTGCCTTTTCTTCCAAGGAGAAGAAAAAAAAATTACCCCATTTATCAACATAGCTTCCTACCATCCCCTCTTGAAGACTTTTCTTTGACAATCCACTACGTTTTTTTTTTCAACTATCACAATCAGCGTAGAAGTATGCGAGTGTTGAACAGAAAACTTGAAAAGCACTCTAAAGATGGCTTACGAGTTTTGCACGATTATTATTTCAAGGATAATTTTAAGAAAAGTCTATGAAACCGTGTCACCTTCTACAAAAAATAAACAATTTTTAGACATTGAATGCCAAAGGTGAGTTCATTAGTAATATAGCCTTGTGTGATATCCAGAATGGTTTTCATATCAAGGAAAGAAAGTTGAAAAGCAGAAGCAACGAAGAATATTCCTTATTTTCTTTTTCCTTTTTATTAAATGCTTTTAGTCCAAGCTCCTACAAACATATGTAAAGGATCTATTCATTCATTCACAATGTTACTCAAGTTTTCTCGGAATTCCTCATTAACAAGCTTAAGCCATTTCTGAGAATAAAATATTAAAAATTATGGTATTCTTTGAACTTGTCTTACGAATATGTTATAGATCAAGGGTAAGCTAATTTAATTTCTTTAACATTATAAACGCTATAAAATTTAATCAACATATAGGCAGAGATCGTTATACTAACACTTGTAGCAGAGCTAGCTAAAGAAGCACATTTTTTCCATGTAAAAAACATATAATATAGATTTGTACTAAAGCTTTTCAAACAAAAGCTCTTTTGATCATGTAACCAGATAACAATAATTCATATGTACTAAAGCTTTCCAAAGCACCCTTGTAACGTTTAAAATAAAATTCACATCCACTTTTGTCAGAAAATATAGTAAATAAAATAAAGGGATTATGCCATCCCAGGATGAATATCACAGGAATTTCCTTTCTTTCATTCGTCCTTCTCCTCTATATATTTTGGCTTGTATCTTACTCTAAGAATAGAATTCAAAGCGTGCGTACGGAATCCCGGACAACGTTAAGAATCTCTACTTAGTTTCAACTGTGCGTACGGAATCCTCGGACAGCAGTTAACAAACATTCATTTTTTTATATTGGTAAGGAGGATTTCCCCCTTACAATTGGCGCCCAACGTGGGGCATACCACAATTCCAAGATGCCGAAGAAGAAGCAGTCGTCACCAGCTACCAGGACGGGTGAAGCATCGACGTCATCACTTAGTGAGATTGGGCGCCGAACTTCAGTCGCCAGTATGGTGGACTGCATGGAAAGATTTTCAGGCGACTATGATGTCATCAAGGCGAAGTCGTTCATCAAGAACGTAATAATATTTAAAAAGAGGCGGGCCATCCCGGACAACGTTAAGAATCTCTACTTAGTTTCAACTGTGCGTACGGAATCCTCGGACAGCAGTTAACAAACATTAATTTTTTTATATTGGTAAGGAGGATTTCCCCCTTACAATTGGCGCCCAACGTGGGGCATACCACAATTCCAAGATGCCGAAGAAGAAGCAGTCGTCACCAGCTACCAGGACGGGTGAAGCATCGACGTCATCACTTAGTGAGATTGGGCGCCGAACTTCAGTCGCCAGTATGGTGGACTGCATGGAAAGATTTTCAGGCGACTATGATGTCGTCAAGGCGAAGTCGTTCATCAAGAACGTAATAATATTTAAAAAGAGGCGGGCCATCCCGGACAACGTTAAGAATCTCTACTTAGTTTCAACTGTGCGTACGGAATCCTCGGACAGCAGTTAACAAACATTCATTTTTTTATATTGGTAAGGAGGATTTCCCCCTTACAATTGGCGCCCAACGTGGGGCATACCACAATTCCAAGATGCCGAAGAAGAAGCAGTCGTCACCAGCTACCAGGACGGGTGAAGCATCGACGTCATCACTTAGTGAGATTGGGCGCCGAACTTCAGTCGCCAGTATGGTGGACTGCATGGAAAGATTTTCAGGCGACTATGATGTCGTCAAGGCGAAGTCGTTCATCAAGAACGTAATAATATTTAAAAAGAGGCGGGCCATCCCGGACGAGGAAGCCCTAATTGAATTTCCTATGCTGCTCAATGACGCCGCCAGCGTTTGGTGGGAAGGGGTAAGCCATGAGGCAGACTCTTGGGAACGAGCTATAGAAATGCTCAGGGAGCAATTCGCTCCAAGTAGACCCCCACATGTCATTTTTGGGCTTATTATGGATAGCAAGCAGCGACGTGATGAGCCAGCAGTAGAGTTCATCTGTGCAAAAAGAGCTCTCTTTGCAGAACTTCCGGACCCTAAGGTTGCGGACGCCCACTGCTTGGACATGATTTATCATCTGTTTCAAGACGACCTTAAGAGGAGGGTCAGACGGGATGAGTTCGGCACGTTCACCGAGCTTAATGCTTTAGTTCGGAACTACGAACGGCTATACAAGCCCAAGCAAGAGCCAGAGAAGGCTGAAATTCGTTGCACGTTTTGCCGCTTCAAAGGGCATATAGCTGAAGACTGTCGGAAGGCCAAGGCAGCACAGAAACCGCAAAGGGCCAGAGAAACCGACATCGTGTGCTTCGGATGCGGGCAACGAGGCGTTTATAAAAGAAACTGCCCAAAATGCAGAGAACCAGCGGCTTCCGGTAGTAGTACTGTCTTTAACGCACTGGAGGTTACTTCCGGTGGAAACATCCCAGCCGTCACCATAAAAATTAAAGGGGTGACCTTAGTAGCCTACATGGACACGGCGGCGAAAACAAGCGTGGCAAGTGTGGCATTGTTCGAGCTGTTAAGAGAAACCGGACATACACTTCGCACTGAGCAGGCAGAGGTAACCTTTGCAGATGGAGGCCAACGTTCGGGACCTATCTTGAGAGCGCACACTCGCGTTCTTTTGGGAAATCGCTCTAAGACACTAAACATCAGCATACTCCCCAATACGACAAACAGGGTGACACTGTTAGGGATCGACTTTCTGGAAGAAGCAGGTATAGTTCTGAACCTAGCACAGGGAATGTGGTACTTCGTCGACCAACCCAGGAAGTGTTTCCCGTATTTCCACCATGTAGCAGAACCGGACGACGTTGCAACCCCAGAAGAGCTTAAAGAGGTAAACTGCGAGAATATCAAGCCGATATCAACCATCCCCAATACGACTATCGATGAAGAACCAGAATCAGTTCAACTCTCAGAAGAAGACTATTCTTCAGATGCAGTCTATGACAGTTTTCGGGATTCCTTGTCAATACATGAAAGGTCTCCTTTACAGGGAAAAGAAAACGTATTTGTTAATACGGTAGACCAAACCAAACGTCTTCAAAATAAACTTTTTGGCAATCCAGTTAAACGGCAATCGGAGCAGTTCGTGTCCAGGGGGAGGGCCCTGAGGAACATCCCAGTAAATTATATTTCTGGAAGAACTACTAAAAATAGTGTTCCGGAGTTAACGCCAACGCTTCGCGCCCTTTCCAATGTTTTGGAGGAGGCTGACAAAGTAGAAACGATTAGCAAAAACAAGCGACTTCAGCAAGCAAACAAAGGTAGACGCGAGGGTCCCAAATTCAAAGTTGGTGACGCCGTATTAGTAACCACACATGTCTTAAGCAAGGCAGGTAAGAAGCTAACTTCTAAGTTTATCCCCAGACGAGACGGTCCTTATGTAATCCTGCGACAAATGGGCGAGACGATGTACCAGGTGGCAAGTCCAGACGCCGCCGACATTCCACTGGGTGCGTATCACAAGTCCGCGTTGACACCATTCAAGTCACCTCATGATGTCATCACCGATCGGCCAATCAATCCACTAAGGCTAAGAGGACGACCCAATCAAACAGATGCTGGCAACTCGTCGAGACGACTTCGTAGCCAGAGGGGGAGACTGTAGCAGAGCTAGCTAAAGAAGCACATTTTTTCCATGTAAAAAACATATAATATAGATTTGTACTAAAGCTTTTCAAACAAAAGCTCTTTTGATCATGTAACCAGATAACAATAATTCATATGTACTAAAGCTTTCCAAAGCACCCTTGTAACGTTTAAAATAAAATTCACATCCACTTTTGTCAGAAAATATAGTAAATAAAATAAAGGGATTATGCCATCCCAGGATGAATATCACAGGAATTTCCTTTCTTTCATTCGTCCTTCTCCTCTATATATTTTGGCTTGTATCTTACTCTAAGAATAGAATTCAAAGCGTGCGTACGGAATCCCGGACAACGTTAAGAATCTCTACTTAGTTTCAACTGTGCGTACGGAATCCTCGGACAGCAGTTAACAAACATTCATTTTTTTATATTGGTAAGGAGGATTTCCCCCTTACACACTTACATTTATACCTACAGATGCATTTATGAAAATTTAAAGTCCCAACAAACACCACAACCTGCATCACAATATTAGCCTAAGCTAGACGCCTGATAGTGAACGCCTTACAATAGCCACCACAGCGACCGCTCTTGTTAGATATACTGTATTTGTACTTTATTTCTCCTCAAACACACTCCTTCAACTTCCAAAGAAGCAAAGGATACAATGAAGTGTTGATATTCCGTTAAAATGGATATAAAGAGGCCCCCAAATTGGGCGATATTGCGACCTCATTATTAATAATTTTTTTTTTCCTTTACCAGTTAGCGGGACAGATAGCAGTTGGTTGGTGTGTCCTTGGCTTGCAACTCATGTTCATGTATACACGTATAACTTGCGTTTTTTCTTGTAAATCACGTCGCCTAACCTAATGCATGTTCCGCTCCTACTTTATTCTGCGTTCGTTTTCTTATGGGTGTCATAAAATTCCTTTTAAAAGCTTTAAATATCCTGCCACGAAAGAAATCCACCACAAGCGAAAACACAGACATGTTGGTTGACTGAAGCAAAAAAAAAAAAAGAAGAAGCATGAAATGATCCCCTTGGTACGAGAATGCACTAAGGATGTGTACGGATAAAAATGGGAAGAAAATAAAATAAAATCGGAATTTACGACGGGAATGGAAAATGATGTGCTCATCATATTTAGCAGCTTTTGGGTGTGTGTCTGTATGTAAGTTGGGTAGAAGCGAATATCGTATAAATCAAAAGTGTCGGTGTATCCTTTTTGGGCTTTACTCTTTGAAAAATCCATTTCTTATGCCAGAGTGATTGGTATGCAGATGTTTCTTGGGAGGAGTTTCCCTGTCAAAAAAAAAACCGTGATATGAAAACTGGAGTAGGTTTATACAAGTTTTTTTCTTTTTCGTTGAAAAAAAAGAAGGATCAGACCTTAGAATTGGAGAAAAAAAACAGCATTTAGCTTTTGTTTTGTACATGTATATGTATAGTTGAACCTAGTTTAGTGGGACCTGGAGAAGACGAAAACCTTTTTTTAGTGTGCCAAATTGTGGCGTTCCTTAATTTTTCTAAAAAACAATCTATAAGTAAAACTTACCAGTGAAACTCATCTAAGTGGAGTTATTTAATTGAACCTCTGTAAGTGAGGCAGACTTGTCAGAAAAATTAATTTTGTTTCGCATGTTTTATTTTTTTTTGCAATCATTTTATTTCTTCGCTCAAGCACGAGATCCAATTGCCTGAAATTGTTTTCCCTTAGTCAGCGAAAACAGTTAAATTTTTCATACATTCAACTTTTGTTAAGACACCATATATGTACATTTGCATGTTAAATCTCTTTCAGTGACATGAATATCTGCTAAATAAATGAGAAACTGAGTAACTGAAATACCTCAGTAAATGAGATCCAAAAATAAAATGGCCCAAGGAATTCCACTTAACAAAGTTTGACTGTACATATGTCAAATTAGCAGAACAGAATTTCAAGCAGTTTGTGGCATCCTGCAGGGAATTCACACAAAGCATATACATTTTGTAAGATATCATGTTTGTTTTTGAGACGTCCCTTAATATTTTTAAAATCAGCTTTTGGAATTTCCTTTACGGTACCATTCAATTTGTAACTATTCGAAATTTTTTGAAGTTACAATTAGAAGGACAGTGCGAACTTCTTTTGACAGCTGAGAGGGCTGTTTTGTAATCACATCCTATCACACACAAGTGGGAAGAAATCTCAAATCGGAACTGACCAGTTCAAATCCCAAATGGAACTGCAGAGCCTGTTCATTGAAGATCAAACTTAAATCAGAATGACTGAACAATGGATTATTTTTAAATCTAGGATAATGTTCCGCACTGTTCGAAAGAAATAATACTTTAAACAGCTAAGTACAAACTGATGGAAATCCCTCTAAAACAGATTACATTCAGTGCTTGAAATTGAAAACAAGAAAAATTCTGCATCACCAAGCTGCCAGAGAGCCCAAAATCCTTAAATCACAATGAACATCAGAAAGAGTATATCTTTATGTAAATACATATATTTACATTCAATAACAACCACCTTAAGCAGTGCACTCTGCATCAGGAAAATTATGCTTCCAAGGACATTTTCTCTCATGGCCAGTGAACAGTTTGTCTGTGAAATTTAAACCGGATTAAACAACATCAATATAAACAAGAGCACTATCGCACGTATTGAAACTCTAGGAAACATTTAATGGCTGCATCATAAGCAGCATCGAGTTTATCCGCAAAGTTATCCCCTCGCACAACCATTGCCCATCCAACCTTCACCGAAAACGGAGCCTAGAAGTCGAAATGTCTTTGTTTACGTTATTCGCATCCCGAGATAAATACAAAATAAATTTTCCAATAAAAATTTTATCGCCGTTTTGCTTCCTTGCCACGAAAGAGGTGGAACGATTCGCACACTTTTTTCTTTTTTACGAACCGAGAGGGTGAACTAGGAGAAAGTGGATATACTTGTAGAGGAAGAAGATTAAACGGAAGTTGTGTGAAAGGTGGAGGAGACGTTTGAAGTGGATGAGTGGTTTGAAAATTAAAAGCTTAGCCGAGCACGTACTTGGCACATTGTAAAATGTTGAAACTGTTCAGCTGAGATTGCATGTCCTTGCCTTTTGGGAAGGCAGTGGTGGGTGATTGGTTTGCATTTAATTGTCGTTTACTTCAATTTGTTGGTCACTTTATTTTGTGATAGGATCAAACGATATTTTAACAAAGTCCTTGAAATATTGATGAACATATTGCAAGTAAGTTGGACAAGATTTATGGAGTTGAATGTTAATAATGTTAGGAGTGATTGGAGTGTAGTTGACATTTTTGATTGCAAGGGTTAGAATTTTGAAACAACGGTTAATATATACTGATGTACGTTTATTTTTGAAAACCTTTTCGAATGCTTATTCCTATCAATACATGTTGAAGGCGGTCTCTATAAAGTGTTATGCACAGATCTAAAGCATGAACAGAGTATTAAAGCTAAAGGGGCTCTAGTGAGTTTAACAGTGAAAAAAGGCAACACTAAATACTTGGTGTAAAGAAGAAAGTAACTCCGCCATCGACGAATCTGCTATCAATTCTGACAACGACATCTCATCGAAATCAAGCGAGGAATAACTCTTACTAATCGTTGTTTTTGAGGGCTGATAAGGTAAATAACCAAGGAGTCTCAGTCTTACTCAATAACGCTGAAACATGGACACTGCCGAAGTCGAATAAAAAAATAAATATGAGCAAAAAATGGATCGTAATGTATTTGGTCCCGTTTATACTAACGGCCTTCTGCGGAGGAGAGTCAATGAGGAACTATTTGGCAAACGACGGGGACGCTGATCTACTTTAAAAAGTTTGCATTGAACGTTTGGAAGCAATAGGACATGTAGAGCGAATAGACACCAATACTTCGGCACACAGAGTCTTTGAATCTAAACCGGATGCACCTCGCTTTAGGTGGTGCGCAAAAGTGAAAAGGAATCTCAACTCACTTGGGGTGCGCAACTGGAGGGAGCCAAGGACTAAGTAAACTAAAGAGGTTTGTTGGTTAAAGTTCAAGTTATCGCCGAAATCTAGCGCTACCTATGCAAGTAGACAAGAATTTGTTGGTCTACCACTAAAAGAAGTCCTGTAGATATGCACGACAATGATAACAATCTATCAATAGTCAAATTTCGAGTCAACTGGCATGTTCACCGGCATCATTTTGCATTCTGCTATGCAGTAAATACTACCAATTAGTTAGTGTTTTTCTAATGGAGCATTAAGCTTTTGACAAACTCCACAATGCTTATTGTACTGTTGACGGCAATACCGTAGGGCGCTATCTCTGCGATTGTCTGACTTATTGACCAGCAAGCAGGTCATCTAGGTACTTTCAATTACTCGCATAATAGAACTTGACTGGCAGTAAAAGAACCAATTTTATCTGAGTGCTTCTCCCCCACAGAAAAAAAAATAACAAGAAATAACCAGCACCTGAGACCGGGTGACATGATGATTCTAAGGAAAAAGTGGTGATGTCCATGTCATATAGGGTAAATGGATTCCTTACATTTTTATGATGCTCTTGCATAATTTCAGTGAAAGAGTTATACATCAACTTGGTTTTATCACTGCAGACAATGAAGATAATGGATCAACAATAAGAGTTTAATTATAACTCTTAAATTTTACATAAAATATAATGGTAGCCTAATGATTTAAATTCTAAGGAATTAAAAATCAACAACGAAGCTGTTTGATTGCCTGTCAAAGTAGCGTCAGCAAAAGAGTGCCATGACATTTTATCAGTTACAATCCCTCAATCTTCGTTAGATTTACTATCTCAGCACTGTTGGTGATGGTAGTCAAGGGCCAAAAAAGGTTATTAATTTGCTAACAATTGTTTGTCAGGAGAGTTTATTTGAAACATAAAACCCAACGATAGAAGGGTGGGATAATAAGAAGGAAAGGTCAACCGATTGATATAATTAAAAGTTTCAGTTTATAAGCACTTCTAAATTAGGAGAGGAGGTTGCAGAATGCTTTGTCGTCAGATAAATTTGATTAAGAGGACCAATGGATGGTGGAAATGTTATAAGGGATTCAATTTATATATTTTTTTACACTTTGTAAAGGAACACGCATTGGTTTGGTCAATACTTTAAGACATCTATGCTTCATTCGTATAGCCAGCTGAGTGGATCCTTCATATTATATGGTATATGGCTACAAGTTCCAACAGAGTGTGGTTCAGCAAAGATTGTTGGTTATAAATGAGCTTATTACTATATACTATGTACACACATGTGTATCTATAAACGCCGGCTTGATACGATGTATGCTGGTTAGAACTAGACTAGGCTCTCCAGCATATGCTAAACAGAGATAATGGTATTGGGCTTACTTACTTACTTACTTACTTGCTGACTTTGGTTGGCGCCACAATCTGAAGTGAACCAGAGCACCAAACGATAAGTCTCTCCAGCCAATTTTTTGCCAGCTGCTTCCAAACTGCAGACTTGCCTTTTCAGCATAGTGCCTTTTGAGCTAAAACATTGGTGTTAATCTGCTCCAGATAATCTAGCCATCTCAGACGCTGGATACATATCTCCCTCACTAGGTCAATACCGCTGTATACCTCGTACAGCTCGTGATTGCCTCCTTCATATATCATCAACACAAATAGGAACATAAATCGTACGAAGAACTTTTCTTTCGAGGATTTCAAGGGCATTCTTTTTCAGCTTTAGTAAAGTCCATGTTTCTGCGGCTAGACCACGTTCGAATTTGACTTTGGACAGAAATATTAACCAAACTGACACAAGTTTTTCTATATCTCATAGTAACACAGATATAACCTTAAATGGCGCGTAAAAGTTGAAGAAACCTTAATCAAGGTGGTGTGCTAGTTGAGCAATTTATGATTTAGCTGATCATCCACCCGCAACATCATAGCGACCTATTGGAGAACCACTCAGATACCTTCACAAGTTTCTAAATTTCAATTTCGCCCTTAGCTAAAATTTAAAATTTTAAAACTTCTTAAACTAAAAGCTTATGCGTTGCGTATGCATGTATGAGCACGTTAGTACGACCATGTCGTACGCTTTAAGTAATTTATTTCATTCCTCATTAATTAACACTTTGAACCGTTTTTGGAAGTCTTTGCTTTATTCTTTATTCTCGGTGATGGGGATGATATAAAATAGGGGTTCTCCTGCTTCTTCAAATTGAAATTTCATCATTTCACCAATAGCCTTGACTAAACGCTTTTCCCTCAAAAAGGATACGAGAGCAAGGCGAGGACGAAAAAAAATGCGAACACAAAACTTTTTGCAATTGAAGTGAATAATCACGGTCAAACTACGGTACTGTGCACAGACTTTAGGATACTTATGAGTAGAAGCATAGCAACTTTGTCTTTCTATCACTAACTGGCCTACGAACGTCGCCATCGGCCATGGTCATCCGAAGTTACTTCGGATGGGTGCCGAACACAGTAGTCCATTTGATTCATTCATCTTTTAATGTGCTCTGTCATCATTTCGATTTCATTTTCGTTTTCGTTTCGTTTTGCTTTTTCCATTATTTGTTTTCCTTTTGTTTCCTTTTTTTTCGTTTTTATTCATTTGGCTTCGTCGTGCTTTTCATTTTGTGGCGACAATTCAAAAGAAACTCACGATGACAGGAAATGGGTGAGCTAGCTGGTTGGATCCTTGACCCGAATGGGATGTTATGACCGGAGGATAGGGGCGGGCGATTGGGTGGCTACATGAAGCTCGTTAAGGACGCACACGGTTGAAGTTGTTTTCGTTGAATGGGATATTTTCGTTGTTGTTTTTCCTCTCCTGGAGGCTAGAGAACCAAAAATGACCAACCGAATGAATGGGGAAGGAATATGCTTATTAAATAATGATGTTGTATAGGTAAATATATTTTTCGCCATACAAACTTTTAATGAAGGGCATCCAGACGACTGGGACCGGAATGCGGTATAAGTGCTTTAGAGTATGGGAAATGAAAAGCAAATATCAAGGGATGTGGAGTAAACAACGAACATATTTGAATGTTACAGGAGCTTACAGCTTTTACGTAATTATGAAACAGGGTTGTTGATAGAAAGCATAAATAAGTAAATGCACATCGGTGTTGTGTAATTTATTGATGATTCTGACTTTGAGTAAAACATCAAATTAAATCGAGTTTCTCATTGAATGACAGTAAGGATGTTCGTTAACAGATATCATACAATCAGGAGAGTGATTTAACATTTTGTCGATGATGGAACGAAAGCTGTTTCGTTTACACTTTCAAACATGAAGATGTCCTTCGACGCGCACTGATTTTGATATCTTTCATACGTAGCATATGATTTGTTATGAATGTGATGTACTGTACATACTATATTATCATGGCATATGATGACACATGATAATAAATATTTGTCATGATATCATTAAGACTTGTCAAGCGTAGAGCATGAAAACAATTTGTTGCTTTGTTTTTGTTTTTATCTCTAAGGAAAAGAGGAAAGGAGTTAAAAACAAAATTCAAATTGGGAAGAAATATAGGCGAATCTCGGATTGATAAATGATGTGAAGTGATATATTAGGGTGTTGCAAGAAGAAATTAAATATAGAAACTTTGAATTCAGCACCTAAGATGTTAACGACATATTCTTAAAATTATGGTTATCATTGTCTTTCTGAGTCCCAAGTTTTTTTCAATTAGTAGCATCACCTATGACAAAATTTAGACCTTATATTCTCAAGGAACGTTCACAATCCATTTTTTACTGGCCGGAATAAGACAGTCATCTAGGACCACACATCTTCTTTTCAAGCCAACACAATCAGATTTCAACTTAGTCTCAATAATTTTAATGTTCATAATAAGAACTTCTTTCTAGACTTCTGATAAAAACATCTACTAATGTCGAGAAACTTAATCTCAGCTTAAGCTTAATCTTGGATGGAAAAACAACAATACAGTGGGCTTTTGCAGCACATTTCCTTAGTTTATTTAACAGAGTAAAGCACTCGGTGTAAGCAAGCATGGAAAAAAGTTTAGCAATGAAATTTAATCGATGCATGGCGGAAACCCTAGTTGCAAGTATGTACTTGTAATGAATTACTTGTCAAAAATTCAAAACAATTCGTTCTACAAAGTTCAATTCACCATTTTCAATTCTTAGCCGAATCAACATGGAAAACGGAATCACCACAGGCATTTAAATCCTTCGCTTCATTCATGCAGTTTTTCTTGGATGGTCCACGTCCATTCTCTCTGGCCAAGTACTAATACAGGATTTCAAAATGCAGCTTACACATCAACCCCTTCAATTCAAAGACACATCAAACAATTATGACATTGAACAAACGTGATACCGAGCTGCTTCCACACTGGTCGTTGCTCATTCAAATATCAACTCAAAATCTGGGAAAAAAGTCAATAAACTCCCGAATATATTATGTGACAAAAATACTTCAGCAGAGGATTAACCTCCCCAAGTACAGTCAATGACCAAACCGCGAAAAGGTGAAAAGGTTCCTCCTTAATCGTGATCTTAATAAGGATGACAGCATTTTTTAATTTACTTCTGACTTAGAGAAGCTCACCAAGTTCGTGATCGAGCGCTTGCTTATCCTACCCATATTGATCCCCGTTAACTGCAATTCTACAGTGGTATTAAACCGAAGCTCGATTCGAAGCGTAATTGAAGCAACACCTGGGAAGAACTTAAATACATTGGCAGGAACTACGCAAAAATGTGAAAAAGCATTGCAGAAGCAAAAAAAAAAACCCACAAGGTCAAAAGGCAGAACATGGCATAAATAAGTATGATTCGTAAACATTGTTAATGTCGCATTTTAAACAAGGAAAAATGTCTGACACGACTTTCAATTCCCAACACTATTACACCTATTTCAGGCACCAGTTCGGCAAAGGTAGGAATTTTAAAAGAAACACTCGACCCCGACCTGGCATCTCTCTGAAAAAAAGGATTGACGTACCCACCAAGGTATAATTCAGAACCTTATTGTTCGACATTTGCCGGTAATGAATCTAGAAATACGAAAAACGAAATTACCATGAAAATACGAAAACAAAAAATGAAAATCAATTTACAAGGATTCGAATATTTTCTCTATAAGAGCTTTCTGCAAATGCAAAACGGTTCCATTTCGTTTTTTTCTTTTTCCTTTCGCGTTTCATCTGCACAAAAGTATTGTGTTTTTTTTTTTTTACTTAGATATTTATATTTATTACAGTTTTGGTTCTTTTTTTTGTCCTCCTCTACTTTTTTAAATCCACTTATAAGACCACATCACAGAAAGATGGGAAATCCTTTGTTATATTCAAAGGGATTTCCCAATGACAGGCACAAAAGTAGAAAATGGCAAAACAACCAAAAAGGATATAGGCTAAGGCCGGCATGTAAAAAGGAAAAAAGAATAACGAGGGTGTACACAAAATGAGACTCGTATTGCATGCTTACAGTGAATCAAGGAAATCAACTGAAAGAGGCAAGGGAATGATGGTGAAACGGAAACGAAAAAAAAAAAAAACCTCACTGTACCCACTGCTGATGCATAAGTCAAATGGATCCTCAAATAAAAGAGTGCGAGTACCACATGTGGCCATTGGGAGATTATTCACTATTCGCTATGAAAAATATGGCCCAGTGCACGCAGAAATTGTACGGGTTGGAAGGAGAACGGAGGGTAAACACGTTTATGTGTCGCCATGATCCACATTTTCCATTTCTGAGTAAACACACTACACTCGGAAGGATTTGCTGACAACATTATGAAGTGTGAAGAATTTCGCTGAATCAAGCAACCAAATCCCATAAACAAATCGAATGAGCACAGAAAACTCCAAGATACATAGGATGATGAGGCTTTTGCGATTATATCCCCCATATACACATACACATAAATATACAGGCGAGCACAAGGCACCCATAAGCATTTGTCGGTCGTTTTTTTTTTTGCTACCACTTTACCGTTTTCTTCTTTTGACCTAGAAACGAGAACTGGTGCGTGAGAGCACTACTCTATATCCTCCGACTAAGGGTAGGTGGGTAGGTATCGTGTGCCATAAGTACGGATGTCAGTGAGGTGGTGGGGGGGGGGGGATTGTGAAAATTGCGGATTATTCTGGAATCATTAAGTACACGAGTCCAGTGATGCGTGCTCGGTGGGAATGTCTTTCGAAAAGATTTGCACTGCACTAGAGATGGGGCCAGCAACGTTCGAATTCCAGAGATATAAACACAAATGAATCTGTTTTAATTAATATTTATTTGTCGATTATGTATCGGCCTGGTGGGTTCACTCAAGCATTATGTAAGCAAAGAAGATATCGAAATAAAATGCTGACAGAGATGTAAGAGAAATTCCGAGAAAGACGTTTCGATACAGATAGTCATCGAAAGCGTTATCGTATTTCTTAGAAGTTTAAAATAGAACTGATCCCAGGCAGGACTATTCGTTGGTAAGGAACGCTCCTTTTTAATGAATCTCGTCGAGATTTATGGTGTCAAGTGAACGCCTTAAGCTCATTGACTCGAATCTAATTGCAATTATATAACATGCGACAAAGAATATATTTCAAATTTCCAAAGAAAACAAAAGAGAAAAAAGTAGAATAAAGGAATAAAAGAAAAACCTTTTAGAAGCAAAGCAAAGAAAAAAAATGAAGACTTCGCATTCGAAGAAATTCGAAGAACTGAACAATTTAAACATGGTTCGGTAAATTTCAATGAACAACAGTTGCCATACAAATGAACGAGACTTTTATGAATTCAAGGACTCTTTACGTACAAGAACATGGGATTAGTTCTAATTCCAAGTGTACAAAGGTTGAGCCATTTAGGATCAAAAAATTCCTATCGAACAATGTCACAAATTAGTTCGCTGAAGCATTATTAACAAATGCACTTACTTAACAGGCTTTTGAAGAGTGGGTTGTATCAGTGGGCTACTCATGTGATCTATGTCTGTCTTCTTTTGAGGCAGGCAGATAGCAGTGTATTGCCGTAGTTTATTCGAAAAAAGGCATAGAGCCATGAACTTGATTTTGAGTATGTAAAAGAAACCCATTCCATGAATAAGGATACAAAGTAAATCGATATAAGTAAACTTTAGGCGATATAATTGATTCTAATTGAAGAATTCAACCATTTCCGTCTGGAATAGATAAAAAGTCCTTGGATACATTTATTGTTACTGTGTGACACTCTGACATCATATTGCTATGAAGCAAAGTGCAGAACACCATTGGAAATATAAGCGATTCCCATTCGGCACAACTTATTCCATAATTTATTTTTTTGCTATATTTTTAAAGTAGATCTCACAGCTATTGTGGGATATACCAGAATTTGTCTCTGTGGAGCATCCTACCTATCTTGATGAAGGACAGGAAATTTGTCTTAATGCGGAAGCAACTGGTGGCCATAGTTTCTGCGAATGGCCTACTACAGCTCACTTGCTTCGATATTCAACCCAGCAAACTAGCGCTAGTTATCAGAGTCAGATCGTTCGCCTATCTACAAGCAAGAATCAGGTTAGACAGTACTGACTATGCTTAATAATCCTTGTTCATTGGTTCTTACTTTGCTGATGGCTCACGAGAAAAAAGAAAGCATCTTCTATCATTAATATGGACTGCAATCACCCAAGTCTATCAAATCACGCTGTAGCTCTTATGAGATTGCTAGAACCCACCTAAAATATGAAAGTTGTGTTCAATTTTGACACTTGTTGCATATGTCTTGTCATATTTTGTGACTCTCTCCATGTAGAAGGTAACGAAATAATATTGTAACAACGTGCAGTGGGTACATACATTTATCAAAAACTTCGATGCTTTCGATAGAGTCAAATTCAAATTACCTAACATAAACTTCTTGAATATATATTTGTTGGAAACTACCCTGACAAATTCAGTTTCGAATTCGAGTTATAGATGCAACATCGTTCATCGAGCATATCGTAATAAAAATTAGAGCACTCACTCAACCAACCTTCCATCCTATAACCAATAAATACAAAACACACACACACATACAATGAAATGAGCAAACATTGCTGTAACGAAGTGAAAAATTGAATTTTCAATGCAAACATTGCACATTCAAATGGTTGAGTTAACAATCGTTTTGGGTCAATGCATTTACATGGTAAATGGACCAAAAGCAAAACCACTTTCCAGTATCCCATCCCTCCGATATGGCAGAGATAGAAAAACTTCCCACAGTACATGTACATACATATACGTATCTATATATATCATAGCATTTTCATGCCAAATGTATATATATTCCCTCCCGACCCCTGTCATGTCGGTAGCTAGTGCTATTTCCCCAACCGCATTAACCAAGTGTCACTGGTATTGTGCTGACAAATTCATAATCTTCCAATTTAGTCCTTGATCTGGATACAACTCAAAAATAGAGCATGGCTGCGACTATAACTACAAGTGTGTGTGAACAAATTCAAAGAATAACCCACCCCATTCTGCACACACAGACACATGCCGAATTGAATGCCTTCCATAGGAAAACTATGGAAAATTAGCAAGCAAAGTCACGTAGACCTCCCAGCGTTTTGTGTGATTTACGTTGCCTGGCGGCGGAAATTAGGGGCCGCATTGACAGAACTTGCCTGCTTCTGGCTAGAGTATCGTTCAAGCTCCTGCTTCAATTATTCGAAATTCATTGCACCGTATATTGTGTGTGTATCCACGGTTATCATCCGCAAACTTTGATGTGACCTACTCCAACGCCACTTTATGAATAGCTTTTCTAATAGATTTGGTCATGGTGGCGTATACGTAATACTTTTTTCTTTATTTTATTTTTATTTTTTAAAGGAAAATTAGGGTCAACTTAGCCAAAGGGCCAGTTAATGAATTGTATCCCGGACTTGGGGTAACATTTTTAATTAATTTTCATTTGTTTTTGATTTGTTTTTGTGAGCAATATCCACCCCCGGATAGACGCCTTCTGAAACAATCGCAAAGAAAACAACAAAAACAAAAATTAAATCCTTCAATCAAAGTTCAGGCACCTCAGACTGAAAAGAAACTTGAAAATTTGGCCAAAAATTTCCAAGGCTATGACCAAGGGGTAAAGGAAGCTTCTTGGCGTCTTTCGTTTCAGCTCAAGTGCCTCCAAGAGATGGAATGAAGAGAAAAGTTAATTGAAAACTTTAAATTGCTATTGGTATACAATTTCGGAACGTGTAATGGAAATTGAGGAACTGATTTCACCACTACCATTTATTCGTAATACAAAAAGTGTATTTTCCCATGAATTGGTAGTTTATTGTAAATTCGATGGTGGTCCTGGATTGGCGAAGGGAAATTGAGTTGTGGAATGCTTTTCGGGCAGAATTAAAACAGAAAAGTAATTGAAAAAGGATTGGTATCTTACAGGCACTATGAGACTTAAAGAAAAACCCCATGAGGGTTGGTTCTTTGATTCTAGTTAATGTTTGATAATAACAGAAATTTAAATGAAAATATTCATTGTTGTCTTGGTTTGGGTAAGTTGGATTTGACAATATTTATTGATACTCAAGCTACTTGCTGGGACACTTGGTGGAAGACTGCAACTCGAAAAAGTGCACCATCTATGATGTGAAGGTTTGTCTTCGGGTCCACATTTCAATATTGTTTGACTGTATAGGACTCACATGTGCATAGACGATTCAATCTGTGATAGAGCGCACTGGAAATATTGCATTTCTGTGAAATCAATTAAATATAAACACAAGACTACATAAGGATGCCAGCCCGCCTGTCCCGATGCATACTGTGAGGAAAAAGATTTGAGAAGGTGTAAAGAGTGATACACATACGTAAAGCGATGGTATTGCATGAATGCCCCGTTAAAACTATGGATTTCGTAATTGATAAAACCACGACAGGAATAATCATGAATCTCTGCGGCAGCAGGAAAGTAGGCGTATAAGAACGTCTCTACGTGAAAATCATGGGATGAAATTAAATAGCGCCGGTTATTGAATCCAAGTACCAGTTACAGGCACGCATCATAAGATGTGGCCTTTTCAGCATCATCCAAGCGGAAATTAGCCAATCAGCACAATCCCGGATCCGGTCAAACAGCCAATCTTCATTTATCGCTAATTAGTACCCAGTTCGTCAAGAAGATTGGCAAAATAAAGTAGAGGTATAAAGGAAAGTGATGAGCTGGCAATAGAAAGAAAATGAATCTTTCGTCCAATAAAAGATGAGAAGTGAGGTGAGTATAGAGAAAGTAAAAACATAGAACTAAGGCAAACCAAGACATTTCTTGTTAAGCCTTTAAAAAAATGATTAAGCATATCAGAAAGCTTGTAGGCTTCCACTTCTGCTAGAAATATTGTCCTTATGAAATAAACGTCTCCTAGATAAAGAAAAAAAAAAGGTTAGCCCGGTCTTTATGATGTAATTTTCTTTACAAAAACAGCAACGATACGACTATCCCAGGGACATATGTACTTACAGCTGATGAACTTACAAGGAAATTTCGCAAACATAAGATCAAAAAGACTTAAGCTCAGATTGTAAGAAAGCTGTGAGGCTAATTCCAAATCACGCAATATCCATCAGGCACAGAACTCTAAAAAAAGAGGTTAACATTTTAAATTTCTCTTTCTGTACACCGTGTCAGGAATAAAAGTTGAACCGTCTACCTGCCCTCCCACTCACTGCTGCATTATGGCGGCAAATAACTAAATTGAAATGACATTTGTTTCACTTCAAAAGGTCCTGCTGATTACTAAACTGCTTTTCTCCAATAAATTTGTCTTTTCTTGGGAATAAACACTTTTCATATTGCCAGCCGACTTTGCCTTTCAAATTTGCGTCTGTGCGTCTGACATTCAGAATATGAATCACAGTTGGATTTCTGGGAATTTTCATTTACCACCCTCTCGTATTGCCGCATTGGTGGAGGACTGTCAAATTGCTTTTAGGAATTTGCCCCCATTACACATCTGTACACGCAAAGTCACACATCGACAGAGTTATCCTTGAGCAGCCGTCAAAGTCAAAGTGTCACATTTACCAATGAACTTTGCCACTGTCCTACAGCAATATGCTCTTAAATGGAAGGAACACAAAACAGCCTACGCATCCTGAGACATAGCATACGATATTCACAAATTGGCCACCTTCCGCCACTGTGCTTCATCATTCTTTTGTTTCTTTTTTTTTGGGCTTTGCGAGGGGGATAAATAAAGGAGTGATATGAATAGAACAGAAATATATGCGCCCCATTAGCGCTAGAAGATCTAAGAAGGGCGCATCATTTAAAGGCAAACCTCATTAGAAGCGAGCTCAACTTAATTTACTCGATCAATGTTTCAAGTAAGTAGAATCCTGCTCTAACATCTCTACTTCCCTTTTCATTCAATCTTAGGAGATGGTTCCTTCAATCATTTAGCAACCCTCAATGAACCTGAAAACGTGCTCTTTTACTGCTCATATCCGTATGACTGTGTGTGGTTGTGTGTGTGTCATGTTGGGCTCTACATTCGTAATTAGTAACTGCAACTCAACTTGGCTGAGATAATTTAATTCTTCAAGTTGAAATCATCAAAATGGCAATGAACGCTCCTTGGTGAACGGATGGAAAGAGTAAGCAAAGAAGGATGTTGCTAAGGTGGATGAATATTTGCGAAAAAGTCGAAAGGCAAACATAGCCAGGTGTTGGTATAAGTAGAGGGGGAACCATCCGAGAGGCAAAACTCCTTCACATCGAAGCGACCTCATTGGCATAAATTCCAAGAGGTTCTGATGAGGTGGCAGACTGTATGCGAGTGGTGGTGTTGTAGGCCTTGTTATGTCGGTATAACCTGGCATGAGTCAGGTGGATTTATTATTCCTGTGTAATGACATTATTACGCAAATAAACACACACTGCTGAAGAGTTTCTAAGCATTAACTAACGTACAATGAGTGCTATACATATGTACGTGTGTACGTGTGCTAGTGGGAAGGGTTCGTATTTTGTACCATTTGTACTCCGTGGCAGGCAAATTCTCAAGGACACTGATGTAAAAGTTTTCACAAACAATATGTAGTACAAAATTTCAGAATTAGTCCTGAAGGTTACTCGTATTTGTCTCACTTTGATAAGGTTGTGTTGGATTTGCTCTATTATAAAGGTAAACTTGCTTGTTTGAGTATGCACAGGTAAACATGATGGATGCAGAATGGAAGATATAAAGTGCTTTTCTTTTCACTAATCACATTGAGGAGAGTTCATAGAAGGTGAAACGACTTTTAGGAAATTGAAACAAAGTTCACAGAAAACGTATTCATTGTTGAACATATTTAAAATTGAACACTTCTGTGGATGTGAAAAAAATTTCGTTAAAGAATACGTGTTTCCTTTGCAAAAAGTAAGTGTTTCACTGGAATTTTCACTGTAGTTGGGTGTTGGAACCTACTTAGATAAGGAAACTTTTTGGCTTACTCCTCATTCAGACTATGTCTTACAGAAATTAAGTAAGGTTCCGCTAGTTCAAAGTAAAAGAAAGTTTCCAGGAAAAACATCGAAATAATTAAATAGCTCGAATCAAAGCGATAGATTTTGTTGTAAGTAAGCAGAAAGGTCATTGTAAAGGTATACATTTACAAGAAAATAAATTGAATTTATTTTAAAGACTGAAAGGCTTTAATTTAATTATGTATATTGCTGACCAGAATTCATATGAAATCTCAGATACATGAGGAGATGTCATAAAGACTTAAAACTGGAGCAACCAGATTTCAGAAAGATTTTTAAAAGGAGAATTGGTCATAAAACTGCAAACGAGATCAATCAATGGTATCGGAGCTTTAAGCGAAAGAAAAGAGCGTAAAGTTGATGCTGTATCTCTACAGCTGTAAGCGAGAAACTAGGTAGAAGATGGATACGTATGATTGGGACAAACAAGATTTATAAGGGGTGATGTGGCGTTCCACCATTCTATCGTAGATGATATGGAAGAATACCCTTTGTCTACGTTCCAACTACGAATCCATAACCGTTAGCCAATATTAAATGTGGCATTTAGAAAAGAACCTTTAACATACCATTTTAAGTTGTACGTGTCTAACAATGTAGTTGGATTTGTTAAAATGCATTTGTAGGTTTCCACTTGTATATGTTTAGTAAACAATCCGACTCAGAGCTAGTCGAAAAATATTCATAACCACTGCAGCACTGAAAGTCCGACTGAAGCTTTTTCTATAGCCAAAAGTCAGGAAGACTACAATTTTCTTAACATATTCCTGTAAATCCGCAGACTTCCTAAACATCTGAACATATTGAGAGAGTTTTTCAGCTCAGAGTCATTCATCCCGAACTCCATTCGCAAAAACACTTACTTCGATAACCCTTTCAAACTACCGATAGTTCAAAGTTTTAGTGAATCCAAGTATATTCAATCCAAGCTCTTGAAAGCCAAAATAAGCATCTCTTCAAACGAACGAGCAGCGTTGAAGGCATTAGACTCCTAATTTGAGCACAGTCTTGTCCTCTTGAGAGTCCCCGGTTATGTCGCCTAACATAATAGGTGAATCTGATAATTTTAAGCTCTGAACCAAATCAAAACGCACCTACCACTAAGCCACGGCGACCACGGGAATTAAGTTGAGTCGCAGTCTACAATAAGCTGAACTCAATAATAGCCGCTTCAGATATTGATAACGCCTTTTGCCTTTTGCCTTTTGTCCTGGAAGATAGGCCCATTAATTCTAAAATAGAAATTACTCTCAATTTGGTTGGCATTCAGTTTGCAAATATTAGTCCTCATAAGCTTTTCTTCAACAAATTGTCACACAGCCTTGTCTACAAGGACGGTCCGACATATTACAATGGTTTTGTTAATCCAATTGATAAGGGAAAAAAATATAAAAATAAAACTAAATGGGAACATTTAGTGTCTGTCTGCCCGCCATCATAGAATAATCAATTGCTTATAATGGAGACAAAGCAGGAAAATTATATCGCGATCAACCCAACTACACCCCCGAAATTTAATGGACAATTCATCCCTCGTGCTATCTAAATGACCTAGGTTCACTAGTAATTTTAACGAGATACATATCTGTCCTTAATCTACCATTCATTAGAAGACAATGATCCTAGATTACAGTTCTGAATAGAACTAAGCCATGTACACACAGTATCCGTTTCATCAATATGAATTGTCATCCTTTGACCCAATTCGATGTGTGCTTCACCGGAAATGAATTTTCCATACAAACTACCAACATACACGTTATAGCAGCCCAACCGCCCCGTAACATCAATCCAATTTTAATTTCCTAAAACAATTTAGCCCAAAACGAAGAGCAAAAAAAATAAAAACGAAAGCGAGGGGCAAAACAAAAACATCCCTACGACTTGGTTTTAGCTCGGAATACACATGTCAGAATTTGGTTGTGGAATTTTTCGGGGTTCCTTTTGTTTTTTTTTTTTTTTTTTTTTCGTTTACATTTTCAAGGATGATTCAACAATGAAACGAGCGCCTTCCTTTAATCGTTTCCTCTCTCGCAATACACTTACATAGCTGCGAGAGTAAACTAACACATTCAAGGATATTAATATATAAATCAAACTTTAGAGAAGTTCGTCGTCTCTATTCCTGGCTGTAAGGAAGTTTCTATGGATTCCATTGAAATCCTGGGTAGAGTTCGGAAAGTTTTCCTTGCTCCGACTGAGACTTCTTCTTCAGTTACTTCTAAGAAAAATGAAAAATGGGAAATTGGACTTCAAAAATGGCGCGCTTCATGTGCCGCCTTAGGAAGATAAAGATGTGAAAATGAATTGTAGAAGATGTCGTTTGGTGGTGCATTAATTGATGAGGACGAATCTAATTTAAAGAAAGTTATTCAGAAAGTCTTTTTTTATTTTTAATTTTTTGAAGTTGTGTTGAAATTGACTTTTGGGAAATTCTTAGGTAATCCATGGAGCTATAATTGTCTTCAGTGCTTGTTTTTAGTTTGAAGTTTTATTAACATATACGAGAATTTAAGTAAAGATAACAGAGAATAAACTTTCGTGGTAAAGTAGGTAAGGGAACTTCATAAAGTTCATAGGAATTTATAGAAATTCAAAGGAAATCTATTGATAGAAAAGATGAGAAGCTCTTTAGAATGGTAACAGAGAGATTCTTGAGGGACTTGATGCTTTACGTTTTGGTTCGTTAAATAGTTTAGTATAAATTCGAATATAACTTAAGTGGAAAGATGCCTAAAGGGCATTCACCATGAAATCTACTGTGTTTAAAACAACCTCAATCAAAAGTAACACCCCAAGTTCGCGCTAAGGTCTATTCCAGGTAAATTTTAACTATTTCTTCACAGGAAAATGTCATTTGGAACAATCTTAACTTGGTATTAGTTTTTAACCAGGATCCTCAGCCGACTTCTTGAAGACATCAGGAGCAGTAATGTTGCCTGCCATGTCACATATCGCAGTGCTGTTTGAAGATTTATAAGAAACAACGCTTCAATGGTTATATTTACCATTAAATAATGACATTGCATTTGGAGAGGCGAAACTCAACAGGCGATTTCAGGAAACTTCAAACGAGTTTAATGACTTCACAATGTCTCTGTCACCTATAAGTCTACCATCAGCTAGCAGCTCATATGGGTCTACGTTAACTTTAGCGATAAGAGTAAAATGAGAAGATTTCTGTGGAAATTATGAGGCTTTAACGCTTTTCCTCTCGAAGAGAAATACCATCCTGACTGAGTGCCGCATTTTGAAACTAATGACGGACGCTTAACAAAAGTAGCAAGAGAATTTGATTGCACCAGAAGAAGTTAAGAAAAGAATACACGCAGCCCAAGGAACCGAAGAGTCACGTGACAAGAATAATATTCCGATATACTATGAAAGGCCGAGCAGCATGCTGGTGACTTCGGAGACGAAATACAGGCTTTTCTGGATAGTAGCATGAAAAAAGTTCACATCCAGGGAATAAAGAAGTAATTCACCCACTTACCATAAAAGGAGCCAGAACAGCTTAGCAAATAAAAGCGCCATAACGCGACTTCTTCAACTTGAAAAATATCGTCAAAATGCTAGAATATGCAGGTAACCTTGACATCGTCTCAAGATATAAGCGAACAATTTTAAAAGCATTTACGATGCTAACATCAAGGAAGACTGGACCTCCATTTTAAAGACCTGCGAAGTACGAATGCCAGGAAATTTGATGCATCTTACTGAAGAGAACTTGTGTAGGATCAATATCAATAGAAAGGTGCTTTCAATCAGGCACAGTCCTAAGTTTGAGCATTGATATACAAATCGGAAGCTGTCCTTTTCTAGGTTTGAGTCCTCTACTGATTTGATGTTCCGTTGCTTTATTGCTATTAATACTTGACCATAAGACTTTGGCAAAGGACTCCCTGATGTTTCACAGCTTTTTGTTGAATTCCATCATTTGTTTCATATTGTAATCATTAATTTATTTTTTCCATAACTTAGAAAGCCACTCTAGTTTCAATGTGCATCCTTTAATGTAAGCTGCGTGTGAAACTGGTACAAGTAATTACCCAAGTGTGTAATACGAGTGTAAACTTTAAGCAGGCATCCTGCCACCTGAACTTGTTTTATATGAACATTGTATCAAAACTATTTATTAAAGATCTTACTTAAAAAAAAAACATACAAGTACTTGTCCAATATACTCATGTTAGTTCAAAATAACTCACCCTGCCATTCATCATCCCCTAAAGATTTCAAAAGATTCTATTGATTTTTGAAGTGGCCATCCACTTGACTTTGTCCTCATTTCCTCTATGAACCATAAAGGAATTCAATTCTTTTCAAAGTCTCTTTGTGGCTCACAGAGCCGACCAAATCCCTCATTAATATCTCCCAAAATGAACCTAGTATCTCATTGAAAAATTAATTTACTATGCACGACAAATAAAAAAAAAACGAACGGAAAGCAAACAACAATCTAGAACCGGAATCAAGATACCATCGACCAACATTCACTATTTCTATTGAAATCCCATTTTTACGAGGTCATTTCCATGCAAAAGGATTTGATTCTATTCGCAGTCGCCCTCCCAAAACTTAAAAGGACAACTTCCAAGCAATCTTTCAATTTATTTGATTTCACTTTTATTTCATGTATTATTTAAACACTTGCCCTCGTCGCATCGCATGGGACCCTCCCCCAGGAGAAACAAATCTAAAAAAAAAAAAAAAACCCCCCTAAGAAGGCGAAAATCAATACACAATGTTTTCTTTTTCTTTTGATTCGTAGTGTTGTTGTTGTTGCTGTTGGTAGAGAGTCCTTTAACGATTTTCCTCTTCCTCAAGATAACGTACAACTAATTCAACTCACAGGAAAAAGTAAATAAAGGATGATGAAGGGACACCAGCCGCCGCAGCGCAAAAGGAACAGCGATAAGAAAGCGGATATTTCGAAACGACTGCTCGGGAGTACCCCATCTTCCGAGGGTTCAGTCATTTTTAAACGAATGAAAGAAAACATAAATAAGACCTTCTCCTGCGAAAGATGAAAAGGTGACTAAGACTGAGCCATCATTTAAATTGAAGGAATGCTGTTAATCC
This sequence comes from Criorhina ranunculi, assembly GCA_951813785.1. NCBI lineage: Eukaryota > Metazoa > Arthropoda > Insecta > Diptera > Syrphidae > Criorhina > Criorhina ranunculi. The sequence goes on from OX638381.1 coordinate 24,204,115, forward strand.
AATGCGGATGCAAAAGGGCCCCGTAGAAGCCTTTCCTTCCGTCAACATCTGTCTTAAGTGGGAGACTCTCGTTGTCATCGCTTGAACTGACAGTTTTGCTCTGTGCCCTTATGGCACCATTAACATAGTTTTGGGCTGGGGGATGAAGAAATAAATATAAGGATGGTGGAGTGAGGGGGGGGGGTCTAGAAGCGCGAGCAAAAGGAGGAGAACATAAAGCTCGCAGATATAAAGATGTTCGTTGGCTTTTTTTTTGAGTCACTCTGTGTCAAACGTGTGATGTGTGTGATGTGCTTTGTGCAGGATATACTGTAAACGCAGATCCTCTTTGTTGGAATTGTTTGTCACTTTTGAAGCGGAAGGGAAGTGCATCCACTGAAACTGCAGCTGCACAAGTGTGTCGTCAGGTGATAATCTAAAAGTTCTGGTGCATAAAAATTACGATTCTGATGCGAGGATAATGTGAATTTCTTTGTAAAAAGATGAAGATAGTCAATGTATGTTGTCGAACATCTATGCATACATAAATTTCCATAGTTTTACGATACTGTTGTTCTTTTCCGGTGTTGTTGGGTTCTCTTTTTAATGCAAGTTCGATATTTCTTCCGGGAAATATGGTGAGCTGAATTATATGCTTACCTATAAAGTTTCCTTTACAAGGAATACAATTTTAGTACTTTTTCACATTAATCAGAAACTTTGTAGAAGATTGTAAACCGTATTTACTGCAAAAGACAAAACTGTCGAATGGGCTTTCTACAATGTACACAAATTCAGCACATTATGTGGTAAAGATTGACTGAAAGTACTTTTTCTGACATCTAGTGGGTTTGAAAGTTTTAAGCTAGAGTAAGTAGCTTATGTTGAACAAAAGCAAAATGTTTATCATTAAAAAGGTAAAGTACGAGCAACTGCAACATCCTTCATAGTAAAATGCTTTTAGAACCAACCGAGGTTAACACCAGCGAGGGGCAAGAGTATGTTCTGCCGCGTTGCTGTTTGTCCTTGACGTAGATAAATTTGGTAAGAACAATACTGACTTTTTTTAACACAACAAGGACCATAATGATGGTCCGCTTTTCATGTCACCGATTAAACAACAAATAGTATAGTGACGACTGAGGCGGAGTAACGAGATAACGGACAAGACGAGATTTTAACAATTCTAGAGAAACAGATGGTTCCTCTCTATTCTGACCTGCTACCTCATTTGCCTGCTTGTCTGGCTTGCAGTTGGCCAAAAAGTCCCTGGGTCCTGGCACCTAACATAAGGAAACGTCACATCTGTTACTGGTCTCATTTAGAAAACTGCGGCATTGCTTTACTATCTTGGATCGTATTGTCGGTGATTCCAAGACTTTTATCTCTACCTGGCTTTCTATGTATAGTACGATAGCGCTACACTCTCGCTCCTTTAATTGAGATTCAGTTATTTCTGTCTAAAAAAACAGAACAGTGATCCGTAATTCATCTAGTGATCTATACACCCTAAAGAAGGCTCCTGTCTCCGTACTTAGACTGCTTAAGATCCCTCCAGACTCCCAAACACTCTGCTAGGGATTTTGGTCACTTTAGACCCGGTGTACGGTAAGATGAAACTTTTCAGCAGAAAAATCGAATACAGATGCTAGGATATCCAAGGAGCAGTCTGTTTTATCTGCGGTCACTGCCGTCTTCTGTACAAAAAGGCTTTTTATTCTCCTCCTTTTAAAATGGAAGGCTCATTCCGTAAGAATATTAAACATTAAAAGAATGTTATCCTTCATAACGTTAATCATCATCACGAAGCCGAAATAGAAATAATCACAATTTACCTTGTCGTAGAAGTAGAAAAAGTCAGGGCTTTCGATCGTACACATTCTAAATGAAAGCACACTACTGCTTAATGATCAACCCAGTATACACACTTATCTTTTGTCCAACCACAACCCCTCATATCGAGCGCCCTAGAAACCACGCGTTCCAAAACACAAAGTTTAAAACTGCATCACTTCCTTTTTGAACATTAAACAAATTTAAATTATTACCATTTGAGGAAGTATACCAAAACAATAAAGCACCACAGCATCCTGTCAATAGCAAAGCACAGCAAAAAAAAACAAAAAAAAAACAAAATAAGAAAAAAAAATGTAAATCCAAAAAAGTGGAACTATGCCAATTGAATGTCCTGAATCCATGATGTCCTGGTTTTCTCCTTTTATGTATATTTTACGATACATTTACTTTTTCCAACAATTTATCTTGTATTTTTCGTGATTTCTGCTGTCGTTAGCTCGTTAAGCCAGACGCTGACAACAAGCACAAAACAACAGCGACGATGAAAACGACAACCTTCAGCATTTAGCTTATAAGGATGCGCATCGCTCGATTGAGTGAATACCATTCAACCGCCGAAAATAATGTATGTACGAGGTACCTACGAGTATCCTTATATTGTGAAAATGTTCATGGTCATGACTTTGTGAGGGTAGTTGCCGTGTCGCCTTTGGGTTTCAAAACAATACCGCACAAATCAACTTCAGTCAATTTCCTATGGAAATATTAGCAAATTTTCCAGATCGTTAAGTCCTGGCGAGTTTTTTTCTTACAGAAATTTGTTTGTCTGTGAATACACATTTCTATTAAAGAGCACGTTTTTATGTAAGACAGTATATACTACCCTATATTGAAGGCAAATTATAGATGAAGCTCAAGGACAAAAGAGCAAGAATAAAGATCTATCACTATAACACAATATCACTTAATATGCTCCCCGTTGAACTTTAAATGGCTGGTTTAGCTTCTACAAAAAGATAAATCTAGGTCACATGAAGGACATACAAAGAGTCCTGAGACGCTATTTTGCTGACGAAAATCCACGTAAACATACGACGCAAGCATAATTTCAGTTATAAAATCAATTTAAACCCACTTTGTGACAACCAGGTAAAACCTCAAGATCCTTGATGTAAATACAATTAGGTACCTGACACCAATTAAATTATAGATACCGTCACCATTCTCGTCACTGCCATTTTAGTAATTTACCAATAAAATGTCCTTCCATCTCCTCAATATCCTTCTCATCAATCAATATCATCATCAGCATTAGAATTGCATTGATTCCAAAAAAAAGGTTGTTATAATCCTACCCTAGATTAAGATGCATGAAAAATACCAGCAAAGACACAGGCTTAGTCCTTAGTCACATTGCAGAAGTCAATTAGAATGAGGAATGGAAAGATCAACAAGAAAAAAGAAAAAGGATCGAATAATCATTTTGTAGAACAAGCACCCAGGACTTGTTTGCTTGCTATCGTCTGCTCTGCCTTTCCACCCATTGGATAGTAAAAATTCATCTAGCAAACAATTTAACGCCAGAATGCCACTCCACTCCATCTTCGAACACAACTAACTGACAGACACACCCACACAAACGCACTATGACTACATACCATGCAACAATTCTCTAGCTATGCACCATTGAACTGTAATCAATTTCCTTTTTCTCTCTCGTCCTTTTAGCATAGAACACATGCAAATGAAACACAATGACTAGATGTGTTGGTAAAGGAGACCTAGAGATTGGAAAGAGGGGCACGCGTTAAGGACGTACTGTCTGTGTTCAGCTCGTTCAATGCCACAGTAACGGAAGCAAGGATAAAGACCTACATCTAATCTTCATTTCGAAATTGAACACTTGGCAGAGGGAGAGCGAGACGTGCTATACATATATTCAGGCAAACTGCACGACTTATACATCGTAAATACCGCAACCAATGCTACCCTAAAATGGAAACGCCAACAAAAAGGTGGCGGGCGAGATGCCACCACAAACGAGAGAGCATGGTTAAGGAACATGTTAGCGGGCTCGGGCTGAATCCTGGATAGATGCTTTAAAGAACCAGAGCTGTTAGTCCCGATAGTGAATGAATGCAAGTGGCCTTTTTTGTTCCTGTTCCTTGTAGAAATTCCTTTGAAAGGCATGAGGTTTTGTTGGGGCACTACGATAGAACAAAAAAAGAGAAAAAAGACTTCCAGTTCTATTTGATGCAAGTGCCACGCCCATTGGTCTGTGTGAAAATTGGGTATCCAATTTGTTTTTGAAGTTTAAATTGAGTTCGTTGCGGAGGTGTTTTTTTTTTTTTTTTTTGGATTTTCTTTTAGGTTTCCTCTTTAGTTTAGTTCGTGTGTGCATATTAATTGGCTTTCGAGGACAATTAGTTATTGAAACAAGAGGAGGTGGACGAGGAGTTGGTCAATATTTGTTGTCACGTCTGGCGAAATCGATTTCGATTTTCTTCCTAACAGATGCTCTTCCGCAATCCTGCTAGAGATTGCAAATTTATTCAGTAAATGTAAAAAGATTTTGCTGGTTCGGCGATGAAGGGTTTCTTTTGTTTAGGGTAGACATTTGCCTTGAGTTCATGCGGGCTGTGGCTATACTGGTAGTCAGATGTACACACACCGATACACAATCAAAAGCAAATCAAGGGTTGTGAACCAAACTGAGACCATATGGATGGAGGTAGTTCGGAATTGTTAAAGCGAAATTATTTCTTTTTTGGCAAAAAAAAAGTCTGAATATTAATGAGCTCAAGGAACTCTTACATATTTTAGGAGAAAAGCTGTTTCAATTTGAAAGAATAATTGAAGTATTTTTGTGAGATATCCTTTGATTTAAATATAACTTTAATTTTTTACCATTTAAGGACTCGTTGATTGTTACCGCTTGAGTCGATTTCGATTTGCATTTGAAACCTCTTCTTTCAAAAATTCGACTTATCAAGTAGACACTCAATAGCGATTTTTTAAAGGAAGTCTAGAAATTCAATTGAGTGGTTAAGGTCCGCTTTTAAAACTGGCAAAAGGGCAGCACAACAAAACGGGGCTTTATGCTTTTACCAACAACAGTTTTACAGGACTTTGACATCATCTACGGGGAAAGAACAAGGATATGAAAATTGTTTTGATTGTTTTAAAATCGAAATGCTTTGTGTAATTTCCGGTCTCATTTAAAAAAAGGTTCATATAACTTTTAGATTAGAACAAAAAACTTAAAAAGACGAATTTAACAAAATAAATTGGCAAGGCAAAGTTCAAGTAATTGGGCAGCAGCAAATCAGTCGCAGAGAGGATACACAATAAAGGACTTTGGCTGATGTGGCGTGCACAAGAACCTCAATTCGCTTACTTTGTGAAACCAGAGGAAGATAATGCCGATTATAGAGGGTTGTTGGCTGAGTAACGCAAAATTTACCATCAAATATATGAAGTTCCAACAAGATAGCTCAATGTGTCATTAGTACAATATGTGTCACAATAGATCCTTTGCGTGAAATATTTCCTTAACCAGTTATCTGACTGATAGATGACCCGGTTTGAAACCATGACCTAAAGGTTTTATTATTTTTATAGCAACGTCAAGAGAATATATTGAGGCCATTTAGCTGACAATCTCGGTCACTCTGTATACAAATACATTTGCATTGTTTGAATATTTACCTTTCATTAAAATAAATTACTTTATCTTAATTAATGTTGTTAATTTAATTCTAATAAATTTTTGTTTAAGAAATATGTATATCGGTTACGTTTAAAGTTTCTCTACACCATACACTTACACAAATATTTCCTTACAACTGAATCTTGTTCAAAGACTACAAAATACATAGATATGTATTATCAAAAGATGTTTTGAATGTACATGAAGTAAGACGCAATTAAATTTGAGAAAATCTCCTTCATGCCAATGACAAGAAGTAATTTCGAGAACACCTTTGAAAATACCAAAACCATAAATAATATTTTCATGACAATATGCCCTGAGAACATCTGCTTTCATACATTTTGACATCTTTCCAAAATGATTTAATTAAATTGAACATAATCTTGAATGCAAAAAGGATAGATTTAACATATTCTATACAAGGATTATTCTGGACACGTTTAACTACATCTGTAATCATAACCAAACTAACTGACGTAAAGCTTAAAGATGAAATAGCTTTTGTAAATCTGCTTCAAAGAAATAATTTCATTTCAGTAATAAACTATTGTTAAAACATAACTAGTGTATTGTAGGTTAGGGTGGCTCTTTGTACTAGAATATGGATGCAATTAGAACAGAAGAGGTCCATTAAGATCTGTTGGTGTTCTTATCTTCTTGGGAGCTAATTTAACCAGTCGGAACTTCTGGTAAAGCAAAGGATGTCTGCCAAACTAGTTCCCAGGTGGAGCTATCTCTTGAAGAAGGCCGAGCAGTAACAAAGAAAGCGAATGAATGTTTCTTCCTCCTCCTCATCCCTGCAGGGAATATAGAAATCACTAAAAAAAACAAGCCTACCCTTTTAACATGTAAACCTATTGAACAGTGTCCCGGCGAAAATGTCTCAGGACGACAGATGAAATATTATATCTTTTGCTACGGAAGGAGTGGTTCTTAGTATACCGCGAATGTGCATGCATTCAGATCGTTACACTTTCCTTAAAATATTGAGGATTACGGTATTTGCAAGATCCGTCCACCAAATAATCACACCATATATAAATATGAGCCTGGCAATAGACACGTGCAGCCAGATTGTAGTATGAGGTTGCAAACTCCAGCTCCTACTAACTGCCCTTTTACAGTATTTTCCCGAGACAGCAATATTTTCCAGGTTCAACAGTAGACCACCAAAAGCCACCAGATTTCAAAGAAAATGGGACAAAATGCACAAGCAAGTATAAGGCTGTTTTGACTGATTTTCCTTTACCGTACCCATATTAAGACGATGGTTAGCTGGGTTAATACTACAGCGCAAGCGGATATCAAGCTTTCACAAAATAATTTCATAGTATTGTATATAAAATAATTCCCTTATAGTTCAACTGCTAACGTTATAAATTAGTCATGGAGTTTGTTAATTCGAGCTGCAGTTATTCAATTAAAATAAACGAATTTAAATATATATGCCATCGATTCACAAAACAACCAAACTAATGGGAATATAAATTCCTGGCTCTGAGTTGAGTTCCCATCCATGGCCGTGGACTTTATTAACATGCTCAGCCACAAGTTATTTAGACCAGAAATAATGAAAACTAATCCATTTTTAGCTAGCATCAGACTATTCACCGAATCGAACAATTCAATTGTTATTGATTTAATAACAAAATATTTGTTTATTTAATATAAAACAACATTGCGCGTAATCCCTATCACAACGGTACGAGAATAGAATAAATAAATTATAAGCTGTTTGTTGTTTTAAAAAAAAAAAAAGCCGATTGAAGTGTTTCGTGTTAAATTTCAATTTGTTCCATTTAACAATGGTCGCTTAGTGCAAATCCGTTCAAATGCAATAGAGGATACAAATCAAAAGAGGGATTAGGGAAGCGAAAATAGAAATCAGAAAAACAAAGCAGAATTCAATTAGTTGCAAAAACCCATGGGGTAGCTTCAGTTGAACCAAAAAGGAATGTGCATATCCCTACAAACTTGTCATCAGAAGTTTCAAATAAATTTACTTGAAGTCACATCTATCGTGACCCCTTTGTTACGCTGTAAGACTGAAGATTTTCCGCTGATTCTCAAAGAAAAAAGGTCTGCCTTATACACGGTGTCTGACTCTGCCTAAAGCTGTAAAGGAAGTTAGCAAATAACACATATTGCAGGAAATAACTAATCTAGATGTAAGGTTCATTAGACGTCGATGAACACGCAGTACTACAGGCACAGATTGGTGAAAGTTAGAAAACTTATATGTGTGGTCTCAGGACTGGTCTTCAATGAAGAAAACTAAAATTCAAGATCATGGTTAGAAGGGATAGCAATATTAAATTGACTATGGCGCTAAGAGTTTTCTGAATAGCGTGGTGACTCAATACTCTACGCAGAAATATATTTACTTGTCTGGATTTATGTTGGAAAGAAAACATCTTCATTGAACTTATAGAAAACATCTACGAGGCTAAGACAAATGACATCTCCTGAAATGAATTATTCTCCTGGAAGGACGATGTACAGGATATGTACAGCACACAATTGCTACCTCACCATATTCATGAGACAACATGCTAGTCATCAAGTCAACATACTCGCATGTATCACTGAACAAATTTGCAGTCTGCATACAGAATCTCCACCACCGGAACAAGGATACATATTTCTACAACGCTAAGTAGTATTCCACAGCACCAGACGGTTTTACTGATTAGTTACCCTTGAGATTTCTAGAGTTGGAAACAATTTTTGTGTGAGGTGTATGCCAAGAATTAATTACGCAATCGATAACGTAATGGATTTCATTTGCTAAAGCCATATGCGATACATTACACATACACACGTCGTTCGTCACGCAATGGTAATAAATTTTCGTCATTTCTTTATTTTCCACGCACAGTTAACTGTGGAATTTTATGACGATGACATACGTCGTTAAGATAAGCACCACCGTAAGTCAATTGACAGTCATATATCCCTTAGGGGGTATTGAAAAAAGAAGAGGGAGAACACCATACACACATACCCATATATATGTATGTAACACTTAAGTACCTTACATGCCTCCTACACTAATTAAATATGTTCTCGCATATATACAAACATACGCTACTCCTTCGGGAATTTCTTTAAGCAAGTCTTACACAAAGAAAGTATAAAATAATTCCTCCCTCTTCTTGCTACAACAATGGCAACAGAAATAAAATGTAAATGTTTTAAATTTAACAAGCACCCTCCACCAATCGTGCCCACCCACCTCCCAAAAGTCTTAGAATAACTCCAACGCACGAACATTCTCTTCGATGTAAGTATACATACTCGTACTTCATTCCAAGGACTCATACAAAAACATTCCGTATTTCCCACATTTGCGTCCACTTCTATTCGCATGTGTACCGCTTTATATCCAAGCACAATATTTGTATTGACAGCTCACATTATAAATACAAAATGAATGGAAGCTGAATCTCAGATTAATCCTCTCGTTGTCATAATAATTTGGAATAAGCTTGTTTATCGTACGTTTGCCCTTCAACACACACATAAAATCAACCGAGCAAAAGCGAAATCAAAATGGTCTTTGACAGATAAGCGACTACATGCAAACCGATGTGATTATGTCATTAATGCATGGGTTATTGCGAGCTGTCATTCAATAAGGATTCACATTCAAAATTAAGTGTGCATATGTCACCGATATTATGACATGTGGTTTACAATAACTTACTGCAATTAGCGGTAAACATAAAATTTTCAAGAATAAGCCCAATTAATTGGATAATGGATTCAAAAACATAATTCATAACACTGACAATCGAAATTCGTTGGATTTAAAATGTTACTTTATAAGCCAGATCCGTTTTTGTCGAATTAACGCATCACTGTATGCTTGGCATACACATCCATAGTAACGTGGCCTTCGAATCAGCTCCTGTCGCCTCCCTTCTAGTTATCGTACCAACGGGATTTGTTAAAGGGCTCAGGCGAAGAAAGTCTTGGAAACACTAGAACCATCAGCCGTAATACAAACTCGGACACCTGGAACTCGGTATATGCTTCGAACAGATGGGAATATGAAGCTGAAAGTCTAGGTTATCGGTCATGATTTCGTTTGCCCAGCTTTTTGATAGCTAAGCCAACCTCTTCTATACTAGGAGGGACTTTGCTTCTCGTTGACTTGATGTGGATTGCTTCTTCTTGCCTTAACAATCTCAATCTGATGCCCATCAAGTAGCGGCTGG